>CM042155.1:49312884-49655837 GCA_023376005.1 Doryteuthis pealeii
AATGGCTGCCAATTCATTTTTAGCGGCCATTTTGAAATTGCCGAATTATTAAATGGAAAAGAGATGAGACTGGTTTTCCTCTGCTTCAGTATTTGTATAAACTGGGGAGAAAGAAAAAAAAAAAAGGCTTTTTTTTTTTTAAATTTCTTTCTTCTTTTTGTAATGATTTAGAAATTAATTTCTCACCAGTTTTAAATATTCTTTTTTTTTTTTTTCATCATCAACATCATTGTTGTTCTTATTGTTAATAGAAATAATTATAAACAATACTTTAATAAAATGATAATGATAAAAAATATTAATACATCCAGTTTAGCTCAGTCAGTCGAGCATCTGCCTAAGAATCACAGGGGTTCAGATTTGATACTTGTCCCTGCCAAGTACCACGGCTTGGGTAATCTGATCTATACGGTAAATCATCTGGGAGCTGACTATAGGTGTGGTGCCCACCACAGAAAAAAAAAATTACAAACATAAACTATGACCTGTAACAGAAAATCATGAAGTTACTATATTATCCAAACTTATTAAGAAGTTAAGTCTGAATTGATTTAGATTTTATTTATCTAATTCAATTTATTAATTTCTGTTTTTTCATGTTTTCGGACTATCTATTAATAATGGAGATTAGGTCTCTATTTGTCTATAACCAAACTATGTTACTGCTTCATGTCACATTACCCAAAATCATTATAACATAGAATAAAATACACTCAAAATTTGAGCATGCAACCATAGACGGTCCTCATTTTTTACAACAAGTTTTAATAAATACATGTCCAGTATTGTATATTGAAATATAGTTTTATTTTAATATATATTTAACATTATCAGAACAAATTGTTTTTTTTTTTTTTTGTTTTTTTTTTTACATAATCCATAATCTGTGCGGTAAAGTGAGGAGCTGATGGTAGGTGTGGCACTCCACCTCAGACACCAAAACAATCTTCTTGGTCTAGCTCTAGTGAAAAGGAGATAGACTCTCGATGTCTGGCTGATACCGACTTTAGGCCACCCCGACAACTTTACATTGTCTTAAAACACAAAATATCCACAGTACTTAGAGCAAATACACGGACATGTTCACAACAAAATTCATCAAGAAATAAAAACACTTATGAATAACAATAAAAATGATGATGTTGATGATGATCTTATCTACGTATTGTTGCTTCAGAACATTATTTATTCCTAAATATTCTTTTAAACATCGAAAAAAAAAAAACAAATATCTTCTATATACAATAATAGTATAAATGTTTGTTTTTGTGTTTTTTTTGTTTTTTTTTCTAAAGTGAATCTAATTGGTTGCCTAACTATAAAAAAAAAAAATAGTATTATAATAATATAACTTTTCGTTGTACAAGTATGAAATTTATTAATCGGTGGTCAAAATAATAAAGTCACTAGTGAAACTAATTATTCAAAACATACAGCACTACCTTTCAAATGGTGTGGTTGTAAGTTCAAGTTCTACTAGTGGCTATTTTTATTTGGCATTTTAATTTAGTGCGATTGCATGGTTCAGAAGAGTCTTAAACATTTTTCCTCACATTCGGACGAGTGTACGGTCTAAACAGCACTCATCAGAAATGTGCTGTACAGTTATACAATGAAAAAAATAAATTATCACGAATATGGCCAACAAAAATCCTTCAGTCCAGTATTCGCTATATTAGCTGTTATAAAATTAGTATTTTGCTTAAAAAATTCTAAAGAATACAAATATATTAAGTAAATTAAAGTATTTTTGAAACTCTTGCATATACCAATATATATAAAGAAATATATATATATACATATACATACAGTAATGCCTCGGTTAGCATTCTTAACCTGTTCGTAAAATACAGTGCTAGATATTATGGCTTTATATGAGGTCTCTATAACATAGGATAATTATGAGCTTGTTGTACCCTGTTTGCTGACATGCATTCGTATTTTTTTTTTTTTCTGGTTTCATCAACCGTGAAGATTTTGTCTGCTGTTACTGCAAAAGGGACAAAACCTTTTATACTTCTTTATTTCCTTTTCTTCTACTTTTCTTCCTTAAATCTCACCAAAAAGATTCCCAACCCAAGAGGAGACAACTTAAAATGAAGAGAGATTGCTTCAATAATTCAAGCAAGCCTCTTTTTTTTTAAGCGATATAAAAAATGCTCTTGATAGAATTTTTAAAAAAACCCAAAAAACTAGTGAACTTATTGATAGAAGTCAAATATAAGAACATGTATAAGTATTTCTTAACATGAACCCTCATTTCTTAGTTATTATTATAACGTCATATTTTAATTTTAAAATACACCAGGAAAAAGAAATGCAACATTTTATTCTTTTTATTCACTTAAGATTGAATATACCGGGTTGTATAGCTGTATTTTAGTAAATCACACACCATAATAATTGTGTATAGCTCACTACCCCAAACTTTATACTGCGTTCAGGAACAAAAAAACTAACAGGTATAATATGCACTAACTTTTTAGAATTTGTAGCACAAAAAATATTAGGTCAGCACGCATTTTAGAATATATAATGTTGAGTGTCAAAGAAAATTAATGCAGTGTATCTTATCTGTTAGCTACTTTCTGGAGTTGTTGAAATATTAATATATGTCCTATGTATATCACTTCATTAACTAAAGTATACAGTTAATTCAAAAGACTGTCCATATTTAGGGGGGGGGAATAAAGAACAATAAATTGAATAGCTGAACGAGGTATTGCTGTATAGATTGTTTATAAAATCCAGTATTATCAAAGAAAATTACCTACGACATATTTCATGTAATATTGATTTTGATTTATTTAAATTTAAAAAAGAAAAAATTGTCCCATTTATTTTTTATTTTTCATTTTTTAATTCAATTTTGAAAGTTTTGTAAAAACAACAAAAAAAAGAACAAAATACAAATTTTAATTTTGTAGAAAAAATTTTTGTCCGGTTTATTATTGTGGGTTTTTCTCCCCTATTGTGATGTTTTTTATTATTATTTTTTAAATCTTTTTCTTTCTTTCTATTTTTTTTTTTTCTCCCGGTGACACGTTTCTATTATTGTGAATTAAAAATGTCCTTTCTTAATGATTGAATGAAAACGGACATTTTGTTTTTCTTTTTCTTTTGTTTTGTTTTTCTTTTTCTTTTCTTTGTTTTTTAAATTTCTATTTTTATTTATTTTTCTTTTGTATATTTCATTTGTATATTGCATTTAAAATATGACTGTCTTATTGCTTACAAGAACTCCTGCATAGATCTGTCATGAACATTTTCTTGTCCCCCCTCACCCACTTTTTTTTTGTTTGTTTAATTTAAATTCAAATTTATTTTAAACTCTCATAAAATGTTACAAATTTTTTTTCTTTTCTTATTTGCTTATGATGTATATTAGTACGAGTGAAAAAAAAATATAGAGATAGTTAGATAGAGGAGTCATTCTATTATATTATGTACGTGCTGACCTTTAACTCAGAAAAAAGATATCATTGAGCATTAAAATCGCGCATACACTTTAATATGTTTATAATAAGAAAAAGTACAAAATTTGTTTTTTGATTTTTACTGATCAAATGATATAATTTAATAATTAAAAAGCAATCAGTTTATGGAAATCTTCACAGTTTTAGTAAGTAAGTACAAAAAGCATGTTCATCTCTATAAAATTGTTTCAAAACACTCTAAAGCTTAGGGTAACATTTTCTTAAATAATATTTTAAATGTAATCAAAAAAAAAATTTCTTAAATGAACAATCATTGCAATACATAAATTCTTAGTGATTTTTTTCAAAAAATTGATAAGAAATTTGCTAAATTTTTTCTTCTTATCACTCTTTTCCCCTTTCTTTCTTACTCCATGATGTTCCTAAAATCTTTTAGTCCTGTCATGGACTTCTAATATTTAGATTTTTTTCTTCTTATAGTCCAGGTTAAAAACCTGTTAAAGGTAACCTGAAGCCATACTTTTTTAGACCTTATTTTTACGATGCAGGTATCATTGGGAATGAGAAAGGTTTTCATAAACAGGCCGAGCTTTAGCCCATTTACCAAAACTTTTCTTGTTCCCCAATGATACTTGCATTGGAAAATAAGGTCTAAAAAAGTTTGGCTTCAGGTTACCCTTACTATGCTTTTAACCTAGAAGCACCTTTTGTTAAAAAACAGTCAATTTTTTTTTTTTTTTTTAATTGTCCGGAAAAAAATATCCTCAACTTGTCATTAGCTGTATGTCATATTCCTCCATAGATTTCATCATTTTCTGGGTCAGATAAAAGTCATACCACTATCATTTGTTTGGTTTGGTTTAATGGCATACAAACCCTGTGGGTTATTTAATGCCAACTCTATAAAATTTATAAAATAAACTATCATTTTGTAAAATCTACATTAAAAAAAAAAGTGGGAAGATTTTGTTTGTCTCTCCTGTAAAAATTAACGAAATTGGACTGGGCAAGACTCAGCTCTTTAACCTTGGATGGCAACCAATCTTGGAGAAAGAAAACTTTGAATTCAAACCAAAACTTCACTTAAACATTGACCTTGTGTCACATCCTGCTCATGGTGGAAGGGTTGCATAGAATACGTATTCCCTTTGGCCACCTGTTTTATTTTTTGAATCAAGGTAAATACAGAATTTTAAATTCTGATTTTCAAGGGCACTCCCCTCCCCACATGAAAGATTAACACAACACGATCTTCTTGCTCACCCCGCTCACCCCCCCCCTTGTGATGTACTAAACTAACCTTAGTAAATGTTCATAATTAGTAATTTAGAATTTTTTTTAAATGGTTATTTTTTTTTCAACATAATATTTGTTAGACTAAATCCAAAATAAATAAAAAATTTCTTAAATAAGATTTTTTTTTTTTTTTTTTTTTTTTTTAATCACTGAAACTGAATCATAAGGGCCAATTTTAAATCTCAGGTTGCAATGAATAAAACTTAAACTCCAACAATCACATTGTCTTTTTGAATCTTAATTTGGCTCCCCCCACCCCAATTTTTTTTTTTTTTTCCTGAGACCTTAAATGCCATCTTTGTCGGCCTCTTCTCAATATCAAGTCTCTTCTGATTTATAGAATTGATATTATAATTATTTACAAATGAACATATCACTGGCATGCCACAATGGCTGAGGGAGAAGAATGCAGACAAGCCAAGGATTCTTCCCCGCTTAATCTGTTTAATTTTTGTATTAGAAAACTCAGGGAAACAACTTTGTAATTAGCAGTTAATAGGCCTGGATTATCTCCCTTGGATATTTTTTTCTTTCACAATCAAGTTATTTGAAAACCGGTGGCCAGATTAAACAGAAATTTATTTTAACAGAATTGTGCTATGATTGCCGTCATCTGTGAACATGAAAAATTGGATGATTATTATAGAGATATTATGATTAACTCAGAGGCAACATTTTTTTCTCCTCTTATATAAACTTTATTAGAATCTCATATACAAGGCTTGTTAGGTAGCAGGGGTTGTGTATCTACCAATAATGTTGGTTCAATCCCAGGTAAAAGTGAGAACTTTTTTTTTTTTTTTTTTTTCCCCTTATGCAAGCACCACCCTGTATAGGACTTTCTGTCTCCACTTTCTCTTATTTTATTACTTGTATCACTTGAGCTGGTTTAGCTCAGTCAAATTAATATATGTCCTATGTATATCACTTCATTAACTAAAGTTACAGTAATTCAAAAGACTGTCCATATTTAGGGGGGGGGAATAAAGAACAATAAATTGAATAGCTGAACGAGGTATTGCTGTATAGATTGTTTATAAAATCCAGTATTATCAAAGAAAATTACCTACGACATATTTCATTGTATATTGATTTGATTTATTTAAATTAAAAAGAAAAAATTGTCCCATTTATTTTTATTTTTCATTTTTATATCAATTTTAAAGTTTTTGTTAAAACAAAAAAAGAACAAAATACAAATTTTAATTTTGTAGAAAAAATTTTTGTCCGGTTTATTATTGTGGGTTTTTTCTCCCCTACATGATGATGTATTTTTTATTATTATTTTTTAAATCTTTTCTTTCTTTCTATTTTTTTTTTTTTCTCCGGTGACACGTTTCTATTATTGTGAATTAAAAATGTCCTTTCTTAATGATTGAATGAAAACGGACATTTTGTTTTTTTTTCTTTGTTTTGTTTCTTGTTTTCCTCTGCTTCAGTATTTGTATAAACTGGGGAGAAAGAAAAAAAAAGGCTTTTTTTTTTAAAATTTCTTTCTTTCTTTTTGTAATGATTTAGAAATTAATTCTCACCAGTTTAAATATCTTTTTTTTTTTTCATCATCAACATCATTGTTGTTCTTATTGTTAATAGAAATAATTATAAACATACTTTAATAAAATGATAATGAAAAATATTAATACATCCAGTTTAGCTCAGTCAGTAGAGCATCTCCTAAGAATCACAGGGGTTCAGATTTGATACTTGTCGCCAAGTACCACGGCTTGGGTAATCTGATCTATACGGTAAATCATCTGGGAGCTGACTATAGGTGTGGTGCCCCACCACAGAAAAAAAAAATTACAAACATAAACTATGACCTGTAACAGAAAATCATGAAGTTACTATACTATCCAAACTTATTAAGAAGTTAAGTCTGAATTGATTTAGATTTTATTTATCTAATTCAATTTATTAATTTCTGTTTTTTCATGTTTTTGGACTATCTATTTATAATGGAGATTAGGTCTCTATTTGTCTGTAACCAAAACTATGTTACTGCTTATGTCACATTACCCAAAATCATTATAACAGAATAAATACACTCAAAATTTGAGCATGCAACCATAGACGGTCCTCATTGTTTTTTACAACAAGTTTTAATAAATACATGTCCAGTATTGTATATTGAAATATAGTTTTATTTTAATATATATTTAACATTATCAGAACAAATTGTTTTTTGTTTTTTTGTACATAATCCATAATCTGTGCGGTAAAGTGAGGAGCTGATGGTAGGTGTGGCACTCCACCTCAGACACCAAAACAATCTTCTTGGTCTAGCTCTAGTGAAAAGGAGATAGACTCTCGATGTCTGGCTGATACCGACTTTAGGCCACCCCGACAACTTTACATTGTCTTAAAACACAAAATATCCACAGTACTTAGAGCAAATACACGGACATGTTCACAACAAAATTCATCAAGAAAATAAAACAACTTATGAATAACAATAAAAATGATGATGTTGATGATGATCTTATCTACGTATTGTTGCTTCAGAACATTATTTTATTCCTAAATATTCTTTTAAACATCGAAAAAAAAACCAAATATCTTCTATAACAATAATAGTATAAATGTTTGTTTTTTGTTTTTTTTTTTTTTTTCTAAAGTGAATCTAATTGGTTGCCTAACTATAAAAAAAAAAATAGTATTATAATAATATAACTTTTCGTTGTACAAGTATGAAATTATTAATCGGTGGTCAAATAATAAAGTCACTAGTGAAACTAATTATTCAAAACATACAGCACTACCTTTCAAATGGTGTGGTTGTAAGTTCAAGTTCTACTAGTGGCTATTTTTATTTGGCATTTTAATTTAGTGCGATTGCATGGTTCAGAAGAGTCTTAACATTTTTCCTCACATTCGGACGAGTGTACGGTCTAAACAGCACTCATCAGAAATGTGCTGTACAGTTATACAATGAAAAAAATAAATTATCACGAATATGGCCAACAAAAATCCTTCAGTCCAGTATTCGCTATATTAGCTGTTATAAAATTAGTATTTGCTTAAAAAATTCTAAAGAATACAATAATATTAAGTAATTAAAGTATTTTTGAAACTCTTGCATATACCAATATATATAAAGAAATATATATATATATACATACATACAGTAATGCCTCGGTTAGCATTCTTAACATGTTCGTAAATACAGTGCTAGATATTATGGCTTTAATGAGGTCTCTATAACATCGGATAATTATGAGCTTGAGGCTTGTTGTACCCTGTTTGCTGACATGCATTCATTTTTTTTTTTTTTTCTGGTTTCATCAACCGTGAAGATTTTTGTCTGCTGTTACTGCAAAAGGGACAAAACCTTTTATACTTCTTTATTTCCTTTTCTTCTACTTTTCTTAAATCTCACCAAAAAGAGTTCCCACCCAAGAGAGGACAACTTAAAATGAAGAGAGATTGCTTCAATAATTCAAGCAAGCCTCTTTTTTTTTAAGCGATATAAAAATGCTCTTGATAGAATTTAAAAAAAACCAAAAAACTAGTGAACTTATTGATAGAAGTCAAATATAAGAACATGTATAAGTATTTCTTAACATGAACCCTCATTTCTTAGTTATTATTATAACGTCATATTTTAATTTTAAAATACACCAGGAAAAAAGAAATGCAACATTTTATTATCTTTTTATTCACTTAAGATTGAATATACCGGGTTGTATAGCTGTATTTTAGTAAATCACACACCATAATAATTGTGTATAGCTCACTACCCCAAACTTTATACTGCGTTCAGGAACAAAAAAACTAACAGGTATAATATGCACTAACTTTTTAGAATTTGTAGCACAAAAAATATTAGGTCAGCACGCATTTTAGAATATATAATGTTGAGTGTCAAAGAAAATTAATGCAGTGTATCTTATCTGTTAGCTACTTTCTGGAGTTGTTGAAATATTAATATATGTCCTATGTATATCACTTCATTAACTAAAGTATACAGTTAATTCAAAAGACTGTCCATATTTAGGGGGGGGGGGAATAAAGAACAATAAATTGAATAGCTGAACGAGGTATTGCTGTATAGATTGTTTATAAAATCCAGTATTATCAAAGAAAATTACCTACGACATATTTCATTGTAATATTGATTTTGATTTATTTAAATTTAAAAAAGAAAAAAATTGTCCCATTTTATTTTTTATTTTTCATTTTTTAATTCAATTTTGAAAGTTTTTGTAAAAACAACAAAAAAAAGAACAAAATACAAATTTTAATTTTGTAGAAAAAATTTTTGTCCGGTTTATTATTGTGGGTTTTTTCTCCCCCTACATGTGATGTTATTTTTTATTATTATTTTTTAAATCTTTTTCTTTCTTTCTATTTTTTTTTTTTTCCCCGGTGACACGTTTCTATTATTGTGAATTAAAATGTCCTTTCTTAATGATTGAATGAAAACGGACATTTTGTTTTTTCTTTTTCTTTTTGTTTTGTTTTTCTTTTCTTTTCTTTTTTGTTTTTTTTAAATTTCTATTTTTATTTATTTTTCTTTTGTATATTTCATTTGTATATTTGCATTTAAAATATGACTGTCTTATTGCTTACAAGAACTCCTGCATAGATCTGTCATGAACATTTTCTTGTCCCCCCTCACCCACTGTTTTTTTTTTGTTTGTTTAATTTAAATTCAAATTTATTTTAAACTCTCATAAAATGTTACAAAATTTTTTTTCTTTTCTTATTTTGCTTATGATGTATATTAGTACGAGTGAAAAAAAATATAGAGATAGTTAGATAGAGGAGTCATTCTATTATATTATGTACGTGCTGACCTTTAACTCAGAAAAAAGATATCATTGAGCATTAAAATCGCGCATACACTTTAATATGTTTATAATAGAAAAAAGTACAAAATTTGTTTTTGATTTTTACTGATCAAATGATATAATTTAATAATTAAAAAGCAATCAGTTTATGGAAATCTTCACAGTTTTAGTAAGTAAGTACAAAAAGCATGTTCATCTCTATAAAATTGTTTCAAAACACTCTAAAGCTTAGGGTAACATTTTCTTAAATAATATTTTAAATGTAATCAAAAAAAAAAAATTTCTTAAAATGAACAATCATTGCAATACATAAATTCTTAGTGATTTTTTTCAAAAATTTGCTAAGAAATTTGCTAAATTTTTTTCCTCTTATCACTCTTTTCCCCTTTCTTTCTTACTCCATGATGTTCCTAAAATCTTTTTAGTCCTGTCATGGACTTCTAATATTTAGATTTTTTTTCTTCTTATAGTCCAGGTTAAAAACCTGTTAAAGGTAACCTGAAGCCATACTTTTTTAGACCTTATTTTTACGATGCAGATATCATTGGGAATGAGAAAGGTTTTCATAAACAGGCCGAGCTTTAGCCCATTTACCAAAACTTTTCTTGTTCCCCAATGATACTTGCATTGGAAAAATAAGGTCTAAAAAAGTTTGGCTTCAGGTTACCCTTACTATGCTTTTAACCTAGAAGCACCTTTTGTTAAAAAACAGTCAATTTTTTTTTTTTTTTTTTTAATTGTCCGGAAAAAAATATCCTCAACTTGTCATTAGCTGTATGTCATATTCCTCCATAGATTTCATCATTTTTCTGGGTCAGATAAAAGTCATACCACTATCATTTGTTTGGTTTAGTTTAATGGCATACAAACCCTGTGGGTTATTTAATGCCAACTCTATAAAATTTATAAAATAACTATCATTTGTAAAATCTACATTAAAAAAAAAAGTGGGAAGATTTTGTTTGTCTCTCCTGTAAAAATTAACGAAATTGGACTGGGCAAGACTCAGCTCTTTAACCTTGGGATGGCAACCAATCTTGGAGAAAGAAAACTTTGAATTCAAACCAAAACTTCACTTAAACATTGACCTTGTGTCACATCCTGCTCATGGTGGAAGGGTTGCATAGAATACGTATTCCCTTTGGCCACCTGTTTTATTTTTTTGAATCAAGGTAAATACAGAATTTTAAATTCTGATTTTCAAGGGCACTCCCCTCCCCCATATGAAAGATTAACACAACACGATTTTCTTTGCTCACCCCGCTCACCCCCCCCTTGTGATGTACTAAACTAACCTTAGTAAATGTTCATAATTAGTAATTTAGAATGTTTTTCAAATGGTTATTTTTTTTTTCAACATAATATTTGTTAGACTAAATCCAAAATAAATAAAAATATTTCTTAAATAAGTTTTTTTTTTTTTTTCTTTTTTTAATCACTGAAACTGAATCATAAGGGCCAATTTTAAATCTCAGGTTGCAATGAATAAAACTTAAACTCCAACAATCACATTGTCTTTTTGAATCTTAATTTGGCTCCCCCCCCACCCCAATTTTTTTTTTTTTCCTGAGACCTTAAATGCCATCTTTGTCGGCCTCTTCTCATATCAAGTCTCTTCTGATTTATAGAATTGATATTATAATTATTTACAAATGAACATATCACTGGCATGCCACAATGGCTGAGGGAGAAGAATGCAGACAAGCCAAGGATTCTTCCCCGCTTAATCTGTTTAATTTTTGTATTAAGAAAACTCAGGGAAACAACTTTGTAATTAGCAGTTAATAGGCCTGGGATTATCTCCCTTGGATATTTTTTTTCTTTCACAATCAAGTTATTTGAAAACCGGTGGCCAGATTAAACAGAAATTTATTTTAACAGAATTGTGCTATGATGTGCCGTCATCTGTGAACATGAAAAATTGGATGATTATTATAGAGATATTATGATTAACTCAGAGGCAACATTTTTTTTTCTCCTCTTATATAACTTTATTAGAATCTCATATACAAGGCTTGTTAGGTAGCAGGGTTGTGTATCTACCAATAATGTTGGTTCAATCCCAGGTAAAAGTGAGAACTTTTTTTTTTTTTTTTCCCCTTATGCAAGCACCACCCTGTATAGGACTTTCTGTCTCCACTTTCTCTTTATTTTATTACTTGTATCACTTGAGCTGGTTTAGCTCAGTCAATAGAGCATCCACTTAGTAACCACAAAGTTCTGGGTTCGATACCAGCCCTCACCAACTCAGCATATGAGTGGCACAGCTTGGATCTATGTGGTAAAGGGGAAAGCTAATGGTAGGTGGGGTGCTTCACCTTAGATGAAATGAAAAACAATCTACCTGGTCTAGCACTGGTATAAAGGGAATAGATTACCTTGCTGTCCAGCTGATACCAACTTTACTTTTGAAATAAAAAAAGGATATAAAATATTTATTAATAGGACTAAAATCCTAATGGTTTTTGTTTTTTTTTAAATAAAATCAGTTATTATTTTATAAGCAACCTATTATAATTCTTTTAGAAATACCTAAAATAGTGACTTTGTTGCCACTGATCTCAAAAACAAATTTTGCTGCCAGGCCTAAGAAGTTCAGTAGGGAACTCAGTCTAAAATGTACCAAGATGCCGAAATATTTTTTGGTTCTGTCCAAAACCAGATGTAATTTTATTATAAGCCGAGTTAATTCATAATGTTCTGAAAAGATTAAAACTTGGGATAATCCACTAAGGCGGGTGGTTAATCAGAGAAATAATCCTTTACATATCTTCTTTTTTTTTTTTTTTTTAAACAAAAGCTGTTCTCCTCAGATTTATGCAGTGAGTAACCTTTTTTTCTTTCTTTTTTCTCCACACCAGTGAAAAGATATTTGTTTTTATCATCAACCAAAAAATTTCTCCCAAAACTGGGGATTAAAAAAAAAAATTAATTTTTTTTTTTTGTTTAAACTTTTTCTTGGTAAAGATGCAAGAAAAAAAGAAAAAAGAAGAAAAAACGAGAAAAAAAAAACACGGTTTACTAAAAAAAAAAATTTTTCCTCTGTTTTATTTATTTTATTTTATTTTTTAGTTACTTTTACCAAAATATTCTCTTTTAATGTGACCTTTGTACAATTACCTCAATTTTGTGTTGTGTGTTTTACAATGGAAAAAAACAAAAACAAAACAAATCCTCAGTTTATATTGAAGATTATTAATATATAATACTTTTCCAATAAGCAAAATAAAAAGACAAAATGATTATACCCCAAATTTGACTTTTTTATTTATTTTTGTTGTTGTTCATTGAATTTTCATTGTTTATTGTCAAAAGAAGAAAAAGTAATTTTTCAAAAGAGACAGAGATGCTGATAGGTACGCGTTTTGTGTCACTGACACAGAAAAATCTAAAACGATGCAGAAAAATCGTTTCCATGTGTCCCAGACGTTTGTTTTATTCTTCCCCCACCATTTACAGCTAACTGTAAATACATTTCAATATTTTCTTGGAAACAAATTACACTGTATGGGGGTACAAGGTAGGGGTTAGACGGCTTTAGTTGTTCATGGATAAAAACTCGGTAATCCTGAACATTGGTTTAGTCAATTCCTACCATTAGAGTATGCTGGCGCATTATCTGAAATGAACTTAATTGTTATTAAGAACACATTTTATGACATTTTTGTGTTAAAACATGCAGTTGTATTGATTCGAACAAGTTTAATGTGTTCTTAATAACAATTAAGTTCATTTCAGATGATGCCCAAGCATAATTTTATGGTAGGAATTTACTAAACCAAAGTACATTTTGAATTATCGTACGATATAAACAAAAAAATACAAACTTGTTCAAATCAATACAACTACATGCTTTAACACAAAAATATCATAAAATGTGTTCTTAATCACAATTAAGTTCATTTCAGATGATGCACAAGCATAATTTTATGGTAGTGCAGGGGCAGACAATCACTACAGTAGGAATTTACTAAACCAAAGTTCATGATTACCAAAAACTCTATCTATTAAGAAACTTTAGTTGGGACCCATCAAATTTTCTGGGGACTCATTCAAATCAAATCTGTACGTCTCGGGACGCACTAAATTAAAAATCTATCTGCATCACTGAACAGACTATTGTAAGAACATGTCGGCATCCGCACTTGAGTTGAGTGAACTTTGCTGACATCAGGCCAAGTGGAACTTACAATTTGATTAACAAGAAAGAGAGGATGAAACCCCACATAAAAAGAACACACATTTTCATCCTGCAGTCAGATGGTCAACCAAATGTTACATAATTCGTGGGGAGCCTACAAATTATGTCTAAGTGTAGTAAGATTCAAATGATGGTATGGTAAATGGAAAGTTACCATTAACCGTTATAAGAAGTGATTGACAAGCGGTTCACCTTTCACTGACCTGGGCGCTGATTTCTGATTGGCTGAAGCAAAGGGTGTGTGAAAAGGAACTGACTTAGATTTTGGCTGTTAGCAGAAGGAAGCAGACAAGATGCCATCTTCTCACCGAGCGGTTCTAAAACCCTTTTGGGGCTAATAA
The DNA here is from genome assembly GCA_023376005.1 of Doryteuthis pealeii. Lineage (NCBI taxonomy): Eukaryota > Metazoa > Mollusca > Cephalopoda > Myopsida > Loliginidae > Doryteuthis > Doryteuthis pealeii. Next base: position 49,326,950 of record CM042155.1, read on the forward strand.
AGATGTGTAAAAATAACCAAGTCTTGTTTCTTTGAATTTTTGAGATGAGACTTGATAATTAGTATTATTTGGACTATTGTGATCTGTATAGCATTTCGGCTGATGTACGCCTTCTTTAGGTATTTCTTGTCGGACTTGGGAACCTTCTTTTCAAATTCAGGAACCTTCTTATCATAATCGGGAGCCATCACAGAACTTTGTACAGATAACAATGAAGATGAGGACAATAGTTTGAATAATCCAAATAATACTAACCATGTCTTGATTAATTATTACAAACCAAGTAATGAGCACAGACAATCCAGTGGATAAGAAGAAGAATATCATCCCAGCAGAAAGAAAATGGGTGCCAACAAAACATGACCCACATAAGAATTCATCATCATCTTCATCTCCTCTCCACTCTCTCCCCATTATATAAAAGTGCAAAATTTTAACTGAATTTTTTAGCTTCATTTCTGAGCAAAAACCAAACTATCTTTTTTGTAAAAATAATGTTCAATATCTTATTATAATGGAGATTGTGTGTTTGTCTGTCTGTAACCGAAACTATATTACTACTCAAATCACAATTCCCTTAGTTATTTACGTCACATTCTCCATGATTTTATTTTTATTTAAACCTCAATTATTGATAAAATTGTTTTACATTATTAATACTGTTGACCATATCTACATACACAGAACATGCAATTGTATTTATATATACAACAAAATAGCGGATTATAGTGTGAATGGGAAGGCTGATTTGCATATTGATCTTAAAAATTTGATTTTAATAAATATATGCTTAGTATTATTGATTTCTAATTGTTTGGTTTTATCTTTTTGAATATGAGCAAAAATCTCGGGGATAAATCTTAAAAGAAATCCATTAATAAGAAGAAATAACTAATATTATTGTTTACTTCCTATTTTAACTAAATAGTTAAATTAGGAAAATTTACCAATGAAAGAGGGGAGTAATGGAAAATGATGGAAGAGTTGCTTTCAAAGTTGTTCTATTTTTCAATCATACCCCCTCTGTTCCAATTTTTTTATCTGCATTCTTATTCAGTTTCATTAGCCTTTCTAATTTAATATGATATTTTATTGCATGAAAACTTAAATACTTGCACCCGGAGGGTGCATATATTTGCTAGTATGTAAAATAATAATAGAAAAAAAAATTGTCATATATCCAATGCCACATTTGAGATTTTCCACTTATTGATTATGCTATGAAAACATCAGAAATCATTAATAACCTAAAAATGTTTAGTTTTGTGCCTATTTTGATAGCTTATTTGGGTTCTTCAGGCCAAAAAGCTTTTATAAACCAATTCTTAGGAGTAGGGATGGTTTTGTTTGTTTTGTTTTACGGCATATCAACCTCAGTGGGTCATTTAATGCCAATAAAGTTTTGAAATAAATTAATTCTTAATGGATACACAATTTTTTTTTATAAATGAATTTTTCTATTTAACCCATAGATGGGACCCTAACAATTACTACCACTCCGGGTCTGAGTGGACCAGGGAGCAATGGTGATGAAGGGGTGCTCCACATTCTCCAAACCTCCAAAACTAAAACCTCACCATCAGACAGAGTTTAACGTCATTCCCAGAACATGTAGACCCTCAGTCACCACCTTCTAGCACCCGTATGTTAAAAAGGGTTGGGGCTTGCCATAAGGGCAATAGGGTTGGGGCAATCATATAGGTGCTAGGGCTTGACGTGACCAGCCGATTGATCGGAGTGGGCCTCTCCGACCGCCCGTCTAGCCTAAGTAAGGTTCTAAGTGGAGTGTTGCAGGTCATGGACTGCTCATCCACTTGGGTTCTATCCTTAAGCATCACGGGTCACCACCCATGGCCAACAGGTAGCCCCATTGGAGGAGTCTTACCCCTCTGCAGAGGTGCAGTCAGTGCATTCTAACGCCCCAGCCGACAGGGCGGTAGGAGTAGGGAAGCTCTACAATTAATAAAGATGTTATGTAAAAAAATTACCAAGTCTTTGTTGGATTTTGTGTCAAGTATTCAGCTCTGTTACAAGATGAAAGCAAAACTATCTCTAGAGTGTTGGTAGGTGGTTTAAATACAGCTTTGGGTTATTCCGTTATGAACTCTGGCAAGTTCACTTCCTGGGTTTTGATTGGCTGATGGTTTTCAGGGTGAGTAAAGATATGGATAAGTACCCATTCTTCAGCCATCACTCTGCACTATGCCAGCAGCATGCAAGGACTGTATTTAAGTTGCAGCTTGCATGTTGTTCTTGTCTGCTAACTCGACAGTAGTTAGAATCCCACTGCGACGGTAAGTATTGTATTGTTTGTATGATATTTGGGGGATAACTTTTACAGTCTTGATTAAATTTTTACAAACCAAGAAATGAGCCAGACAATCCAGCCAAGAAGAAGGAAGAAATCAACTCAACAAAAGGAAGATGGCCGCCAACAAAACAGACCCACATAAGAACTCATTATTATCTCCATCCCCTCACCATTCTCTCCTCCCCATAATATACCTGATATGAAGTGAGGGTAATCTGAACATTAGCTACATAAATGGGAGTAACCTCCCCTTGTTTGTTTCACTTTGAGAAAGCCTTATGTTTTGGTTGGACATTTTTATTTCACCGTGAATCTACACTGAAAATACGAAATTGTTCAAATCAATACAACTGTATTTTTTAACACGAAAATATCATAAAATGTGTTCTTAATTGTGCTTGCGCATTATTTGAAATTAAATTATTTGTTATTAAGAACACATTTTACGATATTTTCGTGTTAAAAAATGCAGTTGTATTGATTCGAACAAATTCGTATTTTCAGTGTAGATTTACGGTGAAATAGAAATGGCTGATCAAAACATAAGGGAAAGAAACAAGTGGAGGTTACTCTCATTTATATAACTAATGTTCAGATTACCGAAGTGGGTATATAACACAGTGTTCAGGGTCCCTGCTGAAACAATCGGCTGCCTTTCTCTCTACCCTAAATATTGCTGACAATAAAATGATATTCATTATCAGAGATGCTGATACACAAGAAATCTAAAAGGACGCAGTAAAATCATATCCATGCATCCCAGTGCTTTTTCTTTTTTCTTCCCTCACCATTTCAAGCTAACTGTAAATACATTTCAATAGTTTCTTAGAAATGAATTACACAGGATAGGTTACAAGTAGGAGTTAGACGGCTTTAGTTGGGACCCATAAATTTTCCCAGAGACGCATTCAAAGCAAATATGTGTGTCCCAAGACGCGCTAAATCAAAAAGCTATCAGTATTACTGCACTATAATTTATCGTCTGTGATAATTTCTTTACGTGTGTTATCTTGACGAAATCGGCCATTTCAACAGATTCTGTGTCCAATCACAAGCGATGGTCTAAGAAGCTGCATCTGCAAGCCAACCAGATGCTATTCTAAGGAACACAACGCTTCACTATTTCAGATGACACTCATTATACAGTTTTTTTTTAATTGATATCATTTCATAATCTAATAACTTGATCTATTCTCATTCAAATGATCTCAAATTTTTAGTTTTTGTTGTAGAGTAGGTAACATCCCTTCAGTACTTTACCAGATGGACTGGCTCATAGTCTATGATTAAGGACTTCAACAGTTCATTAATATTCGGACTAATCTTACTGCGTTTGGTTATACCGCATTTGACCCTCCTCTATTTCTTGTAGGTTGTCTTTTTAGTTATTTTGTAACTTATTGTTCTGTGTTTTTGTATGTATCTGTTAGCACCGGATACTGGTGCTGAATAGATATATCAAGCACTCAATTTCCTCTGTGTATCATTTCACTTCGACGATACAACAGTTTTCAAGGCCAAAAATGAAAATGTATTCAAAATGAATGCTGATTTTCAAAGCAAGCAGGAAGGAAGACCCTCCCTGCCTTAATTGAAAGACTGATACAATATACTCTTCATACTAATAATTCCTCCAATTTGATCTTGTATTGTGCGAAACTTCCCATTCCACAACAAAGGGGGCCTCGGAATCACTAAGAACTACAGAGGCATAACTTTTACTGTCATAACTGCTAAGGTTTATAATGCCCTTCTTCTCAATTACATCCAACCTGAAGTAGAGAAAATCTTTTTAAAAAATCGTATTTTTCTTTTTTCTTTCCTCGCCATTTCAAGGTTAAATACATTTCAAGGTTAAATCAAACTTAACTTCAACCATCGTATGTCACACCGCCGGGGAAAAAAAACCAAAAATCAGGGAATTAACCGAATTTAATGAAATTTTCAGTGTTGATATATTAATGAATAAAAGATAAAATGTACTAATTATTTTATTTAAAAACTTTTACATTTTTCAGGTCAGTTAACTTTGAACCACGTAACACAGATTCTCAAAGATACGTTCTCTGATTTTTGGTATTTTTTTCTTTCGGTGGGGTGATATACGATGGTGGAATTTAAGGCTGTTAAGTTCGATTTAACCAAAAAATTAATATGGCTTCTGTAAAAATCAATCCACAATTTCTCAGATCCTGACTATTTTTGAATCGAAGGGGCAACACAATTGTTTGTAGATTTCTCCAAGGTATTTGACACCATATACAGAAAAAATGGAGCAAATACTACTAGCATTTGGTCTCCCCAAAGAAACTTACTGCTATAATGATGCTCTACAAATACGAAAGCAATGATCCATTCACCTGATAGTAACACAGATTTCTTTGACATTGTCGCTGGAGTCCTACAAGGAGATGCATTAGAACCTAAATATTTATAATATGCCTTGATTATTGTTATGACCTGTTCAGGGGTCAATAAATAAATACTCAACACGGAGATAAAAGTAAAGAACAGATGTATTCAACACATATCAATGTACAAAATGAGGAGGGTTTCATTGGTACAACGTACACGAAGACATGTACTTGCTACTTCCCACTTGAGCAGCTTTGTTCTGTTAAATATACCCTTTGGGTAAGTCCATTGTTCTGGTCATAGGTGAATCACCTACGACAATCATGTACTTCGACTTGGAATAATTTTCGCTTTAATTTGTCAGCGAGATCTGATTTCCATATCACTGACAATTTGTTTAAAGCAGCCCATGCCTTTCCTATGCTCTTTTTCTGTTGAGGAGATATTACTGCCTTGGTACGTGAATTGTTTCACCAATTTTAGGAGTTTTCCAGTGTTACTATACGGCTGCACTACCCGGACTCTAACGAAGCGTCTGGAGAATAAGCTAGATGGGACTTAGACGAAAACGCTGCTTGCAGTATTAAACAAGACGTGGAAACAACACCCCACAAGAAAACAGCTGTATGGCCACCTGCCCCATATCACACAAATCATCCGTGTGAGGCAAACAAGACACACTGGGCACTGCTGGAGAAGTGACGTTCTTCTGTGGAAGCTATCACATGGGCACACTAGAGTAGGTCGCCCAGCAAAGACGTACATAGATCAACTCTGCGCCGATACTGGATGCTGCGCAGAAGACCTCCCAGGGTTGATGACCGATAGGGACGGTTGGAGGCAGACAGACAGACAGACAGACAGACAGAGTTTCAGACCATCATATATGTGTGCATCTGTCTTGTTAATTTAGGTACTGCCAAAATGTTGGCTCATTTTCATTTTAAAAATGAATTAAAATTAATTAAATCGATTATTTAAAGTCAAATTTTTGTTTTAGTAAAAAATTAGTAACATAATGAGCATAAGTAAAAAACAAACAAAAAAACAAAATAATATTACGTATTTAATCTATTTTCAGTACATTTTAAACAGTTAAATTCTGCTAAAAATTTGCCTAAAATGGACTCTTTGTGTGAAGTAGTTACGGACTAAAAAAAAAACACACTATTTAATATTTTCAGACTTATAACAGTTCCTTCTTAGAAATCAATAACAAAAAGCATTAAATACACTATGTACAAAAATATTACTAACTTTTTGATATTGATTTAAACGAAAACTTCTTTTATTGTTCAAAACACAAAGAAAACTAAAAAGTTTTTTTTTATTTTTTTTTAATCTGGCCTTTTTACGAAAGCCAGCGAGAAAAATGTTTAAAAAATGCAGAGGCCCAGGTAGATATAAAAACAAATCAGGGAATTATCTGATTTTAATAAAATTTTAAGTGTTGACTACTAAACGTATTCTTTCTTTTAAATTACTGAATCGTTTCAATCAAATTGATTCAATGGAAATAAATCGAAATTCTTTAAAATAAATATTACCGTTTGCGCCACCCATGTGCGCCTTGAGAAAACAATTTATATACTTAATTAATTGATAAAATTCATCTAAAATATCGCATGCCTAATTTCAATTTTTAAATTTCATATTTTTAGATTCTAAAACAAATATTAATTAATAACAAGCCTACTTTAGTATTATTATCTAATAATTTTGGAGACAACTCAATTGAAAAGTTAGGCCCCCACCCTTTTAGACAGCACAAATATCGGTGTATAATTTTTTTCACTGATATTCTAAAAGACAATTATATACAAAAAATAAATAAATAAATAAATAAAAATAAGTTTTTTAAAAATCTCTAAAAAAAGTTTTTTTTTCATTTAATTTTCCGATTTTCGGTACTTATTTTCTACCTTAAAAAAAAAAAAATTCTATTCACACTTTCGGTCTTTTGTCTTTTTATTTATACTGTAATCAGTTTCGAATGTATATAACCCTGCCAATATTTTGTGCCCCAAAAATAAGTGACCTGACAAAATCAGAAAGTTTTGAAATAAAATAAATGCATTATAAAATTCATTCATTGATAAATCAACACTGAAAATTTCATTAAAATCGGATAATTCCCTGATTTTTTGGGTAAAATCTTTTCAACCAGAGGGGTAAGATTTATTTTATAAAATACAAGTGTAACGTCCCAACTGGCAGATCCTACTCTAATTAATTAATCAAGATACCACTGTATTTTGTTTTGTAACTAAGATTTAGTGGAAATAATTTTCAACTCAATCAACTGCCTTTTTATTACTTTAGTTTAAAATATAATTTCGAGGTTAAAATAAAATGTACTTTTAAAGTTTATAAACTACATATATGTTCCTAATAAAATAATATTGTCACTAATTATACTTAATTTTATTTATCATGTTTTAATTTAACTAATGGTTTTATTTTCCAGCCCTCCCACCAGACTAGGTTAACATAAAATTTAACTAAGGGTTTGTTGTTTTGTTGTAGTATTTCTTCACTTTTACTTTGGTGTATTTAAAGTATCGTCTGAAACTACGAAATTTATCCACTCAATAACAACTTATATAGGACAAAGGTACTTTTAAGTAATTTTTTCACACACAAAAAAAAAAAGTTTCTTTTTGTTAGCAACTTCACAAGTTTATTCGTATTTTATTGTATGAACAATTCAACTTTACGTAAAAGTAAAATTCACAAGTCGCCATCGTTGTGTATTAAGTTGATAGTTGGTAAAACAAAAAATATGGCCAGTTTTTTGTTTACGTAAAAATTCAACCACGTGGTGAGATTTCGCGCCATTTCTTTGTTGTGCGCGACTTGACGGGCAAACCCTTTTTTAAGTTAAAAATTTTTTTACAATTTACGGAGCTTAAAAATCAACATCTCATATATTTAACACGTATTCTTTAAAACTCTTCTTAGCATTAATAGTTTATTTATTTATTTTAATCGGTATTTTTGTTTTCTTTTCATGTCAAGTTGACCTCCGTAATTTTGACGGAAATATTTTTCTTATTTCGTTTAATTCTTTTGAGAAAAATAAGTTTCAGTGTTTGTACAAAATAGCCCACTCATAAAAATTTCTGTTATTTCTGCTGTAATGTATGAATAACTTATATAGATAGGATGAACAAATTCACTCACCTTGCAAAACGGTGGATCACAGGAAATATTTAAAAAATCAACAAAAATAAACTAATTATCCGATTTTAATAAAATTTTCGGTATATGAAGTAATAAAAGAAGAACTTTTATTCTAAATAAATGATTCACACTAAATTTAAAAAAAAAAAAAAAAAAAAAAAGGTTGAATTTTTTTTCGTTATTTTTTCTTTCGCGCATTGTTTCCCTAAATAATGAACAATAAATTTCATGGTAATTCTTTTTGGTGTCTGAAAATGACTTTTAGGTAAAAATTGCAATTCATACTCAAAATCCCGATATTACAGAGTGACCCAGAAAAAACAGAACCCAAATTATTTATTTTCCCATTAAACTAACCCTAAACCCCAACCCTAACCCTAACTCTAAACCTAACCCAAACCCCCCTAGTTAAAATTAACAGTTTTATTACAAAATTTGTGGGTTCTGTTTTTTCTCGGTCATGAGATTTTGAGTATGATTTGCAAGTTTTACCGATTTATATATTTTTGGAAGAAGAATTCAATAACGGAACATATGTAAAACAAAAAAAAAACATCGATTTATTACAACTAGCGACTTTATCAAAAGGGGAATTGTAAAATATCTACATATATTAGTCGATAAAAAGCGAGAAACACAGCATTGTAAATATATGAAATATGAGTTTGTGTTTTGTAAAAATTCAATTTAAATTTGTACAAATTCAATCGAAAAAACATTGATTTTAAACGGGGTGGGGGTAAAATATGTAAATTGATTTCCCGATAAAAAGAGGGCGGTGGGGGGTCATTGTAAAACATCTACATGTGTTTGCCGATAAAAAGCGAGAAACGCAGTACGGTAAAATATACTGTAAACATCTAAGTTTGGCCCGATTTACGCCTAACACCGTCAAGGAAAAACTAAATTAGAATTAAATGAAATTAGTGAAATAGATCGCTAATTAGGACTATTCTAGTAGTGACCACCCCAAGCGGATTTAACAGAGTTTTCCTTCTCATAGACTGGTTTCCTAACCAAGATTAAAAAGCCCTGTTTACCCTACTATCTACCCATAGCTGGGGGGAGAGTGGTTGGAGTCATACCTTTCCCAAGGGTATTAGCGTTATGTGAACTGTAGCTTCGTCCAGGATTTGAACTCGGGTCAACGAGTCCATTTCATACGACTCTAACCATTAGACCACGCGCCTCCAACAAACATAGCGTAAATTAGGGCAGGAGTCCGGGATGACAAAATGTTAATAGGCCTGAATGGACTAAATTAAACGAAATCTGAAAAATCAACTTAAAATTAAAGAAAACCACAAAATACAACAAAATTTCAAACGAACTTGTTTACCGAACATTCTCTCTCTCAGTTAACAAATTAGCAATACTTTCTCTTTTCTACATTTTCTTTTCTTTTGTTTCTCTTTATATAAAATTTGTTTTCTAAAACTTTTGTCGTTCTGTCTTATCTTTTTGAATCAGTATCCAGATTTGAAAATTGCGGAACATACCGTCTGAAATTACCTGAAAAAATATTCCCCCTAAAAATATTTCCCAATATATTGAAAATTTGGTCCTTTATCCATATTTTGCGATTTTTGTTATTTTTCCTTTACACAAAGTCGCACTGAAGAAGGCCAGAGAGTACAGCGGCCGAAATATTGTGAACATACAAACCAAAGTGAGGGTAACAGTCAAAGACACGTAGATAATTCAAATAATCAATTAATTGATTTTTTTTTTATGTCTAATCAGGAACAACAATTCCTCAAAGTGGAAAGTGACTGCCCAGCCCCCCTTTTTAATGGAGGGGGGGGGGGTGCTTACCCCTGTGCAAAAGATATTTTAAGCCCCATCGACAAGACGGATATCCAGGAAAAGTCTCCTGAAACGAGTTTTAAAATATTACTAAAAAACAGTTTCAGTCATTTTCCCCGCTGAACAGAAATTATAAATCGGTCATTAGCCATAAATCGATACCTTCTTACTGGTTGGGAGATGGAAATATGGAATATATATATACCGAATTTATAGTGAGTTTTAAGTTAAAACGTCATTTGGGAGTTAACTTTTCCGTAAAGAAAAAAAGAAAAAAATGAAGCAAATTACTGAAACTTATTCGAACGGAGAATATAAGTATTACTTATTTATACATTTCTGCAGAAATAATCAAATTTTTCATGAGAGGGATATTCTGTATATACACTGAAACTTGTTTTTATCAACAAAAAAAAAAGGAAAAATCCAAAAGAAATGGTAATTTTTCAAACAGAATAAATTAAACGACATGAGAAAAATGTTCCGTCAAAATTACGGAGGTCAACTTAACCGACCCGAAAAGAAAACAAAAAATATGAATATAAAATAAATAAACCATTAATATTTCAATAGTTTAAAAGAATACGTGTTGAATATATGAGATAAGCTGATTTTAAAATTTTGATTTATTACATTGTAAAAACTTGTTTAACTTAAAAAAGGGTTTGCCCGTCAAGTCGCGCACAACAAAGAAATGGCGCGAAATCTCACCACGTGGTTGAATTTTTATGTAAACAAAAAAAAAATTTAAAATGGCTATGTTCTTTTAATGTTTTTTCAACTATCAACTTATTACACAATAATCGCGACTTTTACGTAAAGTTAAATTGTTCATACAATAAAATACGAATAATAAACATGTGAAATTGCCAAAGAAAAGAAACGTTGTTTTCTGGGATTTTTGCTTTTTGTTTTGTTTTGTTTTTTGTTTTTTTGTGTTTTTTGTTTTTTTTGTGTTTTTTTTTTTTTTTTTTGTTTTTTTTTTTTTTTTGGGGGGGGGGTTTAAAAAATTTACTTAAAAGTACCTTTGTCCTATATAAGTTGTTATTGAGTGGATAAAATTTCTAAGTTTTAGACGATACTTTATATTATACAAGGTAATGGACACAAACACACATATATACACACAAATATATATATATATATATATATATATATATATATATATATATATATATATATGCACACACACATATATATGTATACATATATATACACACTGGTATATATATATATATATATATATATATATATGCACACACACATATATATGTATACATATATATACACTGGTATTATATATATATATATATATATATATATATATATATATATATATATATCAGACAGATTAGTGTCATACACAGGACACACTTTTTTATATACATAATCCCAATTAAAAAAAAAAAAGAAGTTATTAATCTAAGAGTCCAACATAAACAAAGAAGAACACGTGCAGAGTGGTCCGAAAGTCTTGTCACCACCTACATATTTTATTTTGGGGTGATGGGGGGGGGGTGGATTATAACATAATACAACCCGAAATTCTAGAAAATAATCAAAGTTTTTAAAGGTTTATTTTTAGGGGTAAAATAATTACATAACTTATATATTATATTTATATTATATTATATTATATTATATTATATTATATTATATTAAAACAAAATATAATGAAAGTTAAAACAATATGTAGTGGTGACAAAACAAAACTTTTTTTTTCTAGAATAATCTTTTGGTAAGTGTTTTTCCACCATTTTCGGGAGTTCAGTGTTGTACACTTCTAAGCTTATATCTATGGTGATAGGTAGGGCAGTTTGATGTCAATATTTAATAAAAGTGTTCAAACATTTAAAGACCATAAAACAATCAAGCAACTGGCATAGAAGAAAAAACTCTTGATTAAACAAACAAAATTGTATTAATAAAATGTATACAAAAAGGTAGCATCGAATACTGGGCGAGGTTCTTTTTTTTAAAGTTCAAATGTAAAACGTAAGATAATATTTTACAATTCACTCAATGAGAAAGAACGTTAAAATTTTTATGTCACAATAATCATCAGTCAAGCTGTATTTGTACTGATATTTAGTTTGTCTCTTAAAGCGATGATTATTTAAAGAGAGAGAGAGAGAGAGAGAGAGAGAGAGAGAGAGAGAGAGAGAGAGAGAGAGAGAGAGAGAGAGAGAGAGAGAGAGAGTTCGTACCTTCTGCATTAAACATTCTTAAAACAAATGACAAGGATTCTCTTAGGCAGGCAAAATCTTTCTGCTTGAAAATGAAAAAGTCTGAGCATTTATAGCAATCAGGTAGGCTCCGTAGGCTCCATTCGATAATTTTTCTTATTAGGCGGGAACGCCTCTGATTGGTTGACTTTTACTACTTTTGTTTTGAATTTTATTTTTTACTAGGGTGCGCGATCCACATGCGCAAACTACTTATTTTTGTCATTCGACCTGTCTGTTGAAGCGATAACTTCCGGCTCACCACATATCCAATCCTAACAACTTTTGAACATGTTTTAGATGTTTTTTTTTTTGTTTTTTTTACAGTGGCCTGAACGTTGTGTCTATACACAATAAAAATGAGGACAACAGTCCGAAATATCATAATTATTTATATCAAGCCTCATCTACAAATATAAAAAGAAAAAACAACTTTTGAAACAGAACATTAGTAGCGTATGTGAAGTTTTAACATTTTGAATCAAATTTCAATGATTTAATTTCTCCAAGGTTTTATCTTCTAGACGAGGGCTTCCCCATCGACCCCTGGGGATGAATAGAATTTTGGCAGGGTGAATAAAAAGCATAGGGGTCCACTGGGGATGAATTTACTATTGGAATTAATAAATCCCTTTATAAGAGGACAGACATCACTGGATCATGCAGACTAGCTGCCATATATCACACACCTAGCACAGTGTAGAGTAAAAATAGACCGTCCCATTAAATAATGGAAGCTTCTAGTGTCAAGCATTGAACTATAGAAGTTACTTCCTCCGAGGATATAAAAGTGCCTGGTCGCCAAAGACCAAGGGTATTTGCATTAACGCTTATGGGGTTTTGGTTATTGGTGGGATGTTACTGGTTTCTTTTTATACCCCCCCCCCTTATCTGCGGTTCTTCATTTTGGTGGTCGTCGAGCTGAAAAGGAATTAAGGAAGGGAAAAGAAGCAGCAAAGACAAAACATGGTTCAGACTTTATTTCTAGGTTCATAGCTATTTCTTGGAGAGGAAATTTTCTTCTAAACCATTCAATAGCGTGTGTTCCCAGTAAAGGTCTGCGTTGGAAGCTAGCTGTGGATTTTTTTTCGGTGCCAGAAAGGGATGTAATTAAAATAAAATTAAAAAAAAAAAATTAAAAAAAATAACAAACGCCGCGCATGTGTGAAAAAAAAGGACCCACTTCCGACCCAGAAGAGAATATCTCGGCTACTCGAGTTTAGGCTTTAACTGTGTCTAGTCACTACAATTAGCCGTGGAGATATTTCTTTGTCATGTGTTGGCCATGACCGGTAAATAAAGCCTAAATCATAAAACCACCTTCAGTCTTTGTCTCTTTCTTTTCCCCTACTTGAATTCCTTCCTTTTCAGTGCGACCACCAAATAAGATGGAGTCAAAAGAAAAACCATATGAACACGCAATAAGAATAACCAACTACATTTTTTATATAAAACGTTAAATCCCTTTTAACCCCATAGGGACCTTTTCTCTGCGCATGCTCAGAAGGTTCTTCCTGTCTTGATACTGAATAAAGTAATGCTTCGTTGTGGTTACTTTACACACAGGGTTTTCGAAGTGGTTCATACAGTCCCTGATGATGAATAAAATTTTGACAGGTTGAATAAAATCATAGGGGTCCACGCGGGGGGGGGGGTACCAGTTTATATTTATAAATCCCTTTATAAAAGAACAAAAAATCGCTGGATCATGTAGACATACCTAGCTCAGAGCTTCTCGAAGTGGACCATATATATATTTACCAACCCCTCCGCACGAGCAGGATGTGACACAAGGTCAATTTCTTAAGCGGAGTTTAACAGGTTTGAATTCAGAGATTTCCTTCTCCTAGACTGGTTACCTAGCCATGGTTAAAGAGCCCAGTCTTCCCTGCTATTTGCCCATAGCTGGAGGGAGAATTGGGTTCATACCTTTACCAAGGGTATTAGCGCTAAGTGAAATGCAATTACCACGTTCAGGATTTAAAGGATAAGTACCCAATGCGGAATATTTCAGTTAGCGAAACAACAAACGCGTTAGTTACATTTATATGACTTTTATTATAACATATATAGGGGCACGAATTTCCCCAGGCTATGAAATGTCACAAGAGTCCAAACATACATAGTAAGTGTTAATAGACAAAATAGGTGGAAACCACTTACTGTAAGTAGAGGCTGTGGCGTCTGGCATGTACCATAGGTGTCTGCTGGAGAGAGGTGACAAGCACGTCCGGGTTTGTTCAGTGGCATCGGAAAAAAGGGGTTCTCTTCTTGGGTTCCTGTGTCACGTGACCAAAACAGGGTCTCCTGACACAGGAGATTACCCAAAACCCTCAGACAAGAGAGACTGCTCTTACACCGTGATTGCTTTCAGTGGTCACTTCACACAAACAATTTCTATTTCGCCGACTGGTCATCTTCTTTTGTGATGTCTCCGGTTGTGGTTTGTCTGTGTTCATTCTCTTCTCTTATTAAATGATGAATACAAGACTTTGTTTATTTTTTCAGGCGTCTTTATTACTCGAAATCCCAAAAGGGTTCAATTGCACAGTGAAAAGATGGCTTACTTGGGAACAGACGACCATCGCGTTTGCTCCCTTCGACTAACCGCCAAATTCTGACTACTCAGTTCCCTTTACATCGTTTGCCTTTAGCCAATGAGAAATCAACGACTAGGTCAGGGAAAGATGAACTGTTGTCAATCACTTTTATAATTGTCATCCTATGATTCAATGGTAACTTTCCATATATGAATACCGTTATTCAAATTTAACTACAATACAGTACATAATTCGTTAGCAACCCACGGATTATGTAACAATCCGGCCCGCTTCTCGACAATGGTTGTCCATTTCTAGATTAAACAGTAAGCATCAAAACAACATTCATTTTGGTTGTTGGAGTTTACGGCATGTCAACCCTTCTTGGGTTATTTTATATTGAAGACATTTTGTTTTATTCATTCTTGTTTAATGCATACTGTGTTGAACAAGACGGACATTTCATGTCTGACGAGTTTCTTTTCGATCTTTTCACGTTTTCAGGCCAAGTTCTTTATATCGGGATGGAGTCTGTTGATTAGTCTACCAAAGTTTTCATCCCTAGTACTTTCTCCTCCTCTCAATCCTACCTCTTTTCATATAATTTTTGTGGGTGTGTCTTTTTGGACATCACGTGTCCGCCTCCTACTTACTCCCACTGCTACTTGGTCGTTTAGCCACATTCCGTGTTTAAATATAACCAGCACACAATTACATCTATCTTTGACAATGGCACTTCGCAATGCTGAAAGAAAAAACAAACTTACCAGACTTGAAATGTCCACCTTGTTTAACATCGTATGCATCTTTAAAAAAAAGAAAAGAATGGTCTGTTCCTGTATATTAGCTTTATATGTGTGTAAAGTATCATCATGGTCGGATCACTGGTGTAGGTGTCAAGTGGTTATATTAAGGCAGATAGAAATTGCCATTTATGTAGTAGATTGGACCTTTCAAAAAACAAAAAATGAACAACCATCAAGAATTAAAAAAAAAAAATTAAAAAAAGGAAGAAAAAAAAAAAAAAAAACATCCGCACGAAGTTAATAGAGATTAGGCGGTCGGAGAAGACCTATATGATTTTCTCCAATCTTATAACTTTTATGGCAATTAAGAGTGCCTTCTCGCAAATCTGTTTATACTTTGTCTTCGGTGTCTTAAAAAACGATGCATATTGCATAAATGCGTCCTAGCGTCCTGGCTTAAAAACGCTAAGCGGTGCCTGCTGAAAATCCGACCCGTGCTACTTTTGAATTTCGGTCGTGTTTATTTAAAAATACGTGAGTTTTTTTTTTATCAATATAAAATAAAAATACGGAAAAAATGAGATATTTTTTTAAAATAAAAAATGACGTGATATTTTTTTTTTTAATTAAGATAAAAAAGAATGTTTAAATATTCTGATTTTTTATTTGTTTGTTTAATTGTAACATTTGTTTTGAATTAAAATAAAAAAGAATATCTTAATATTTTGATTTTTTATTTGTTTAATAATGTATTGATTGTTTTTATTTTTGAAACTTTGTCGTATTCATTTTAAATTATCTTTTTTTCTCGGTATTTTCATTTTATTTTAATTTAAAAAAACTGTCACGTATTTTTTTTTAAATAGATACGACCGAGTTTCGAAAGTAGTACGGGTCGGATTTTCAGCAGGCACCGCTTAGCATTTTTTAGGGCAGGAGACCAGGACGTGTTTATGCGATATGTACCATTAAAACTTATAAATGCGTTACATTTTATCCTATCTTTGATTCTCCCCCCCCCTTCTTTTTTAAAGACAAGACAGACCGTTAAACCGACGCATGCAAATCCAATTTTCCCCGGAGAGTGAGGGACAGGAGACGAGAGGGGTTTTTTTTTTTACCACTAAGCAGAAACTCAAGTGTAATATGGTTCTGCAATAAAATGTAACGAGGCCTCAAAACGTATTAGAATAATTTGGAGCTGGCGTTACGCATTTCTCCTGTTGCCAAAATGGATAAAAAAAGACGTTAACATTAGTCTCTTTCGAAAGTGTTTCCATGGGATTTGAATCATACTATGAACTGAACTTTCTAGACGAAGAAATATTTCATGGAGAAATCATTTGGCCTTTAGTTGACTTTCTTATATGCTAAAATTCTTTAGTAAAAAAAAAAACGATATACAAGGTGTGTCAAAAAAGTATCGAGATTTTTGTACTTTTTGACACACCTTGTATTCTGAAAAAAAAATAACGTTCCAGTCATTCTTCATTTCTCTCTTGGTAAATAGTATTAAAATCTGTACTTTTTTTTACACACCTTGTATTCTGAAAAAAATTAATGAATGGAACGTCGTTTTTTTTTTCAGGATACAGGGTGTGTCAAAAAGTACAAAAAATCTCGATACTTTTTGGACACACCTTTTATATATATATATATATATATATATATATATATATATATAAAGGTACACGGTATTAACCTACTCGAGTTTCACCATAAGGATCTTCAGGGTTCTTGAATCAACTAACCACTGTGACCATTTTCACCGGTAAGTCACTTTTTTCCACAAATACCATATATATATATATATATATATATATATATATATATACTCAGAAGAGTTCTGGAAAACTGAGGAGACTTGTTGTCACTCATACTCCAGTGAAAGACCATCAGCTTACGCTGGTGTGAAAAACTCACAAGGAGTGAAAAAACAAAATAATGTATCAAGAACAGAAGGAGAAAGAGATCTCGCTAACACTGGAGATTGCATTGATGCGACAATTCAAGGGCTCGAAGAATACACTAAAAAGAGCAAATAAAGACTAATTTCAGCGGCTAGAAAAATCAATTGCAACATATGGACAAGAAGAAATACAGCAAAAACTAGAAAACAGAAAGGAGAAGAAAAACAACTATCTGGATACTTCAAGCGACAAACTGAGAGATCGTATATGAGAAAACATAGACATGATTAAAAGGAGAAACTCCAAGAGAGAAATTAAACTTCATACAATTGTAACACAATACATTGTCATAAGAACAAAATATAGAGAAGCAAAAACAGATAAAACGCAACAGAATAACAAGTGTAGAGTGTGGGGAGATAAAATGAAACGTTTAATTTCATAATTTAATCAATAATTCAATCATGTAATAAGTGAATGCAGAAAACTAGGACAAAGTGGGTACACAACACTAGGCATGACTGGGTGGGAAAGGGGATCCACTAGGAATAGTGCAAGAAATCAAATTTTCACCATGTTACTAAATGATATATGCACAAACCTGAATCAGTTCAAGAGAATGAGATGCATAAAAGCCTCTGGGATTTTGAGATACAGACGGATCACCTAATCCCAAGTAGGAGACCAGATCTAATGTCAATTAACAAGAAGTGAACGTGTCATCTCGTGGATTTTGCGGATCACCGAGTGAAAATGAAAAAAAAAAAAACGAAAAGATAGACAAATACTTGGACCTTGCCAGAGAACTGAAAAAAAACAAAAAAAAAACAAACAAACTGTGAAACATGAAGGTAAAGGTCGTACTAATTGTAGTTGGTGCCATTGGAACGGTCCCCAAGGGTTTGGAAAATCAGAGGAAGAATCGAAACATCCAAACAAGAGCATTGTTGAGATCGGCTAGAATACTCAGAAGAGTCCTGCCGATCTGAGGAGGCTTGCTATCACTCAACCTCCAATGAACTATTCTTAAGCGGACGTGAAAAAATCTCACGGAATGAAATATTAATAACAATAGTAATAAGAATACGAATATTTAACAGTGACATTGATTTCATTGGAGGCTGGAGTCCTACAAGGAGATAGATCAGCACCATTTCTATTTATAATCTGCCTCGATTATTTACTACGAACGTCATTAGATCCAATGAAAGGAAATGGTTTCATACTATAAAAGACAATAAGCAGATTATATCCAACTATTACAGATGCAGATTGTGGAGATGATCTAGCACTTCTCGCAAATACACCTGCTGTAGCCGAATCTCTGCTGCATAGCCTGGAGTAATCAGAAAAAGACATTAGGCCACTTCATGAACTCAGATAAGACAGAATTCATGTGTCTTAAACCAGATGGAACCATCTCCATACTAAATGGCAAGCCTCCGAAATTAGTATACCATTTCACACACCTCGGTAGCAATATCTCACCTACGGAAAGTGATGTCAACATACACATAGGAAAGGCATGAACTACTATTGACAGGTTATCGACTATATGGAAATCCGATCTTTGATAAAATAAAGCTGTGTCAGTACTATTGTATGGCTGCACGACTTGGACTCTAACGAAACGATTGGAGAAAAAAAAACTAGACAGGAACTACACAAGGATGCTGCTGTGCTGTTTAGAACAATTCCTGGAAGCAGTATTCTACAAAACAGCAGCTGTACGGCCACTTACCTCCCATCTAAAACCATACAAGTAAATCGAACAAGATAGATCGGGTACTGCTGACGTTCTCCTGTGGACTCCTACACATGAACATCGTCCAGCAAGAACTTATATTCATCTGCTCTGCACTGACTCTGGGTGCTGTCTAGAGAGTGATTGCCGATAGGGACGGATGGCGAGAAAGTGTCAAGAAAATCCGTGATTTTAGCATGACTTGATGATGATGATGATGATGATGATGATGATGATGATGTAGTATCAAGCATTCCTATCTAATACGAATAATTTTTAAACTGATCAATTTTATGTAGTTTTTTTAAGAGTTTATATATATTATATATATATATATATATATATATATATATATATATATATATGTGTGTGTGTGTGTGTGTGTGTGTGTGTGTGTGTGTGTGTGTAAAATAAAAGGATATTTAATCCGACAATGTGAATTTGATATATTGAAAAACATCATTTGTTGTTTCAATATATCAAATTCACACACACACACACACACACACACACACATATATATATATATATATATATATTATATATATACCAACCCCTCCGCACGAGCAGGATGTGACACAAGGTCAGTTTCTTAAGTGGAGTTTAACAGGTTTGAATTCTGAGTTTTCTTTCTGGTCACAAGGTTAAAGAGCCCAGTCTGCCCTACTATTTACTCATAGCTGGTGAGAAAATATATAGATTCATACCTTTCCAAGGGGTATTAGAGCTATGTGAAATGCAAACAGCCTCGTCCAGGATTTGAACTCTGGTCGTCGAGTCCATTTCCTACGACGATAACCATTACACAACGCACCTCTATAAGAGTTTATATGGTGATATGATACCAAGTATTCCTACCGAACACAAATAATTTGAAAACAGATATATCTTACCAATAGATGGGAAACTAATTGTCACTACCATTCAAGATCAGCGTGGAGGTTGTAGGGATTAAAGTAAAATTAAAATGAAAAACAAAAAACAAAAAAACAAAAAAAAATCTTTCATAAAACCTTCAGACCGGAAGAACCACAAAGATAATCTCTCGGCCATTCTGACTTTGGCCTTAACTGGGACGAGCCACTCCTGTTGGCCAGGAGGGAATTTCCCTACCATGCAGTGGCTATGACCCATGAATAAAGCCTAAATCTTTAAATAGTACCACTACAGTTCCTCTACAAGAATAGCTTTAACATTAAATAACCCGAGAAGGTTGATATGCCATTAAAAAGAAGACACAAGCAAACATGATAATTAAGAAATAAAACAAAGATTAAAAAGGTTGGTTGGGTTTTACGGCATGTCAAACCATTGGGTCATTTTATGCTGAAGACGTTTTTGTTTTATAAATTTTTGATGGGTACTCTTTTTTTTAAAACTCAATGTTTTTTTTTTTTTTTTTAAACACATTCTTTTTAAAATCGGGTTTTCCTATTTAAACCATAGATGGAACTCTAATAGGCACTACCACTCCGGGTCAGAGTGGACCTGGGAGTAATGGGAACGAAGGGGTACTTCTCATTTCCCAGAGCTTCAGAAGTGGAACCTCACCATCAGATAGAGTTTAACGTCATACCCAGAACATTAAGACCCTCAACCACCACCTTCTAGCACATATATGATAAAAAAAGGGTTGGGGCTTGTCGTAAGGTCAATAGGGTTGGAACAATCATATAGGTGCTAAGGCTTGACATGACCAGCCAATTGTTCGGAGGTGGGCCTCTCTGATCGCCGTCTAGCCTTAACTGGGATCAGACACTATTACAAGACAGGAAGAAATTTCCTCTCCACGTGGTAGCTATGACCCATGAATAAATCCTGGATCCTAAAGCTACCTTTTGTCTTTGTCTCTTCCTTTTCCTTCTTTAATTCCTTTTTAGCGCGACCACCAAATATAATGGGGTTAAAAGGAAAACCTAGGAACACACACCAGAAATAACCAGCGAAACCAAACATTAAAATACTTGTCACCCCACAGGAGTAATCGCAATGAATGGGTACTCCCCACTCCTCTGAGCCCCCTGCAGTTTAATGTCATACGCAGAACACCTCTTTGGGGGATTCTTATCCTCTGCAGAGAATACAGTTGGCGTATTCTAAACCACTTCGACAGGGCCGTGGGGATAGTCTGTGTTAGTGGTATTGATACTCTGGCCCCGAAACCATGTCTGATCCCAGAGGCATCATCTGGCGAAGGCTTTGTTGGCTGTGCATCTTTTTTAGAGCAGATAGTGTATAATATATAATATATATGTGTTGTTAGCGTGTGCTGAATATTAAAACACGTTTTTTAAAAAACAGACACAAGGACAAAGACGTCTGGGAGAACCCCGACAACAAAAAGAGTCGAATTTCAAATGAGTGGAAACGTGAACAAA
Source organism: Doryteuthis pealeii (assembly GCA_023376005.1). Classification (NCBI taxonomy): domain Eukaryota; kingdom Metazoa; phylum Mollusca; class Cephalopoda; order Myopsida; family Loliginidae; genus Doryteuthis; species Doryteuthis pealeii. The sequence continues at coordinate 49,348,148 of CM042155.1, forward strand.
TTAACATGTTGAAATTTAAGAAGCCTGAAAAAAAGTTAAGTACTTAAAAGTGCTTAATATTTGAAAAGAGATAGAGAGAGAGAGAGAGAGAGAGAGAGAGAGAGGGGGGATTAGGGGGGGCAAAATCCTGAATATCCCCTACCGTTATTTTTTGAGAGAAGGCAAGCAGAGTCTGTGAAGTAATGTGTAGGTTATCTTTATTTATTTATGTTTTTTTAATTCTTTTTATCTTTCTTTTTATGTTTTTTTTTATTTTTGTCACAGATGAGTCGGACATAAAAAAAGAAAGAAGAGGGTGGATTTATTTACCCGGGGTAGGTACCAGATTTTTAAAAAGTTTGTCTGTCTGTCTGTCTATGTGTGTGTGTATGTGTGTGTGTGTATGTGTGCGTGTGTGTGTGTGTGCGTGTGTGTGTGTGTTTCAGGGACTTTCGTATTTCGACTCTTGGCTTCGGAGACAAAGAAATAATTTCTATTTGCAATTTCTGCTCGCCTTTCTTTCTCGGGCATTTCTGTGTCGCGCGCCATGTTTAAACAATGTGTTTGTCTTTGTAAAAATAAATAAATAAATGAATGAATAAAATAGAATAGAATAATACACTAAAGAATAGAATGACCGATAGGGACGGTTGGCGAGAGAGAGCCATGGATATTCGTGCTGCCGGCACAACCTGATGTTGATGCTGAAAAAAAAAGGGTAATTCTTAAATTGTGGTGTTGGATTGGGTACTCTAGGTATCTCGGTATCTCGGTTAGCCCCCAACAAAATTAATGAGGTACACAAATAAAATGGTTATTTCCTATAACTCCAACATAAAAAAGGGGAACCACTCTCAATGAATTTTATCTGTCAATCTGACATGACAGTTTAACTACAGTCTATGAATGCACTTTTTGCGAATTGGCTTACGGTTTAGCGGTTTGGGGATTAAGGTTGTTTTTAATTACGTATTGCTTTTTAAAAAATACATTTAATTAACCATTGCAATTAATTATTGAATCCAACGGTAGACACATTAGTCTCAGTTGTTTGTGTTGATATTGCAATGTAGAATTACAATTTGCAAGTTTAGCCGTTGCACTCACAGTTCTAATTCTCCCTCGCTGAGGAGGGGGGGTCTTCTCTAAAAGGTTTATGCTCCCTCACTGAGGGGGGTTTTGGTCTGTAATCCCTTAACGGCTGACATAAGGAGCCTTGAGCTAAGAGGTCCTTTCAATAGCCTAACCCAGGTCAGAATGACCGAATCCTTTTAGCCCGTTAAGGGGTTAATCATTTAACTTCCTGTCCCCTGACACTAAACCCAACAATGGTGAGTCATTTTTTTTTTTTTTTAGTTTAAAAAACCCCATTAACTTCAAAAAATTTACATTAGTAATTTTACTCCCTTAATCGGACAATAAAATAATCTATACATATATAAAGGGCAGTTTGTGTGTATGTATGTCCGGAGGAAACTATGAAAATAAAACAATTAACGACAGTGTAAATATATAAACACATTCACTATCACAAGATCTTGGTTTTTGAGCAAAAATATCGAAGGTTTGATTTATATTAGTGAAGATAATTAAAAATGAAACTTAAATGATAACAGCATAGTTTTTTTTTTTTTTTTTGGGGGGGGGGTAATATTCTAAATAGTAGATATGATTTTTTCTTTTCAGAGCAACTGGATCAACGCAAGGTCGTTTTTTACATAGGGATTTTAATGGGACATCCTTCGAGGATCCAACTCGTGATTAAGTAATAATAGATCTGCAAGACTAACATTTTTTTTTACCTCCCCACTACCCAGGCAACGCCGGGTAGCCAATTCTTGTGAGTCTATATATATCTACACTGCAGTATTAGCCACGCGATGAATTCGGACACAATTGGTAAGTCTACAGTATTTCTTAAACATCAGTCTATTTTAACTCGGACATCCACCATCTTTTCATATTAAAAAAAAACAGCTCTTACTTTATTTTTGATAACACACATATGCGAAGCATATGTGAAACCCCTACAATAACAACAAATATATATATATATATATATATATATATATATATATATATATATATATATGGTGATTGCCACTTCTTCACAGAATAAGGCCATTTCTACAAGTAGTTCAGTTGTAAGCACACAGATAGCCCACGGATCCAACTTGTTTTTTTTATGTACCCTGTCACACATATGAAGCCCTCGACAGACAGGCCCTGCCACACAGGTCAGACTTAAATGTAGGAAATGGTTTCCATGACGTCCGTCATGTGTCGCTTCAGGATGGAGTGCTCGAGCCGCCTTACCTCAAACTTCTTACAGCTACTATCGACCTGTCTTTCCAAGAGGATGTGTACCCAGCCCAACCCCTTCTGTCAATTGGTCCTTATCGCTGAAACTGACTTCCACAAGGGCATCGATGTCGACCCCCATACCGAGACGCTCCCCTGCCACGACACCAGTTCGTCGTTTGGGGTTTCCTGATCTCTCAAGATCGAGAAGTGTCCAAACATTCCAGGTGGCTATTCTTAGCGTTGTTTTTTGTTGTAATATTTTCTTGTTTTCGCCCAGCTAATGTGGACATCCGTCGAACCACGGGTCTCTGGCCATCATGGAAACAACAAATCGTGGAAATAACACACCACAAGGAAGCAGCTATACGGCCACCTGCCCCCTATCACACAAACCGAGTAAGACGGACATGCTGGACACTGCTGGAGAAGTAAGGATGAACGCAGAAGCGACGTCTTACTGTGAAAATCAGTATGCTAGTGCGGGTCGTCCAGCAAGGACCTGCATAGACCAGTTTTGTACGGATACTGCATGCTGCACGGAGGACCTCGTTCCCAGAAAATAACACACAAAAAAAACAAAAACAGTGACGTCAAAAAATGATTCTGCGTTTTGTATGTATTTACCCATCCCATTCGACACGAGTAGGATGTGACTCAAGGTCGCAAGGATCGAACTGGCTATCACAAGGTCGAGGATCGAACTCACTATTACAGTAATAATCGATCTGTCAGACTAGCTTGCTAACCTGTGTTGTGTAAGATTAGAATAAGGCATATATATATATATATATATATATATATATATATACTAGACAAAACGTGACCCGTATGGTCACCCATTAAGCTCTCGCTAGATGATTGGGATAAGGGAAAAGAGTAGGATCTGCCAAAATATCGTCTGCTTTTCATTTTAAAAACGAATTAAAATTTATTAAACCGATTATTTAAGGTCAAATTTTTGTCTAAGTCGAAAAGTAGTAAGATAATAAGCATAAGTTAAAAAAAACGCAAAATAATATTACACAGGTTATTTCTTTTTTTTTTTGGGGGGGGATATATTTAAAACGATTTTTTTCGGTCAATTTCGATCAAGATGCCTGCAAAGACGCTACTTAAAATCCGTTTTTGAAACTTTTGCGATTGAAAATATTCCCACTGGATTATCCAATTGGACACATAGCCTAGTGGATAAAGGAGTTAGGTTAAGGCTGCTCTAAGTGACAGTTATCTCTAGACTGCAGGTTCAGTCCTGTTAGGGGCACCAGTAACATAGAATAATAATTAACACAGCTTAACACCTCTACCCCAGCTATGGTTAGAGGAATGAGAACATGATACCCGCCCCCCGTGGACTGAATAAAGGGTTAGGTTCAAAGTTCCATGATGGCTCCCGATTACAAGAAGGTTTCTGAGTCCGAGAAGAAATACCTGAAGAAGGCTGGAGGGCACATCGGCCGAAACGTTGTACAGATAACAATGAAGATGAGGACAATAGTCCGGATAATACAAATAATACCCCAAAAATATTCTTTTAGTTTTTATTTCCATTTTATTTTTCAATTTTCGGTACTTATTGACTACCCGAGCAGATTCTTTAAAAAAAACTTTTTTCTTCTATTCACACCTTCGGTCTTTTGTCTTTTTATTTATGCAGAGAATAGTATCAATCACATATATTTTGCACCCCAAAAACAGGGGGTCAAAGTTAAGTGACCTGAAAAAATCAGAAAGTTTTGAAATAAATAGCTGATGCATTATAAAATTAATTCATTGCTAAATCAACACTGAAATTTTCATTAAAATCGGATAATACCCTGATTTTTGGTAATTTGTTTTCAAACGTGGGGGTCAGAATTGTATTAAAAAAACATGGATTTTTCAACGAATTGGGTATATCTAGTTTGACCTACTTTAAATAGAAATTGATCATGGAATTCTATTACGTGCTGGTGAGTTGTTAAAAGTGTCTCTGTTAATCACTCTACCACCTCCCCTTCACTCGCATATATAGAGGAAAAGAGAGTTATGCAGAATGTAAAGACAGGGACGGGTCAGTTTTTGACTTAATTGCAAAAATAGATTTTTTTTTCAAACATTACGTAATCCTAAAACTAAGTTATAATTTAGTATAACTTTCGTGTCATTAAACTAACCAGGAAAATCCTTTAGACATTAAAAGGTGAAAATCTCAGCTTTAGTATGATAATATATACATATATACATATATATGTCTGCTGCAACCCGTGATGCTTAAGGACGGAATCCTGGTGGTTAAGCAGTCCATGACATACAACACTACACTTTGGCCCTTACTTAGGTTCGACGGTCGGTCAGAGAGGTCCCCTCCGATCAATCGGCTGGTCGCGTTAAGCCCCAGCACCTATATGATTGTCCCACCCCAATTGCTCTTATAGCAAGCTTACAACCCTTTTATCATGTATGTGCTAGAAGGCGGTGGCTGGGGTCTTAATATCCTAGGAATGACGTTAATCTGCATCTAATGGTGAAGATTCAATTTTGGAGCTTTAGGGAATGTGGAGTACCCCTACATCGGCATTACTCCCAGGTCTACTTTGCTTCGGAGTGGTAGTACCCGTTAGAGTCCCATCTATGGGTTAAATAGAAAAAATGTGTTTGAAAATATGTATTTAAAATAAATAGGGTTTGATTTTTTTTTTTTTTTTGAATACCCATTATGAATGAATAAAACAAAACGTATTTGGCATAAATTAACTCTACAAGGGTTGACATGCCGTAAACACCAACCAACCAGCCAGCCTGAATTAGATTCAACAGGATTTGATATGATTGTGTTGCCCCTCCCCCCCCTCTCTCTCTCTCTCTCACTCATTTCTCACCTTTTCTCTTACTATCCCTCTCTTGACATTACCTTATCTTTTTCTCTTTCCTTACTCCCTCTTTCCCATTTCTTTCTTTCTTTCTTCTTCTCTTTCGCCTCTTTCTTTTTCACTCCTACCTTTTTTCATTCTATCGCTTTTGGCTTTGCTTTTATCTCTTACTAGCTTTTTTCTCAGACTTCTTTATTTCTCTTACAATCGTTCTGTTAGTCTTGCATTTATCTCTCTTTTCTCTTCCTCTCTCTTTCTTTCTCTCTCTCTCTTTCTTCTCTCTCACTCTCTTTCTCTCTCTCTCTCTCTCTCTCTCTCTCTATCTATCTATCTATCTCTCTATATATTTTACTCTCCCTCTTTCTATATATCTCTCTCTCTCTCTATCTATCTATCTATCTATCTCTTACTTTCTATCTCTTTTATTCTCTCTCTTTTACTCTCTCTCTCTATCTCTTACTCTCTCTCTCTCTTTTACTCTCTCTCTATCTATCTATCTCTTACTCTCTCTATCTTTTACTCTCTCTCTCTCTCTCTCTCTCTCTCTCTCTCTCTCTCTCTCTCTATCTATCTATCTATCTATCTATCTATCTATTTCTATCCATCGAGGCAAACCTATTTACTTTAACAGACGATTTATCTAAACTAAAAAAATGTATTTATTTATTAAATTTAATGTTTACATTACAATCAGGTGAAGTTCAATCGAGACCAGACCACCATTCGTAGGGTTCCAAGGATTCTTTCTTTCTCTCTTTCTTTCTTTCTTTCTTTGTTGTTTTTTTTGTTTGTTTGTTTCATTCTTTTTTCTCTCTTTCTTACATAGTATTAAACCACAATTTATTCATTCCTTCCTTCCTTCCTTCCTTCCTTTTTTTCTTCCTTCCTTCCTTCCTTCTTCCTTACATTGTGATACAAGGGTTTCTGGCTGAATTTGCACAAAGGTGTCAAAATTAGTGTGACCCGGAAAAAACAGAACCCACAAATTTTGTAATAAAACTGTTAATTTTAACTAGGGGGGTTAGGGTTAGGGTTAGGGGTTAGGGTAGGGTTGGTGTTGGGGTTTAAGGTTAGTTTAATGGGAAAATAAATAATTTGGGTTCTGTTTTTTCTGGGTCACCGTAATTTTGACACCTTTGTGCAAGTTCAGTCGGCTTTCCTTCCTTCCTTCTTTCTTTCTTTCTTTCTTTCTTTCTTTTGTTTCTTTCTTTCTTGTAATATGCCATAATTAATTTCTATCTTTCTTTCTGTTTTTTCCTTCTTCCTTCCTTCTTCCTTCCTTCCTTCCTTCCTTCATTCTTTCTTTCTTTCTTTCTTTTTTATATTGTAGAAGTATTAAAGTAGGCGGAGTGGCCTATTGTCGGTATCAGCTGGACAGTGAGGGAGTCTATCCCCTTTTCAAGGCGCTAGATCAAGAAGATTGTTTTGGGGTCTGAGGTGGAGCGTCACACCTACCATCAGCTCACCACTTTACCAAACAGTTAAAAACTGTGCTACTCATGCGCTGACTATTGAACCTGGAACCTTGTAGTTCCAAGACGGATGTTCTACTGATGAAGCTTCGTTTCTTTTTTCATTCGTTCGTTCTTTCCTTTCTTCCTTCCTTCCTCCCTCATATTGTAACGGACCACAACTTCTTTCTTTATCGCTCTTTTTATCTTTCTTTCTTACATTGTAATAATATGTCACAATTATTTTCTTTCTTTCTTTCTTTCTTTCTTTCTTTCTTTCTGCCTTCCTTCCTCCCACAATTTCTTTCTTTCTTCCTTTCTCTCTCTCTGTCTCTTCTCTCTTTCTTACATTGTAATATGCCACAATTAATTTCTCCTTTTCTTTCTTTCTTTCTTTCTTTCTTTCTTTCTTTCTTTCTTTCTTTCTTTCTTTCTTACATTGTAATGTACCACAATCTCTTCCTTTATTCCTTCTTTTCTTCCTTCCCTTCTGTATTTATTTCTTTTTTCTTTTCTTTCTTTGTAACGTACCAAAATCTTTCTTCTTTCCATTCTCCTTTTCTTACATTGTAATGTTCTACAATTTCTTTCTTTCTTTCTTTCTTTCTTTCAGATCGAACTTAGAAAATTCAACAACGTAGATTAAAATAGAAGTCAATGTTGTCATCCCCGATATGGTACACTTAAGTAAATAGCTACAATATTTTTTCAATATAAACAGCATAAAAAAATCGCCTTTCTATTGTAAAAATATTAGCCCCCCCCCCCTTAACCATTATTTTTATTTTATTTTAAAGTTTGACGACACAAGTAAAACGATTTGTTATTTAATCAATTTAATCGACATGACACTAAACGATTTTTTTTATTTAATCAGTTATTTATATAATCAACATGACACTTTGAATAAAAACGGAAAAAAAAACAAAACCGATTTCTCTTCATTTTAACTAGGAATTAAAATTCGATTATGAATCATTGATTCATAATCGAATTAAATCAAGATTTCTTTTTCGACGTTTTTAAACATTGCAATAATTTTTCATACGTTTTAATTTGATTTGATTTGATTTTTAATTTTATTCTTCTTTTGTTCCTGACACATCTTCTTCTTCTTCTTCTTCTTCTTCTTCTTCTTCTTCTCTTCTTCTTCTTCTTCTTCTTCTTCTTCTTCTTCTTTCTTTCTTTCTTTCTTTCTTTCTTTCATTCATTTCTTTAACCTCTTTTTTTTTTATCTCTTTAACCTCTTTCTTCTTCTTCTTCTTCTTCTTCTTGTTTCTTCTTCTTTCTTTCTTTCTTTCTTTCTTAACCTCTTTCTTTGATCTCTTTAACCTCTTTTTCTTTTTCTTCTTTCTTTCTTCTTCTTCTTTCTTTCTTTCTTTCTTTCTTCATTCATTCTTTAACCTCTTTCTTTGATCTCTTTAACCTCTTTCTTCTTCTTCTTCTTCTTCTTCTTCTTCTTCTTCTTCTTCTTCTTCTTCTTCTTCACCGAATTGTCACATGCTTCTTGTAAAACGTGCACCCACCTGACCCCACCCACAAAATATATGAAGAAAGACAAAGAAAGACATTTTTTCTTGAATAATTATTTCAAACAATTCAAAATAACTTTGATTTTGATTAAATATAAGTTGTAAATTAAATAAATATATTTAATTTTATATTTTTTGCCGTATTTCTTTTTCTTTTCATTGATAAAAACAAAACATTTAGCCATTCTACACACACACAAAGGAAAGAAAGAAAAATGAAATGAATTGAAATACCACGTGACTTTCGTAAAATCAATTTCAAAATTTACATATTTTTTTGGTAAAAGTGAAACAAAAGGCAGAATTTGGGGCCTCTTATTATTTTTTTAAAACCATTTTTTTTTCACGGCATTTAATAGGATGAATATTCTTCTTGTTCGACTCCCATAAATAAAAAGGAAGTATTTTATTCGTACGATGTCGAAAATCGTCCGAAGAATTATAAAATTCGGTGATTTTACGTCCCCCACGCATCTTGTTATTAACCCATTTTAGACCCCCCCCCTAAAAACTTTTGAAAAATACCAGGTTAAGATAACATTTTCTAGATATTTAAAATTTATTCTTTTAGCAACAAAAAAGTTCTTTATATATACAAACTATTTTGAAAGCGGTCTAAAAATAAAAAAATAAAGAATACTGTCTGCTTGGCTACGGTACGTTTTACAGAACGGTGGTCACATTTCATCAATCAATCATCATCATCATCATCATCATCATCATCATCATCATTATCTCTCTCCTTCCCCTTCCTCTCCCCCCTCCCCCTCTCTCTCTCTCTCTCTCTCTCTCTCTCTCTCTCTCTCTCTCTCTCTCTCTCTCTCTCTCTCTCAAAATTAATCGACCAAAATAGAGATAGATAGATAGATAAAAGGTATAAATTTTGTACTAAAAAATTTATACCTTTCTATCTTCTATCTATCCATCTTTGTCAAAAAACAAAGGTAGATAAAGTATAAATAGACAAAAAAAAGAAAGAAAGATACAAAGAAAGATTGATAGATAGATAAATAGAACTAGATAGAGAAATAGATAGATAGAGAGAGAGAGAGAGAGAGAGAGAGAGAGAGAGAGAGAGAGAGAGAGAAATAAAGATAGATAGATATGAATTGAAGAAAGATAGATATGAATAAAGTTTATTAATATCTATTAAAACCAATATGACATTTTAAAACACTAAACAAACAGTTATATCTAGAATAAGGATTTTTTTAAAAGTAAAACAAAAATGTAAAATTATGTCATAATTTTACATTTTTCAATTAAATCTGAATTAATAAAATCCCATTTTCTTGTGGTAGGAGGTTTCTTTCTTTCTTTCTTTCTTTCTTTCTTTCTTTCTTTCTTTCTTTCTTTCTCTTCTTCCCTTTCTTTCTTTTTTTTCTTTTTTTCCATAAGGAAATTTATGTTACGAAACATACAAACATTTTTTGTTGAAATTATCTCCTTTTAGTCTATCACCCTCAACCGAGGCCTCCGACGATTTCGTAGGCCTCACCTCTAACCCATCCTACAATTTAATCAAAATATAAATATATTGAAATTTCTAATCTAACTTGAGATTTTAAATTTGACAAAAAATGACTGAATTTTAAAAATTGTCCGTATTGAATTTATTCAATTATTCTTAATTATGAAACTAAATATATTTCCTTTTGTGAAATTTTATTATTTCTTTGTATTAAAAAAGATCGCGAGATTTTGATATTAAAATTAAACACCAACTTTATATATTTACTTACGTCGTATATAATAATAACTTTATTTCTACTTGTTTATAATATAAATTTTTACCCACGGAGTCTGTCTAATGGGGATGTAGCTCAGTGGTAGAGCGTTCGCTTTGCATGCGAAAGGCCCCGGGTTCGATCCCCGGCATCTCCAGATTTTTTCTTCTTCGTTATTTGTTTCAATTTATTATTACATATAAAAAATTATATCCGTTTGAAACAATTTCTTTTAGTTATCCTGACAAAACAAATCCCATTCGACCATATTGTTTCGATATTTAGGTGAGTGCTACAACACCACCTAATACTACTTATACTAATACTAATGCTACTATCAAAATAAGTTTTAAACGAAAACAAGTATCACCTGTGAACTCGTCGCGTGCCCGCTTGTAATCTGGGTCCCTGGGGCATTTCAATTAAATAATTTCATAATTATCCCGTTATATTGAGAATTTGAATGATTAAAAGTTAAAAAGTGAATTGACAGAGGTGTAAATTTCTATTAAAGATATTAGGTATAACCAAAACCGGGTCACGTGATCAGTTTAGGCTATATTGAATAAACGAAAGTAAATATTTTTGAACTTTGTTTTTTTAAAAATCTCGCAAAAAAAAATGTAACGATCATACAGAGTTGTTACAAAGAAAAACAGTTAATTCAAAGATCAAGTTATCCGATTGGGAGAAATTACACCGTTATCTTGAAAAATTAATAAAACAGTTCGTTTTACTTGCAAAGGGGTGATTTTTATGTAGAAACGGGGACTGCAAATTTACATATTATCTCTTTTTGACAATTATACATTTAAATGTATGGGTGGTTGTATTCGACATAATTGTTTTCTTGTGCATATTCAATAACCGATTATTGGTCTTCAACGATTTTTGAAAGATTTTTTTTTTTTTTTTGTGGTAGTTTCAGAATAACTCCGGAATATTTTTTTAGTTGAACTTATAGGGTAACTAAAGCAAAGAAAAGACAATAAGTATTACAAATGTTGTCAGTTTTGCTCTTCCGTATATTATAAGAATCAAACATTACTATTCAACAATAAAAAAATTTTACAAATTCTCTTAAAAATATTGATATATCGTGGATCGGACACATTTTTAGTTCACCTGAATTCTAAAATTCACTGTTATATTATAGTTAAATATTAGTGAAAAATTCGATTTGTACACACACACGCACAAAAAAAAAAAAGAAGATTTTTAAGCATTAAAAAACAAAATTATTTAAGCACACAAAAGATTTAAAATCTCTTAAAAATTAATTTCTTTAAAAAATTTTTTTTCTTGACATTTTAATAGAATATATTACATATCAACTAAAAAAGCCCCCCCCCCCAAGTTTTCAAATAATGATATTATGACATTTATTAGCACTTTTTATTTCAGAATTCATGATTTTTTTTTTCTACAAAAACTACCGCCTTGAATGTTATACAAATCTATTGATATAGTATATTCAGACTCTTATCTTTATAGAAAGAAAGTAAAATTCATTTTTTTTTTCCGGTTCATTTTTTTTTCATATCTCACAAAATAAAATGGGAGTAGGGTAGACCTCGTAAAAAAAAATCCTAAATATATTTTAGGAAAAAACTATTTCAGACATATTTTCATCAAAAGAAAAGCAATTCTGGAAATTTTCGGTAAAATCGGACCATTAATTTATTTTTCATATATATTTTTTTAATCCTCTTGTCGTAACTTGTTTTTGGCTCCATCAAATTTCAATTGATTTAACAGTGCAAAAATGAAAACATTGCTTTTCAATCATAATTTTCATTATTTCCGTAAGCTGAACATTTTTTTAAATCATCAGGAGTTTGTTTAATGTTTCTTCTTTCGAATGGAAAAAAATTCAAGATAATATTAACTTTTATGCAAGTTCCGTTGTGTTAAATATAGTGGGGGGGGGGAGGTAAATTTCACAGGGAAAATTGGTGGTACCTAAGAAGTATTGATTCTAGTTTAGAAATTTAAAATTAAATACATTGTACTTTATTTCATATTCCACTAACATCTGTCCAGTAGACTATGGTAAAAATGTACGCCCCTGAATTCACAGTCTACTAAAAATGTGTTTAGCGCGAATGTAAAGCCCAAGAAAATGATCATTAGTCATATTGTAAAGTATTGCTTTTGGTTAGAGCATTAAGTCGATTGACCTAATAAAAAAAAGACATCGATATGGAGGCCCCCCTCCCCCTCCCCCCAAGGGGACGTCAAAGCAAAAAATATGAAAATAATAATAATAACCGTACGTACACAAATACATACAGAGAAGTATAATGTGAATTATATATATATATATATATATATATATATATATATATATATATATATTATATATATATATATATATATAAGAGATTTATCCAAAACTTGGTAGTAAGGGATGATTCTATATGTGATTTCAAGATCCACTGTACTAATATTGATGATCCAGTATGTATAAATACAGTGAATCATTAAATCACTAAAGAGAGCTCAATGTAAAATAACCTTTTAGATTATATACAGAGCAATATTTATCAATAAAGGAAGAACTCAATACAGTAATCCCATAATAAATTTATTTCGACGAAAATTGGGGCCCATAAGTGAATTGAGACCCATCTGATGAGGCAAAAATTTGGGGAGCCGGTTTAAATCAACTTAGATTTATATGGGCCATAATTTTTGTCGAAATAAATTTATTATGGGATTACTGTATTGAGTTCTTCCTTTATTGATATATATATATTATATATATATATATATATATATATATATATAAGTAAAGTCGTCGGGGCAGCCTAAAGTCGGTATCAGCCAGTCAGCGAGGGAGTCTATCCCCTTTTCAATAGCGCTAGACCAAGAAGATTGTTTTTGCGTCTGAGGTGGAGCGCCACACCTACCATCAGCTCCTTACTTTACCGCACGGATCCCTGTGCTACTCATACGCTGAGTTGGCGAGGACCAGTATCGAACAAGGAACCTGGTGGTTTCTAGCCGAACGCTCTACCGACTGAGCTAAACCGGTCTGGGACAATTTTGCTACCATTGGTATAGCAGTCATCAGGAAACGAAAATGTTTTGAAAATGATATATATATATATATATATATATATATATATATATATATATATATATGAATAGAGCAAGATATAGATAGATTGATAGATAGATAGATAGATATGAATAGAGCAAGATATAGATAGATTGATAGATAAATAGATAGATAGATAGATAGAATAGAGCAAGATATAGATAGATAGATAGATAGATAGATAGATATGAATAGACCAACATAGATAGATAGATAGATAGATTGGATGAATTTTAAGATTCGAATAACACTGGGGAATAATTTTGGACATAATTTCTGTTGATTTTGATTTTCCCTTCGATTTAGACTAAAGAAGTTGTGATGCCGATTTCAAAACAGCACTTAGTTTTCTTCTATCAAATTTGATCTCCACAGTTTTACTCTCCAAATAAGCAAAATTGCATCGTTTGTCTGTAAGTAAGGATTGGTCAATTGATTGTGTTGATTATTTTATTGAAAAGGAAGGAGAATTATTCAGTCAAAGAGCAAACATTCCGCGCATTTGTGGAGTCTATTCTAGATTAAAACTCTGTGATTAAGACAAGTTTGGGTTCCATACACAAGAGGTGCAAGCAGTACGTTGAAAGTTTACAAATGTGGATCAAGGGAACACGTGATAAGTTGGCATTTGGTATACCTATGATTTGGTGAGAGCCAAAATATCATTGCACAACCTGTTACTTTTGTTTGATGAAAACCTCGTCATATAACAAGAAAAACAAATGTAAAATTGAGTATCCTAGTTTTTATATAACAGAAATTTCCCCTGATTCACAAAATTCAATAAACTCAATGCACCCATCCACCAACAATAGAAAATGTGACATATCCACCTAACAGGCCAGGAGAAGACCCACCGGATGTTGCCGGAGCCGTGATTTTTGGCAAAATGAAAAGAAAACTCGTCTGTGCGCATATGGATCGGCACATGCTGAAAACTTGAAAAGGAATTATTACGATAAAATCAGAATTTACATTTTTCGGCCAATCCGTCACCTTCGCAATAAAATAAGGAAGGCCAAAAGCTGATCCAATTTTCGACCCATAAAAAGTATAAATGACCCGACTTTTCAACGACCAGAAGCATTCAGCGACACAGCCGCCGAAGAACACAGGAGAGAAGGGCGCTCAAAAATCAGTCACCACATCAAGACAGTAGACATCACTCGTCACTTCCTTACCCTCCTCCATCCTGACACTCGTTGACAGCAGTCGTCCTTCCTAACCCTCCTCTTAAAGGGACGAACCACCATCTCGTTTTGACTATCATCACTACCATCGCCGACCATCAAACGAACAAACTTCCTACCAACATTACTATCACGCATTCTACCCACATCGCTAGCAGCACTAACCATCATATCACCACCATCTTGGTTCGACTAACACCACAACTGATTTCGACCATCAACTATCAGACCTTCTACCCACATCTCTAATACGAATTGTGCCCACGTCACTGCCAGCGTCAACTATCATATCACTGAGACTCGAACCACCATCACGTTCGGCTAACATCGCTACCGATTTCAACTACCAAGACTGTGGCTTCTCCCCATTCTGTAAATATCACTAGAGACAAAGCTAAGAATCTACAACCTTTTCTTTTTCTCAATACAATTTATTGAAACTTTCCACCTGTGTTTGTTTTTCCATGGCTACCATACGCTTTCTTCTCCCCATTTGATATAACATGGTCTATCATCAGCTTTACATCCAGTGTCTCATTCAACTGAAATCCCAGTGCCAGTTTTTCGTTCAACCTCCCTCTCTTGAAGTTCTCAATTATGATGAAGAACTCAGTGACAACAATGATTCAAATTTTGAAACTGAAGATGACTCAGCTCATAGGGAATTCGACCAGTATCAGTTGAATGACATGGCACAAGTTTTGAGACTATCAAACAATGCTTCAGAATTCCTAGCATCAAGATTGAATAAGAAAAATCTGCTTGAAAAAGGAGCGAAGGTGGATTTCTGTAGTACCTTTGTTGAATTATTATAATGTTACGTTTTCTCTTATGATTTATTTGAAATAAATATCAGGAGATACTTAAGCTCCTCCCATTTCCGCCCAACTTCTTTTTTGGCGCCTTTTTTAAACGGTATATGCCCAGTTCAAAAATAAAATTTATCCGAATCACTCGTGTATTATCCTCTTTCCTCCTTGTCGTATTTTTCTTATTTCAAACGTTTTGTTTATCCGACATGTTCCTTTTCTTTCGGCATGAAGTAAGAAGATGCGCATTTCGTCAATAAATGGACGACCCTTCTGTGAACCAAAAGAGGACGCCTTTCTGCTATTGGCCCTAATCCACGTGGGTCACTAAATGTAAACATCGAAAAAGATCCACGTGTGTCATAGTTTCCAAAAATAAATTCTCCCTATTTTGCCGCGAAAAAAGTCCGTGAGTATAAATGAATCAAAATCCACAGCACTCGTGAATTGCCGGCCAATGGACTCAGAAGACGAATGAAAAGTTTCAGCCCGAAAATTTCACTACAGTAAATAAGATTTATCTTCAAAGGAATTTCAGTACTGACACGCAAAGTAAACATTTAAAAGGAATGATAAAACATTTACCTACATTATACACACTGGTACAAAATTTAAAAAAACACCCTCCAGGCGATGTAAAAATAGATTTTTGAAACATATTGCCTGAGGGATGGGAGTAAAAAAATTCAATGTCAGCGAGTTTGTACCCTATGTAAGTAAATCAAATTGATTAAAGGATTAAAAAATAAAACAATTTGAAATGTAAACTTTAAATATGTATTAAGATAAAACAAACTATATATAGATATATAATACCAGTCATGTATTTATTAAAATTTGTTTTAGAAAAACAATGAGGACTGTCTAATGTTGCATGTTGAAATTTTGAGTGTATTTATTCTATGTTATGACGATTTTGGGTAATGTGACGTAAGCAGTGACGTAATTTTTGTTACAGACAAAAACCGGAAACGAATCTCCATTATTAATAGAGATATAAAGATCAAAAGAAAGACCCCTTCCTGGCACCAAAAGATCTCTCGGAGAAAAAATTAAAAATATAATCAAATATTCATTTATAAATTTGAGAATAATAGCAATAAAATCATACGGACACTTACCACCCATCACTCAAGCCGAGTAAGACATGCTAAGCACCCAGGCCGGGACAAGGGTCTTATGTCCCCACCCAAATTCATGATACCCCCCCACCCCGAATCTACTATATGTCAACTATATGTCAATTTTCATAAATACTTGTGTACGTTTGCGTATTGAAATGTGTTTGTGTATGTCTAAGTCTAATACACTTGTGTGTGTGCGTGTGTATGTGTGTGTACACATGTTTTTGAGTAGTGTTTGTGTCTGTGTGTATGAATATGTGTGCGAGCGTGTGTGTGTGTGTGTGTGTGTGCATAGCCGTGTGTATACGTGTTGTTGAGTGGTGTGACCCTGTGTGTGTGTGAGTGTATGCGTGTGTGCGAAAGTCTAAGTATTAACTAGGTAGACCCAATTAGTCGAAAAATCCGTGTTTTTCAATACAATTTTGCCTCCTCTCCCCCGTTTGAAGAAATTTTTACCAAAAATCAGGGAATTATTCAATTTTAATGAAATTTTCAGTGTTGATTTATCAATGAATGAATTTTATTATGCATGCGGTATTTTATTTCAAAACTTTCTGATTTTTTTCAGGTCATTTAATTTTGACCCCTCCTCTTGTTTTGGGGGCGCAAAATATCGGTGTGGTATATATGTGATTGATACTTTTTTTCTGCATGAATAAAAAGACAAAAGATCGAAGATGTGAATACAAGAAAAATATATTTTTTAAAGAACCTGCTCGGGTAGTAAATAAGTACCGAACATCGGAAAATAAAATGAAAATAAAATCTAAAAAAATATTCTTGGAGATTCTTTTTACTCATTTTGTTAATTATTTAATTGGCTATTATTTTATAAAAGAAAAAATATACATCAATATTTGTTCCGTTTAAGGGGGGGTGCTAACTTTCCAATACAGTTTTCGACCAAAAAATATAGGTGATTGATACTAAAGTAAAGTAGTTATTAAACATATTTTTTTAGAATCTAATAATATGACATTTTAAACTTAAAATGATGCTACTCATATTTTAAATGAATTTTATATATTAATCAATCATAGCAGAAATACCTAATTAAAGTTTTGAAATAAAGTAAGTGATGCATTATAAAATTCATTCATTGATAAATCAATACTGAAAATTTCATTAAAATCGGATAATTCCCTGATTTTTGGTAATTTTTTTTCAATCGTGAATGTTACAATTTATTTTGTAAACACAGATTTTAAGCAAAGAAAGGCGACCGTCTTGATCGAAATCGACCGAAAAAATCGTTTCAAGTGTATTAAAAATAAACTACATGTGTAATATTATTTTTCCAGTTTTACTGGTGCCCATTATGTTACTACTTTTCGACTTGGACAAAAATTTGATCTTAAATAATCGATTTAATTAATTTTAATTCGTTTTTAAAATTCGTAGCAGCCGATTTTTTGTGAATACCTAGTATACTCGAAAGTCTATTACTTAACTTTATCAATGAAAGTAGAAGTTTTTTTTTGTTTGTTTTTTTGGGTTTTTTGCTTTTTTTTTTTTTTTCTGAATTCATTTTCAAACAAGTTCTTCTAAAATGCCAAAATACACCTTCAACAGGAGCGGTCACGCATGGAAAACAAACCAAATGCAAATTAGCGAATGCTTGTAAAATCTCTTACAAAGAAAAAAACTCCAAATGTAAAGGTAGGTTTACCCAAAAAATCACCTGATAAAGTCAACTAATGTTTTTTTTAAAACGAATTAAAATTAATTAAATCGATTATTTAAGGTCAAACTTTTGTCTAAATCGATAAGTAGTAACATAATGACCATCGATAAAAAAGCAAAATTATATTACACATTTAATTCATTTTTAATACATTTAAAACGAATTTTTTGGTCAATTTCGATCGCGTTCGGCCATTAACGCTCTTGAAATATGGTATGTTTACAATAGTCACTGGCATTTTTGTCGTCTGCTAGGAATTTTAAAAGTGAATTAAAAATAATTAAATCTATTATTTAAGGCCAAACTTTGTCTAAATCGATAAGTAGTAACATAATATTCTTATTAAAAAAGAAAAATATCATTACATATGCAGTTTATTTTTAATACATTTAAAGGGATTTGTTTTGGTCAATTTCGACGCAATCCGTCATTCTGTCTCTTTTTCGATGGTTGTTTACAATTTTACTGTAACATTCGCGATTGCAAAACAATTTACCAAAAATCAGGTAATTATCCGATTTTAATAAAATTTTCAGTATTGATTTAACAATTAATGAATTTTATAATGCATCAGTTATTTTATTTCAAAACTTTAATTTAGTATTTTTGCCATGAAAAATCAATATATAAAATTCATTTAAAATGTAAAGAATCTGATGTTAAGTTTAAAATGTTATATTTTTAGATTCTAAAAATAAATATCTATTTAATGCAAACCTTATTTCATTGCATCAAAGTATACTTTTTGAAGAAAAACTCGATTGAAAATGTACCCCCCCCCTTTTTTAAGCAGGAAAAATATCGATGTATAATTTTTTTCTTTTATAAGATAATAGCCAATTAAATAATTATCGAAATG
The DNA here is from genome assembly GCA_023376005.1 of Doryteuthis pealeii. Taxonomy (NCBI): domain Eukaryota; kingdom Metazoa; phylum Mollusca; class Cephalopoda; order Myopsida; family Loliginidae; genus Doryteuthis; species Doryteuthis pealeii. The sequence goes on from CM042155.1 coordinate 49,366,759, forward strand.
AGTAAAAAAAAATCTCCAAAAAGTTAATTATCTATTATTTTTTTACATTTTATTTTTCGATATTCGGTACTTATTTTCTCATAGAATAGCCACCGTAAAAAAAATTTTTTGTTTCTATTCATAACTTCGGTCTTTTATCTCATTATTTATACTGTAATTAGTACAATATAAGACCAACTTGAACAAAATGTTACGCCCCCAACATAATGGGGGGTCAAAATTAAGCGACCTGAAAAAAAAATGAGAAAGTTTTGAAATAAAATGAATAATGCATTATAAAGTTAATTCATTGATAAATCAACACTGAAAATTTCATTAAAATCCGATAATTCCCTGATTTTTGGTAAATTATTTTCTGTAAATTCATTTTGTCCAAAACGGATTTTAGGTCAATTTTGGGTATACTTATGTAAAGACAATATTCAATCGCTGAAGTGCGTGTGTGTGTGTGAATTTCAAATTAGGCTTACCAGAGTTGTCTCCCTTGTCCCAATTAAGCCAACAGACATACAAGTTTGTGTTTTTGTTTAAATGAGTTCAGCTTTGAGTTTTTTAAACACTTTTTTAAATAATTAATAATAATCAGGATCAGTGCATATTACCCCAACCTCCACCCACGAACCCATGACCGAGTGGGTGGAGGTTCAAACCAGTTTTCGAATGTCGGGTTTCATATATTTTTTATGAATACTAATTTATGAAAATTGATTTGTTGGTAGAGTGGGGGCCCCTATAAAAGATCAAGGGTGGCTATTATATTTGGTTGGGCCCTTGAGATCCTAACACCACCTCTGTTGATGATATAGAGTTCTATTATATATATCATTGAATTAATTAGACCGTAAATTTTATTGAAAAATAATATAATAAAATTAGCGGTCTGAAGAAGCTCATATATATGTATATATGCATATACATATGGATGGAAATAAATTTATAACTGCTAATATTACCAGTATTTAGATCTTTTTGTTATATATAATATATATATATATATGTGTGTGTGTGTGTGTGTGTGTGTGGTGTGTGTGTGTGAGGGAGTAAAGCATTTGGTAAATCCAACAAAATGTGGATAAAACAACACAACAACTAAATTTAAATAATGTGTTGTTTTATCCACATTTTCCTATATTTTCAACCACACACACACACACACACACACACACACATATATATATATATATATATATATATATATATATATTATATATATATATATATATTTCAAATATAAAAAAGATTGCCCCGCCATCTATATCTTTCTCTCCCTTTCTCCCCCTAGCCACCCCCCGTCTCTCTCTCTCTCTCTCTCTCTCTCTCTCTCTCTCTCTCTCTCTCTCTCTCTCTCTCTCTCCTTTACTTACTCTATTATCCTGTATTGTTTGAGTATTAATTTAGCAAGGACAGCGGCCATGTTGTCAAAACCCGGCCGTAAATTCATGGTTGGGCTGACTTCTGATTTAGGTCGGAAAATTAAAACGGAAAGTTTTTTGATGACAGTTTAACTACAGTCTATGAATTAACATTTTGCGAATTGGGTTACGGTTTTAGGGGATTAAGGTTGTTTTTAATTACGTATTGCTTTTAAAAAATAAACAACAAAAAAAACAAATTACTATACATTTGATTAACCATTGAAATTAATTATTGAATCCAACGGTAGACACATTAGTCTCAGTTGTTTGTGTTAGTATTGCAATGTATAATTTCAATTAAACTTAGTCTAAAAAATATTTTCAACATTAAATGTATAGTCATTGGGGACCACCAAAAAACTTTCCATTTTAATTTTCCGACCTAAATCAGAAGTCAGCCCATGGTTGTAGAATCGAAGATCAGTGCACTTTCTATGCACATTTGTAAATTGTGTTCCATTTTTTTAAATTACTTTTTAAATCTTATTATAATGGAGATTCGGTGATATCAGTAATCGAAACTCCGTCGCTGCTTGCGTCACAATACCCTCAAGAATTGCGTATGTTTATCAATGACTATTTAATTTATAGTCAAAATACATAGAATACATCATTTTTATTAACGATGTCTCTATGAAAATCTGAGTTAGATTTGCCTCAAAACTGTCCATGTTCATAAAGCGTTTAAAATCCTGCAATGTGTCTTATATATCACAAGGAAATAAAGGTTTACATAACCTATTAATAATAGAGATTAAGTCTCTCTTAGTCTGTAACTAAAACTACTTCACTGCTTATGTTACATTACCAAAAATCGTTATTACATAGAATAAATACACTCAAAATTTGAGCATGGAACCTTAGACAATCCTCATTGTTTTTTTTTTTAACAAGTTTTAATAAATACATGCACGGTAATATATATTCTTATACAGCCGTGTAAAATTTATAGAAGAATTTTTTTTTATTTTAGTATATGTCCCCTTAGGCAATATCTTTCAAAAATTAATTTTACACCGTCCGGAGGGGTTTTTTTTGTTAAAGTTTGACTAAATATGGGGATAAGTTAATAAAAACGGGACTCCGTTTAATAGTATTAGTTAGAAATAATGCTAGATTCTACAATGATTTCTGATTCTTTTTTATTTTTTTTTATTTATTTATGTGTGTGTGTGTGTGTGTGTGTGTGTGTGTGTGTGTGTGTGTGTGTTTTACTAACAATTTGGAATCTTTGAAATTAAAATGGTGATTAGTTTTCAGATTGTCCTTCGTTAATACATTATTCAACTTACCCTTTTTTATGTCTCTTTTGTGTTCGTAAATTCGTTTTTCAAATAAACCTGAAGTCACACTTATGTATTGTTTATTACAATTTGAACATTTCATGGCAAATATGCCTGTATATGGAGGTGTGTGGTGTTATGGCTAGAGTCGTAGAAATTGACTTGTCGACCCGAGTTTAGATCTTGTACGAGACAGTCTGCATTTCATATAGCGCTAATAACCTTTGGAAAGGTATGCATCCAACTATTCTCCCTCCGGCTATGGACAAATAGCAGGGTAGATTAGGCTCTTTAACATTGGTTAAGTAACCAGTCTAGTAGAAGGAAAACTGAATTCAAACCTGTTAAACTTCGTCTAAAAATGACATTGTAAATGAAAGATAATTATCTCCCTTGTATTGCGTGGGTACAGTCACCGTTTGACACTGGTAAAAGTCACATGTTTGCGTGGCGCTGGGTTTGAATTCTTTTAGCAGCAGGATTTGAGCCGACAAGAAGGTAATTACAAGCTTGGAACTTTTCCTCCTCTTTTTCGATTTTATTAGTTGTATTAGAGAAACTACATAGTCTATTTGTATTTATTGTAGCTTCACGTTGAAGACCAGTTGCGAAACAGGAGGATAGGTGACAACTCCCGTATTTACCCAAATAAAAGTGTCTTCATCAGTCGGACTCTGTCTTTACTCATTTCCTTGCCTTGGGCGGCCGTCATAGACATTGTGTTACATCCTGTTCGTGCGGAAGGATTGGTAAATATGTATGTATATGCCAGCATCAGATTTTATGTGTGTATGGTTGTTTTTATTACTGATTGTTTTTTTTTAAAGAGTTTGTAACTGTTTTCCTTCCATTCGGGGGGGGGGGGTTCAATGATAGTTGGGGTCAAATTATTGGGTAATCTTTGGTGTATCTTTGTTACTGATTATTATCGGAAAATATTTATTAAAAATTGTGGGAAGATATTTACGTTTGTGATTTAAAAATTTTTTTTTTTAGCACGTTAAACATTTGAAAGCAATTCTCTTGAATGGATGTAGCAATTCCAAACCAAACATTGAAGATATCTTGAAAAACAAACTTCAGTTTCACAAATCTCACTAAACCTTTATGTTAATGTTGCGTTCTTTGATAATGTTTTGAAAATAAATATGTTGGTTAAATTTGTTTTTGTGCATCTTACACCACTCATCCATGAATATAACATGGAAAGATAAATTTTGTTTTACATATTTTTCTCAGAGCTTTCGTTCTGGCTAACAAGTATTGAACACAATAATAATGTGGCCCACGCTCGTTATTTTTTTTTTTTTTTTCAATTATCCGGCCCACTGTGAAAAAAAGTATGGAAAAAAGTATGATAATACTGTTATCTAGACATCTAGATATCGTTATTTTATTCTGTTAGTTGCTTAATTGTGCATCTTCATTTAAAATTGAAATTTTAAAAAAATATAAAAATGAAATCTTTTTGTGTCGGGGGGTAGCTTTGTACGATGACGCATTTCCAAAATCTTGTACATTTTATAAGAAGCCCATATTAATAGGGCCTTGTGCCTGACCCGCATATGTGGGATGCGTGGTAAATACTACATTGTATAAGAAGCCTTGTTTATATCGGTGGTTCTCAACTGGGGTTCGTATGACCCCCAGGATTATATAGGTATTGTGGGGTGGGGTCCAGAAAAACAAAAAATATTTAATTACAAAATTCCATACAATTTTTAAACATCGAATGGTTAGGTGGGGGTCCACCATATCGTCATAGGAAATGGACATGGTGAGATGAGTTCAAATCTTAGACGAGACTGTTTGAATTTCATATTTCGAGAAAGGTATGAATACAACTATCCTCCTTCCAGCTATGGGTTGTTGGATTATTTTGGTAATATATATATTTACCAACCCTCCGCACGAGCAGGATGCGACACAAGGTCAATTTATTAAGCGGAGTTCAACAGGTTTGAATTCAGAGTTTTCCTTCTACTAGACCGGTTGCCTAATCAAGGTTAAAGAGCCCAGTCTACCCTAATATTTATCCATAGCTGGAGGGATTGTAGGATTCATACCTTTCCCAAGGGTATTAGCGCAAAGTGAAATGCAATTACCACATCCAGGATTTGATGTAATATTATAATAATATTATTTTGGTAATATAAGGTGTGCTGTGGCCCAGCACTTAAACTTATAGACCCTGCCTGGGCGTGTGAATTAAAGCCAACCAATCAACACGCTCGAATACGCGATTAGTTAACTATTTATTCGCCGATCTTGAAAGCCGTTCATTTGCACGTATTCGACACGGACGAAAGGATCAGTAACCAAAGAACAACCAAAGGATTCTACCCAACAGTAAGGAACACCGAGAAACAACCAAAGGACTCTGCCTAAACGCAAGGATTCTTCATTAAGGAATAAATAAAAATTTCCACACTAAGGATCAGCCTCTGCTGGGATCTCCACTGTAAAGGGCTCTCACTTGCAGCCTAAAAATGGCTACAAAAATCGTAACATGGGTAAATAGTAGGGCAGACTGGGTTGTTTAACTTTGGTACGGCAACTTGTCTAGGAGAAGGAAAACTCTCAATTCAAACCTGTTAAACCCCGCTTGATAAATTGACACTGTGCCTCATCCTACTCGGGCGGAGGGGTTGTTTACACACACACACACACACACACACACACACACATATATATATATATATATATATATATATATATATATATATTATACGGGGGTCCACCAGAGTAAAATAGAATCATAGGTACAAAAAAGTTTGGATATTTTAGGTGTCGATTTTATTGTCTTTTCTTATATATTTTGATGTGTAGATTACATTGATACGAAAGAAAGCGCTCAATTTGACGAATTTGCAGAGATATGAGCCTTAAATAACCCAAGTGCCTTAAAATCACATATTTTCGTGCAAATTTAAGGTGTCGATTTTATTATCTTTTCTGATAGATTTCGATGCGTAGACTACAATGATACCAAAGAAAATGCCCCATTTGGTGAATTGACGGAGATATGAGGGTTCAAAGGTCACTTAATTTTGCCTTAAAAAGTAGCTATGGTGAACTTGTCACGAAACCCGATCGTATTTATTACGTTGTGGTTTTAAGCCAAGTGAAAAATTCTTTATTTCTTTTGCAGAGAACCAATTAGAACAATATGTTATGTAATGTTATGTAATGGCTCCCAAAAATACGACCATCAACCGAAATTGAATTTTGCAGCTGTTGATAGACAGATGATATGTCAAAGGTCGTAAAGGAATGAAACAGAAACGAAAGAAGCCGCCACAGCAAAGAGACAGAAGGAAGGAGAGACAACAGCAGCCCCAGCAAGCATCATTGTTTGTATGCTGACATTGTACCTGAGACTGCTATTCAAAAATTAGCCTGCTAAGCCCTCACGCAGATGCAGATTTTATAAAATTGGACACTACGCCATCGTCTTTAGCAGGTGGAAGGATGCCAACAGGTCACCTTTATTGTTAGAATAAAGTTAAAACACACGAAATTTGAGCAAGAAAACTAAAAGTGTCCATGATTCTACTGCGAAAATTCTTCAAAGCTGTAGCCGAGTCAGTGCTACTATATCGCTACACCACTTGGACTCTAACGAAGTGTTTAGATAAAAAGCTAGATGGAAACTACACAAGGATGTCGCGTGCTGTCTTTAAAACAAATCTTGGAAGCATCACCCATACTAAAAGTACCTGTACTCCCTCTTGCTCCCTATTACACAAACTATCCGAGCAAGACGAACAATACCTGCTGAACAAGGTTGGAGAAGCAAGGACGAACTCATAAGTGACGTTCTTTTGTGGACACTTGCATATGGACCGACCAGCAAAAACCTACATCACTCAGCTCTGTGCATATTCTGGATGCTGCACGGAAGACATGGCAGGGTCGATGTTCGATAGGAACGGTTGGAGAGAGAGACTGAGTGAGAGAGAAAGAGAAAGTGAGAGAGCGAGAGAGACCTTAATATCCGTGCTGTCTGTGCGACCTAACCATATATATATATATATATATATATATATATATATATATATATTAGAAAATTGGAAATGATTCTGACAGTATGTTGAGTGAGAGTGAAAAACAGAAAAATGAATTTTTTGATAATTGACAAAATATACCGACACTAAGTGTTTTGATTTCTCTGTGGTGATCAATATCTCTTGTTCTGACTTCTCGTTGATGCTTCGTTTCAGTTCAGGTTCTTGGTCTGGGGCTTCCATCCTGCTTGGAAGAGCCAAAAATGACTGCCTACTTCGGTGCTTACCAAACTTCTTTCCGGGATTTTCCTTTCTATCTCCTCGAGGATTCCCGCCCGAATTCGAGTCATACCTAATCATTCACACAAGTGGAATCATCCATTACCGTATAGGGGATAATCCATATTTTTCATAAGTTTTAATTTACAGGTCGGCAAATTTGAATTTGACATTGGAGGGGGGGGTCTTACTACAAATAACCCAACAAGGATTGATATGTCATAAATTATGGTCTTTTTTTGCTGGGCACCTTATATTTTCCGACATTAACAGAAAGGCATTCAAATTCGGATGAAAAAAATTCAACAAACAAATGAAAGTACGAACACATTAAAAAATACAAGTTGCAAACTTAATGGTGTTGCAGCCAGACTTATCTGCTGAAATCCATCTCGGTTCTGGGAGAGACCGGATAAGACGTCTGGCTGCTGTGATGGTTAACACTACAAGTGACTCTAAAAAGAGAGTCAAATTAAGCTCCAATCTACGATAGTGGGTTGATTGGCCCCTTGCTGACAAGGGCAGATAATTGATACCCTATTTTCCCAATAAAATGCAAACAAGACACAAACAATGAATTCATGCAACAAATAAATAAGGAACACACAATTTCTTCTGACTAGAAATGACACATTTAATAAACTATAAACATCGGAAAGGAAATATTTTATTAAAACAAGGGCAACAAAAAAAAACATAATAATCAAAGTAATGATAGTAATAGTTCTCGTAGTTTTTGAATTTTTACGCATTTCTTTTCGCTTACAATATCGTTCCATTTGACGGCAAAGTCGATTTTTTTTAAATCTCAGATATCAGCGCCACCTATCCAATATTCATCCTCATGTCAAATTACCATTATTGATTCATTTTCAGTTTTCATGGTCCAATTATTTGATCACTTATAAGAAACGTACAACCAAACCACCACTGAATTTATTAGTATACTTTATTATTAGTGTTGACGGATTACTAAGATTGACAGTACAAGAACAAGAACGATAACAACACAATTAGTAGTAACAACAACAACAACAATAATACTAATGATAGTAGACAAGTACTTGGACCTGGCTAGAGAACTGGAAAAAAAGTGGAATATGAAGGTAAAAGCCATACCAGTTGTAATTGGTGCCAGTGGAATGGTTTCCAAGATTTTGGAAAAAAAAGTCTGGGTGAATTGGAAATCAGAGGAAGAATCAAGGCTCTCCAAAAACAACAGCATTGTTAAGATCAGCTAGAATATTCAGAAGAGTCCTGGAGACCTAAGGAGACTGTTGTCACTAAACCTCCAGTGAACCACCAGTTAAGGCAGGGGTGATGGTGAAAAATTCTCATGGAGTGAAATGATAATAATAATCACTCAGCCTCCAGTGAACCACCGGCTACGGCAGGTGTGAAACTCAATAATAATAATAATAATAATAATAATAATAATAATAATAAGAAGAAGAAGAAGAAGAAGAAGAAGAAGAAGAAGAAGAAGATTTCAGTCTTTTTCTGTTAACATTACATAATGCAACACAAGGATAGTTTACAAAATATTCCAATTACATATTGTTTCTCAAACAGGAAAGCTTGTTATATATATATATATATATATATATATATATATATATATAGCCATCTGCGTGCTCACAACCGAACTGCTTGCTTGTACAAATGGCCTTCTTCTATAAAGAATATATATATAATATTGTATGATGAAATTCAAACGTATGAATGTTCTCAAACATTCTTTTTTAATATTACTTGATAAACAAACACACCAATATCACCAAGCGATATTTAAACATCCTGATGAAGGTTATAGATATAAATATTTGATAGATATTTAATAATCGAAACGTTTTAAACGTTGATAGTAATTTTCAAATATTAATAAATCATTTTCATGATTCTTTTTTTTTTTTTTTTTTACATTCATTAATTAGTTTTGCATATAATGTCGGATTCATTTCCATTTCCTCCTTACAAACTTCTGCACATTTTTAATCAAACACTTTAAATAAAATTCAGAGGAATTTTATTCTATTTTATTTTATCTACTTATTTATTCATTTATTTTTTTTTTTTTTTTTTTTTCAATCAATATTAGAATCGTTGAATTATGAATAATTACTCCCTCAGAGTCAAACAACTTCTGATGAACACTCCTAAACCTGTGATGTAAAAAAAGGGGGGGTCAAAGAGAGGAGTTTAATCAGACACCCCCCCCCCCTCGATATTTTCAGAAGTTGTTGATCAAGGGGCACCAAAAGGATCGGGTTGGGAAATCGAAAAATATTTGGGATATGATGGGTCAGATTTTAAAGCTTCTTAACGAACGGGGGAAATTCCTTGAGTTGTCTGACTGAAGCGCCCTCTTCCGGGTGCTAGGAGCGAAATATTCAAATTCGAAGGTGGGATTTTTTTTAAGGAGGTATGTAATCAATATGAAGGTTAACTGATAAATAAGATCAATTTTAGAGAATACACAAACATTTTGATGAAAATAGAGATTCGGTCTTTATTTGTCTGTAACCAAAACCACGTCACTGCTTATGTCACAGTCGTTTCAGGAATTAAGTAAATTATATAAAAATTATATATAAGGATATATAAGGAAAAAAATATTCTCATTATTACTTCATCGTGAATTGTTCTTTCATTTATTGTGAATAGGGCATTTTGGTTGTCGTTTGTCTTTATCGATCTTTTATGCTCGTAGATCCGTTTGTTAAGACTGTGTTGGGTTGTCAGAATGGACCTAGGAGCAATGGATCTTTCGTCACATCCTATTTGTTCTTTCATTTATTCTGTATAAGTAAATGATATTCAACCGACTTTTACTCCTCCACAAAGTTATAATTATTTATTAAGGATTATTACTTACTTGAAATGATATAACTATTTGTAAACAAATTATTATTATTAAATCTATTAATGCTAGAGATTCAGTTTCTATTTGTCTGTAACTGAAACTACTTCACTGCTTACGTCACAGTCATTTGAGGGATTAAGTAAGTTTATCAATGAGTATTTAATTTATAGTCAGTATCATTTCTACATAAAAATATTAAATTCTATGAAAAATCAATTGTCAAATTTTCACGAAAATTTCAATATTTATTCACCTTTAAATGAATTAATGTTTAAATAGTTTTTTCCTAAAATATATTAGAGGAAATATATTTTTTTACTAAATCGACCCACATCCTTATTTGATTTTATGAAATCACAACAAAATATATTTTACTCGTACGATTTTTAAATGTTTTTCTATAGATAAGGGCCTGAATGATTAAATCAGAATTTTTAGAAACGTTTTGGAGGTCCTTAGTGTCGTAAAACAAAACAAATATCTCATTGGAGTGGAGTAAATAAGATGCTTTTTAAGGAAGTAATTCATATTTTTTTAAATATTAAATGCTGTATTCTATTTATTTAATTGTTACCCCTCATCAGGTAATATATATATATATATATATATTACACAGAAAACCAGGGCGATTTGTATGGAGACCCTGTGTTGCTTTACTACTTACCCATAGCTGGAAGGAGAATAGGTGGATTCATACCTTTCCAAAGGATATTACCATTGTGAAATGAAAACAGCTCCGTCTAAGATTTGAACTCGGGTCACTGTATCTATTTCCTACGACGATAACCGTTGCACTACAATCAACTCAATAATAGGAATTTATATAAACACAGAATGTATATTTAAACACGTTTCATTGATCTTATACAGTTGGCCTTACTTATCAATCAACCCACATATATATATTTTTTAATTTTTGTTATTCTTGGTTTATTAAAGTCAGACGAAAAGTTTCACAAAGGAAAGAAATGTTCCCCCTAAAAGAGATAAGTAATGCCCACACTAGTATCGATTGTGTGTAATGGACTGACATACCTACTGGGGCGGGGAGTGGAGGGGGAGAAAAATGGTTTCTGTTAAACCTCCTAGAATCAAATAAAAGAGTTCCTATTTGTATTTATTGTGTTTGACACAATAAATACCGTAAATCTCTTGATTGATTGAAAATAGTTGAAACTTTGGAGGTAAGCCCACCAAACCAAATGATCTTTCAAAGAAAGAAGATGGAAAATATTTTCAAAAATAATTTTAAAAATAAGGAAATAAATTAAAAAAAAAAAAAAACAGAAAAATGCAGAAAAAAAAAATAATTTTTTTTTAAATCTAAAATTTAAAATATTTTCAAAAAGAATTAAAAAAAAAAAAGAAAACAAGGAAATAAAGAAAAGAAATACAAAAAAAAAATACAGAAAAAAAGAAAAGAAATTCTTAAAAAAAAGAAAAAGAAAAAAGAAAAGAAAATCTAAAAACGTAAGAAAAAAGAAAAAAAAATAAGAAAAAAGAAAATGAATTTTAAAAAAGAAAAAAAAATATGAAAAATTTTATAAGAAAAAAAGGAAAAAGAAATTTAAAAAAGAAAGAAAAAGAAAAGAAAAAAAATCAACCCAACCTTAAAACACTGGTGAATAAAATACTAGTCTTTTTTTAAACAAATTTTTAAAAATTACGTTTGCACACAGTTTAATATATTATGAAAAGTATATTATACAATATATATATATATATATAATACATATATAATTTAGTACATAAATTATATAAACAAAATATGATAAACAACTATCTATCTCTATCAGACTATTCATATCTATCGATGAGTGAAAAAAGATAGAAAAACAAATGTTAATAATATGCTGACAGTTATCTGTTTCGATCTATGCGATTTGTAAAGTACAATTCAACTGAAATCATTTTAGATTAAATGAGGACAATTGTAAAAGATGCTTTATCAAACCGGTCTTCTTCAAGAGCAATTATATTGATAAAAGAAATAAGTCTATCTAAGTCTATTCATATCTATGTATGTATGTCACATGAGAATTCACAGTGATACGTACACCATCCCTGTCGTCTCAATCAACGCCGATCGTCATGCGTGCCAAATCTGCTGTAAGATATGCAAGTTGCTGGCTCGACTGAAAAGCCAGCAACGGTCAATAAGGGAAGGAGTGGCATTCGTCTGACAAGACATTGCAATCAACATGTATGTATGTAGGTATCTATCTATCTTCATCTCCCTTTCCCTCGCCCCCCCCCTCTCTCTCTGAGACAATTCATGCACACTCCAGGAACAAACAATGTATCTTGTGCAATTTGTAACAAAGTTTGTAAGTCGGCTTCTGGCCTTAAGAGACATATGGTGGTGCATAAGCATAAATTTTATCATTTGTTCCATCCGATCCAGTAGAAGGACGTCCTTCCTATGTCATATATGCATCAAACTTTGTGGATCTGGATTGATGAGTCACTTGAGGGTTCATGAGAGGAAAGGTTCTGGTGATGGTGGGGGCTGTAGGATTGTGAGGGTCGGCAGTGATCTATAAAGATTATGCTATTGTTATCTATCTCAGTATATTCATCTCTGTGTGTGTGCGTGTGTGTGTGTAAATCTATGTGTATTTGTATAATCATTTTCATAACAAAAATATAGATTTCTTTTTTTGTCCTTTTATAAGAAGAGACAAGACAGCCAATCAGAAAACATGTGTTGGGTTTAATGGAACTCTCTTGTGTCGGGAGACAGGAAGTTGAATGATTAACTCCATCAACAGGTAAGAAGAATTCAGTTAGTTTAACCTGGGTTAAGCTACTGAAAAGACCCCTTAGCTCAAGGCCCCTGATGTTAGTCGTTAAGGGACAGCAGACCAAACTCCCTCAGTGAAGGAGCATAAACCTCTAAGAACTTTTAGAGAAGACACCCGCCCCCCTCGGTGAAGGAGAATTATAACGGTGAGTACGACTTGGTACTTTTGTACGACATTGTTTTTCTTTTATATGTTACACATGCTATATTCTGATTGGCTGATCCTTCGTGTGCAAAGTGATTTTAATATCCAATGAAATCAACTGTGTCAGTCTTCAAACTTTGACATCTTCAATGCTGGGTGAATCGACTACAACTGCAGAGGAAATTTGCAACAGACAACAACACACTATATATATATATATATATATATATATATATATATATATATATATATATATATATATTAGTTGTAAAATTGTTTTCTGTCTGCCACGGTTTCGGTGTTCAAGGTACACCTTCTTCAGGAGAACTACGAAAATTTCGATATTTATTCCCCTTTAGATGAATTTAGGTTGAAATAGTTTTTTCCTAAAATATATTGAAGGAAATATATATATATTCGACCTACACCCTTACTTGATTTTATGTAATCCGAACAAAATATATTTTACTCGTATGATTTTTAAGTGTGTCTCTATAGAAAAGACTCAGATTAATTAAATGAGAAATCTTTAGAAATGTTTTGGGGGTCCCAGCCGTCGTAAAACAAAAAAAATATCGTAAAACAAAACAAATATAAAAAATTATAGGTAGCTATATTTTATAAACTTGTCTGGTTTGGAATTATTTTTATTACCCTTTTTGTCTTTTAATTCGTTCGTGTGAATTTTACTTTCTAATTCTAAACTTCTTTTTTCCGCTGAAATCAAAAATTTGTTTTCTATGAACTTACACGTCTCCTTTTCTCGGGCAAAAGTAATTTGTAATTCTATCTGTCATCTATCTTCAACTACCGCATCTTTTTTTCCTTTATTCATATTTTATTTATATTTTATTTATTTATAAATGCTCTATATTTTACGAAAGATATTGAGCACTTTTTGGGATTAACTACTAATGCTACTACAATGAAAACGTTGTAGCAACTTTTGATTATATATATATATATATATATATATATATATATATATATATATATATATGGGTATTTTTCTAGTATTGGAGAATTGAAAATAAAGTGGTTGATTACGGGTGTTAGTGCTGTATTTATTATTTATTATAGTGTACAATAGGTTTATGGTGCGATTGTCACCATTGGTTTCAAAGAAGCGTGTTAGCCACTTATCGTCAAGACAATGCGCCCGTTAAGAAATACAAGGAATGCCAATTCATTTATATATGTGTACGTGTGAGAGCCGAATTTTTGTATTCCTCCGCAGATGTATTGTACACTATATATGTATATATATGGGTGTGTTGGTGTCCCTACATTATCTTTTGGTGTGTATTAAAAATTCTTTTAGGTGTGATAGAACGCCATGAGACCTCAAAGACGTCAGTTTATTTTGAATCTGAGAGACAGATATGATGAGAGGATGATTCTGATATGATGGTGATGATGATGATGGGCACTGCCAAAACGTTGTTTTTTGTTTTCGAGTTTGGTTCGTTCTGAGAATTCTTCACTGGAATCGTCCATGTCGTTTCTGTCTGCAAGACATTTCTGATTCTTAACGTTCTTCCTAGAAATAAAGAAAAATGTATATTTAATCTTTTACCAAATCAAAAATGTTTACATTACATGCATACTTTCAAAAAAAATAAATGAATAAATAAATAGACACACACACACACCACACACACACACATATACACTTAACGAATCCTTACAATCTAGTATATATAAGCCAAACACCTGCGGTACCATTACCATTTTGATACTCCCCATCTAGAGAGAAGAAAATCCACTACTCACCCCCAACCACCCTCCCCCTACTGACGACCTCCTGTTTCACCATTTTGAGAATGTCCATCATTGAAGCAAGAACTATATCCAAGTCCTGAAGAAGGTCTAATAGACCGAAATGTTACATCGCCGACAAGAAACATCCTGTTTCCATAACATCCTGTGTTTGTCTACCTTTCTCCACATTACATTCACACATACACGCACACACACATACATACGCATACAGATATGGAATACAGAAAAGTTCTTGGTCAGACCAAGAAGAAAATGACTTTGAGCAGTGGTTCTCAACCTTTTTTTAACCCATGACCCCCCCTTCCTCTTATTTAATTTAATTTTATTTATTTATTTATTTTTGTGTACCTTCGTAGCCATTCCACAAAAGAAAAAAACTTCTGATATTTCACCACTCAGCAGCGAGTGGGGGGGGTAGTACCTGTTAGGGTCCCATCTATAGGAATAAATAGGAAAAATGTGTTTAAAAATTGAGTTCTACCAAACTATTGCTACGAATCTTTCAAAAGTTTATCGGCATTAAATAACCCACCGAGGTTGATATGTGCCGTAAACAAAATAAATAGGAGGTTCGTGGTGTAATGGTTAGAGTCGTAGGAAATGGATTCGTTGACCCGAGTTCAAATCCTGAACGAGGATGTTTGCATTTCACATAGTAATACACATGCTAATACCCTTGGGAAAGGTGTGGATCCAATTACTTCCCTCTAAGTATGGTAAATAGTAGAACAGACTGGGTTCTTTAATCTTGGCTAAGTAACCAATCTATGAGAAGGAAAACTCTTAATTCAAACTTCAATGTTAAACTCCGCTTAAAAATTGACCTTCAGTCATATCCTACTCGTGCGGAGGGGTTGGTAATATATATATATATATATATATATATATATATATAATATATATGTGTGTGTGTGTGTGTGTGTGTGTGTGTGTATTTGAGATGTATTCTAGTATTTGTATCCGTTGTTGGAAATACATATACCAGGTTTGGGATCACTACTACGATTCACGGTCAGGAAGAAGGGACGTGACTGTCCTGAAAATTCACCACTCGTCTAAATAAAAGAAACTAAAAAAACTACTGAGTTTTCTGATATTTATTCCTTAACCAACATATTATTGTAACAACATTACCATAGTATAGTACGTTAATGCTTCACACCTATGCCCAAACCTGGTATATGTATTTCCAAAAACGGATACAGATACTAAAATACATCTCAAATATATATACGCACTAGAAGCATACGGAGAAATCTACAACATATATATATATATATATATATATATATATATATATATATATATATATATATGAGATTTATCCAAAACTTGGTAGTAATGGATGATTCTATATGTGATTTCTAAGATACACTGTATTAATATTATATTATATTTACTTCTCTATTTATATTTTAATATAATACTCTGTTTTTTCTGTCCTGTCCTTTTTTGTCTGTCTGACTACCATACCCTAAGAAGCCAAACTTGAGATGTATCTCTTTTTTCTCATTCTACTTCCTGTTACCATAGTGACAATCTTATACTGTTAAAAAAAAATTTATATTTTTGTTTTTGTTTGAATTTATTTTTTTAAATTCTACTTTTTGTTTTTTGAGAAGTGCAATTTCAAAAGTGAATTGATCCCCATCTGATGAGACTGAATTTTGGGGAGCTATATCAAATCAACTTAGATTTATATAGGCCCCAATTTTGGTCGAAATAAATTTATTATGGAATAACGGTGTTGAGTTTTTCCTTCCTTTCTATGAGATATATATATATATATATATATATATATATATGCAGTAAAACAAAACAACCAATTGACCAACAACACTGCAGGTGTTACAGAAGGGCGGGGTCTCATATATTTTATATGAAAACTACTTAATAAAAATTGTTATTCAATAGATTGGGTGACCACGTGTCATAGATTCGAGCAAGAGACTCACCGGCCCAGCATTCAATGAGAGCAAATTCGATATTGATTTATAGATTACAAATATCGATATTTACTGACGGTAACATATTTCTCAAAATAGGTTTGGTTTGGTTTAGTTGTTTAAGGGCATATCAACCATTCGTGGGTTATTTAATGCCAAAGCCATCTTTGTAGAAAAACAGTAGTGGTACTACTTAACCCAGTGGTTCTCAACCTTTTTCAACCCATGGACCCCTTTTCCTCTCAATTCTATTTGTGAACCCCCATAATCATTCTACAGAAAAAAACATTTTTTACTAACAAAAAAATTTAAGAATTGTATAAAAAATGGTGTAACGATTATCGCTATAGAAAATGGAATCGGCGACTCAAGATCAAATCCTGAACAAGGCTGTTGGCGATTCATTACGCTGCAGCGTCCTTGAGAAAGGCATGTATCCATCTCCCCCCTTCCAGTTATGAGTAAATAATAGGGCAGACTGGATTTTTAGTTATAGTATGACAACCAATCTAAAAGAAGGATATGCTAGGTATGATATTAAACTGCATCCAGGTCCACTCTTATCCGGAGTTGGGACCCTGTGAGGTCGCCATTAATGGGCCAAATAAATCTGTTTGAGATTATGTCTAATTTTGAATTTTGAACTACATTAATACATTCGTTCTTAAAACATTGGAATTGAAATTTAATATGAAGTGTTTACCTGTTTAAAATAGATAGATATAAATAGACCTAGACAGATATGAATAAACCAAGAAAGATATGAATAGACCAAGATAGATAGATATGAATAGACCAAGATAGATAGATAGATAGATAGATAGGAATATACCAAAATAGATAGATAGGTAGTTAGATAGATAGAAATAGACCAAGATAGATAGATAGGTAGTTAGATAGATAGATAGAAACAGACCAAGATATATAGATATATAGATAGATATGTATAGTCTTAGATAGATATATAGATAGATATGTATAGTCTTAGATATATAGATAGATAGATATGTATAGTCTTAGATAGATAGATAGATAGATAGATATGTATAGTCTTAGATAGATATGTATAGTCTTAGATAGATAGATAGATAGATAGATAGATAGATAGATATGTATAGTCTTAGATATATGCATAGATAGATAGATATGTATAGTCTTAGATAGATAGATAGAGTCGTAGATAGATAGATATGTATAGTGATAGATAGATAGATGTGATACTATGTATTGCTACACAAATTCAAATCTGGTGCAAGCAAGTGTGTGTGTGTGTGTGTGTGTGTGTGTGTGTGTGTGCGTGTGTGTGTACATGTATAGCTAAGTGTATGTGCGTATGAGTGTCAATAGAAAGTCAAAAAGACCATTAAAACTAAGGTAGGGAATTAGAATAGATTTTTAAAAAAGTGTGGTAGCCAGACGAAATGTCTTGTTTTTTGGGCAAGGTTGGTGGTTAAGTAGAGGTCAAAACAGCAATAAAGTTTAACCAGATTTTTAGAACAAAGAATTTTTGAAATCCCGTGTGAAACGAGAACGAACATGAGAGTTGAAATGAGATTTGAGGGCTAGTGGGATTTTTGAAAAGTTAGTGAGTTAATTGTTGGAGACCGGAGGGATCAGTTTAGAACCGAGCAATCAGTTGGAACCCGGGACTTACCAGGAGAAGTCAACTTAAAGTAGAGTCGTGACTGTACGGGGGGTGGAAGTTCCCCCCTCTCGGCTCGGTAGTACATAGTAGGAGAGAATGAATGAAGTCCTATACCTCATCTTTGACCATTTTTGGCTG
Source organism: Doryteuthis pealeii (assembly GCA_023376005.1). NCBI lineage: Eukaryota > Metazoa > Mollusca > Cephalopoda > Myopsida > Loliginidae > Doryteuthis > Doryteuthis pealeii. Next base: position 49,385,065 of record CM042155.1, read on the forward strand.
GTCACCTGACTTTGTCTTGTCTTTGTTCTCTCTTTGTTTATTAATTATTCACCTTTCGGTGGGGGGGGGGGTCCCCGGAGGCGTCTTTGTTACTGACACAAACGAGTAGAGGTCCTAAGTTTAGGTGGGAGATGACACAAGACGACGGCCAGAGAAATAGTCGAGAACCAGAAAAGTTGGAAAGATGAAAAGTGCAGCGAATGCAAGGAAGATATTGCAGTAAAAGACGTGCAGAGAGTCTCCGGCCGATCGAGGGTGTAACATAGGTATTAATAGTCTTAGATAGATAGATAGATATGAATAGTCTTTGATAGATAGATAGATAGATAGATAGATAGATAGATAGATAGATATGAATAGTCTTAGATAGATAGATAGATATGAATAGTCTTAGATAGATAGATAGATAGATAGATAGATAGATAGATAGATATGAATAGTCTTAGATAGATAGATAGATAGATAGATAGATATGAATGGATAGATAGATATGAATAGTGTTAGATAGATAGATATGAATAGTCTTAGATAAATAGATAGATAGATATGAATACTTAGATGGATAGATAGATAGATATGAATACTTAGATGGATAGATAGATAGATATGAATACTTAGATAGATAGATATGAATACTTAGATAGATAGATATGAATAGATAGATATGAATAGATAGATAGATATGAATACTTAGATATGAATACTAGATAGATAGATAGATAGATAGATAGATATGAATACTTAGATAGATAGATAGATAGATAGATAGATAGATAGATATACTTAGATAGATAGATAGATAGATACTTAGATAGATATAGATAGATAGATACTTAGATAGATAGATAGATAGATAGATAGAATACTTAGATAGATAGATAGATAGATAGATAGATAGATAAGATACTTAGATAGATAGATAGATAGATAGATATAGATATACTTAGATAGATAGATAGATAGATAGATAGATAGATAAGAATACTTAGATAGATAGATAGATAGATAGATAGATAGATAAGAATACTTAGATAGATAGATAGATAGATAGATATGAATACTTAGATAGATAGATAGATAGATAGATAGATAAGATAGATAGATAGATAGATAGATAAGAATACTTAGATAGATAGATAGATAGATAGATAGATAAGAATACTTTAGATAGATAGATAGATAGATAGATAGATAAGAATACTTAGATAGATAGATAGATAGATAGATAGATAGATAGAGATAGATACTTAGATAGATAGATAGATAGATAGATAGATAGATAGATAGATAGATAGATAGATAGATAGATAGATAGATAGATAGATAGATATATAGGGATAGATAGATAGATAATAGAGATAGATAGATAGATATGTTCTTATCTATCAACCAACCAATCTAAGAGAAGGAAATCTCTGAACTCAAGTCAACTGTTTTCGCTTAGGAATTGAACCTGTATCGCTTCCTGCCCGCAACATCGGCGGCGGCGGCGGTGGAGGGTGTTGTATAAATAGTCAACAACATGCCAAACACATGGATGATGACGAGAAGAATTTAATTCTATTGTGACAAACTTTGTTTTTATTCACTCGATTCTAGGCCGTTTATTTCCCCCCCCCTCTCTCTCTCTCTCTCTCTATAATATTAATTGTACCTAATAATATCAATTAATACTCTAGACTTTGTTTGTCTCTTTTAAAAAGAATTAGTCGACGAATCTGTCTTATTGTCCGTCTAAGTTTACTCCACTTTGTTCACACTTAAATTTTATGGGCGACGTAATGTCGTGTCAAAGAAAATGAAAATCGTCTGATCTCATGTGCACTGATTAACCCCGAAAGGTTGAATAGAAAAGATCAAAATGACGACACAAACAAGAATGAATGTCCGTTCGGTGCCAAGAAAAAAACAAAAACATTCCTCACCAAATGAGATTAAATTTAACATTTTGCTCAAAGAAATGGTGTAGCTCATTGGACGTCTTACGAGGTTTATTTCAATGATTCTAGTACAACACTAAAACATATATATATATATATATATATATATATATATATATATATATTATGCCACTTCATTTTAACACCCTACCACACAACCTTACACACCTCAAATACATTTTAATAGAACACGCATTTCCAACAACGCAATCTAGAAAACAATCAGAAACTAAATGGATTCTAAAATTACAAACACACGTGAAGGGATTGAACGCAGACATCGGAATTCTCCTTTATTATAAATATTTCACAGACGCTGCCGCTATCGATAACAACAGAGATAAAAAAATAAAAAATAAAAAAAAGCCGTTAAACAGGAATAACATTCATTTGATAAAGGGTATCTAACGAACCCGAAAATTTATAACAAAAAATAATAATAATAAAAAAATAAGTGAATCCAATGCTCCATAATAACGAGTTCATTCATTTATAAAATTTTAATGCTTCGTAATAACGCCCAACTTTTTAAAAAAACATTTAATATATATATATATAATGAAGAATGCCAAATAAGCAAAGTGTTTGCATAGAAAAGTGCTCAGATGTAGAAAAACAAAAAAAAACATTAATTGATTAATAGAGAAGGTATAAAATATATGATTAATTAGGGTCAGGTGACAGGTGACACAAAAGAAATTTGTTTAAATGTCTACATTTAGAAACTAGTTCACTTTTCGATATTCAACCATCTGAAGATTGCCAAATACGCATGAAATTTTAGTAACAGTAAATTAGTACCATAATATTATATATATTATGGACTCTCTCGTCGATTTTCGACGCATGAGGGTTCACACACACAATGAACACCCACACAGTTATTTGTTTATAGTGGTGAAGGCTTGTGCTGGACCATCCACACTTGTTGGCACAATCGATAGGAAAGAATTGGTGCATCAAGGGTTGCCACAAACCCAATAAACGACCGACCTCAGGAATTTTGAATTCAGAGTTATCCCTCTCCTAGACTGGTTACCTACTCAAGGCTGAAGGGCCCAGTCTGCCCTACTATTTAATCCATAGCTGGAGGGAGAATATATGGATTCATACCTTTCCCAAGGGTATTAGCGCTATGTGAAATGCAAATAGCCTTGTCTGGGATTTGAACTCGGGTCGACAAGCCCATTTCCCACGACTCTAACCATTATGCCACGCATATATATATATATATATATATTATATATATATATATATATATATATATATATATTATATATATATATATATATATATATATATATATATATATATATATATATATATATATATATATCATTCTTTCATTTATACATGTAGAATTAAACAAAAGACACGTCTTCTGTTTAACAATTTTATTAACGATCTTTTCGAGCTTTCTGGCCAACTTTTTTTTACATTTGGATGGAATCCGTGAAAAAGTTTTATCCCAAGTACTTTCGGCACTTCGAAGTGCCATCATCAGGGGTGATGTGTTTATGTTCCATTTTTTTTTTTTTTTTTTTTTCAAGTCAGTAGTAGTGATAATAACTAGGAGGGGAACTCGTAAATTTCATCCAAATGTAAAAAAGTTGGCCAGAAAGATCGAAAAAATCGTTAATAAAATTGTTAAACAGGAGACGTGTCATTTTTTTAATTATATATATATATATATATATATATATATACGAGGATGTCAAAAAGTAGTGCCATTTGGTTTCGAACAGCAAAGTTCATGTGTTTTAAAAAGAAAGGAGACATCTCCACACTCGCCGGTAAGCCTCGAAAGCCAGTAGAACAATTCACATACCTAGGTAGTAATATCTCATCCACAGAAAGTGATATTATTGCACGAATAGGGAAGGCATAGTCGGCTATAAACAGACTATGTCATATGGGAATCCGATCTCACTGACAAGTTAAAACGACAATTCTTCCAGGCTGTTGTTGTGTTGGTGCTGATGTATGGTTGCACCACTTGGACCCTAACCAGACGCCTGGAGAAATAAACTTGATGGGGACTGCACAACAATGCTGCGTGCGATCTTGATCAAGTCGTGGAAACAGCACCCCACAAGGAAGCAACTGTACGGCCACCTGCCCGCTATCTCACAAATCACCCGAGTGAGACGGACAAAACACGCAGGACACTGCTGGAGAAGCAAGGACGAACTCACCTGACGTTATCCTGTGGAAGCCAACACATTGATATGATAATGTGGGCCGTCCAGCAAGGACCTACATTGACCAGCTCTGTGCGGATACTGGATGCTGCGCAGAGGACCTCTTGGGGGAATTAATGATAGAGAAGGTTGGCAAGATATTGTCATGGATATCCGTGCTGATTGCGCGACATCATGATGATGATGTTAATTACGAACATGTATCATACATCAAAATGAAGCTGGTCCTCTGTGGATCACATCCTTACTTCTCCAGATGGTCACCGTTTCTCTCAGTAGCAATGTTCCACCTTCGAATGAGAGCATGTATCCCTGCCCCGTAAAATTTTGTTGGCTGTTCTTTGAGCCACTTCTTCAGTACAGATTTCACATTGCTATTGAAACAAACGGTGTGATCCACAGAGACCCAGTTTCATTTTGATGTATAATATATGTTACTATGTTGGTAATTATACCTGTCCTAAACAAAATGGCATTACTTTTTCACTCACCTATGTGGAGAAGTAGAGATGTGATCCACGGAGGAACAGCTTCATTTTGATGTATGATACATGTTCTCGTGTTGGTAATTATACCTCTCCTAAACAAAATAGCATTACTTTTTGACACACCCTCGTGTATATATATATATATATATATAATAATATATATATATATAGTGTATTTTTAATATAAGTATAGCTTTAAAAAAAGGTCTCACCCTTTCGTCCACACTCCAGTCATTCATCACGTGACCGAATCCCTTTTCAAAGTGCATATGATTCCGGAAGAAGAGCGATGATTGTACCAGCAATAATTCCTATCACAAGGAGAACGAATATCAGCGCCGCCCACCACCAATTTTTCATCCAATCAGAACAACAGACCTAAAAAAAAAAAAAAAAAGTGAACAGAATGAGTTATTCTCAGGTTGGTTGGTTGGTTGGTTGGATTTTTACGGCATGTCAACCTTTGTTGGGTTATTCTATGCCGAAAATGTTTTTGTTTTATCCATTTTTGTTGGGTATTGAAGACCCGACCCGACCCCCCACCCCCCTGCCAATGAATCCACTTTATAATATAACTGACGTCGCTACCCAGCGGAGTGTTGGATGTCACGGACTGCTACGTTTCTCAAACATTACTTTGAAAAACTCAATTCTTTTTTAACTCATTTTTGATCCATCGATGTGATCCTAACAGGTACTACCATTCCGGGTTAGAGTGACCTGTAAGTGATGGACTCTCCTGTCGATCGACGTATGAGTGCTCATACAATGAACATCCACACAGTGATTTGTTTATAGTGGTGAAGGCTTGTGTTGGGCCATCCACACTTTTTGGCACAGTCGATAGGAAAGAATGGGTGCATCAAGGGTTGCCACAAACCCAATCAACGACCGACCTCAGGAATGTTGAATTCAGAGTTATCCCTCTCCTAGACTGGTTACCTACCCAAGGCTGAAGGGCCCAGTCTGCCTTACTATTTAACCCATAGCTGGAGGGAGAATATATGGAATCATACCTTTCCCAAGGGTATTAGCGCTATGTGAAATGCCAACAGCTTCGTCTAGGAATTGAACTCGAATCGACGGGTCCATTTTCCACGACTCTAACCACTAGCCCACGCGCCTGTGAGTAATGGCGATGAAAGGATGCTCCACACTCCCCAGACCTCAAAAATTGGAACTTACCATTAGATGCAGTTTAACGTCATACTCAGGACACTAGGGCCTTTTAGCACATATATGATAAAGGGTTTGCCATAAGAGAAATAGGGCCAGGACAATCATATAGGTTCTAGGACTTGACGTGACCAGCTGAATGATGGGGGGCCTCTTCGACCGCCCATCTAGTCTACGTAAGTTCATCTAGTCAAAGGTGAGTGTTGGATGTCACGGACTGCTCAGCCACCAGCCATTCAATCCTTAAATATCACGGGTCGCCACCAACGCCCAACAGGTAGTCCCATTAGGGGGGGGGGTTACCTTTTTTAGCCAACAAAGTGTGTAATTCTCGGGATATCTAGTGTGCGGTGGGGTTGTATCAAAAGAATTTTCAATTTTTTTAAATCATTTGAATGTTAGTTTAGTTTGACTGTGTTTCTTTGTTTAATGGCATGTCAACCTTCTATGGGTTATTTAATCCCAAAGCGATTATACTCCCTTGTTTGTATGGGGTAGAGATTGACCAAGTGTTATCTTCCCTTGCCGCCAGGGTTTGCCACCAAAGGGTGTTGCAATCTGGCTATCTAAACTCAGTCCCGGGAAAACTAAGCCTTTCTTTTTCATCTAGGGGTCTCCAGGCATGCACTAGTTGTGTCTCTGTTCGCTTAGACTTGGGGAGCAAGCCCCCCTCACAACTATAGGCTTATACGTGTGCTTTACGGGGCCCCTATTATACTCTATCTCCATAGAGGTGTATAGCCGTCTGCATGGAGATTTTCCACTACCTATACGAAGCGCGTGGTGTAATGGTTAAAGTCATAGGAAATGGACTCCTCGCCCCGAGTTCAAATCCTGGAAGTGGTAATTGCATTTCACTTAGCGCTAATACCCTTGGGAAAGATATGAATCCTAATCTCCCTCCAGCTATGGGTAAATAGTAGGGCAGACTGGGCTCTTTAACCTTGGTTAGGCAACCGGTCTAGGAGAAGGAAAACTCTTAATTCAAACCTGTTGAACTCCGCTTAAGAAATTAACCTTGTGTCACATCCAGCTTCTGCGAAGGGGTTGGTAAATATATATACGAAGTAAGTGACAACTCTTGACTCTTCAAGGACTTTTTTTCCTTAGGACTTTCGCCCTAGCTGTTTTGTATTGTATGTTGAATGTTGCTCAGACAATAAAGTCTGTATTTTGTTTTGTATCTCTTTGTTGGAATTTGTTGTGTATATTCACCTGCTTTTCTGAGCCCCCCTAATGTATTATAACTAGTGGTATTAGCCACAGAAAGTAAAACCACCTTTAATTTTTATAGTAGGAAGGGATTTGACTCTTCAATGACTCTTTTCCTTGTATGTTGAATGTTGCTCAGACAATAAAGTCTGTACTTGTTGGAATTTGTTGTATATATTTACCTGCGTTAGTAGTTTTTTTCTGAGGCCTCTTAACGTATTATAAGAAGTGGTATTAGTAAAGTAAAACCCCTTTAATTCTTATACCATCACTATAGAAGAACAGCAGTTGTACTATTTAACACATATCTGGGTGGATAAGGACAAATTAGTGATTTACCCACATCCTTGACAATGACCAACGATGATCGAATGTACGTGTACATAGGTGTTAGCATAAGAGACTTTTTTATAAACTGCCTTCATCCACTGTTGCGACATTTCACTCGTCATCAAGAAAAGGCCAATAAATATGATTTTTTTTTCTACTGAAAACCTTGTTTTCAGTAGGAAATTGAATCCCGACTAGATATTAAACGAGGATATTCATATCTGAAGCTGACTAAATTTCTTTGCAGCCGACACGAAGGCACACGTGTCTAACTAACTTTATTCTACTTGTCTTAAGGTAATATCAAATAGTAATTTGCATTTGATAGGAACCTTTATTTTATTGGACACAAATATTTAAAAAATGTCATTGAAATATTTATATAGAAAGAGTGTGTGTGTGTACGTGCGTGACCGTAGACGCGTAAGTATACGTACTCAGACAAGTCTGTGTGTGTGTGTGTTAGTAATAGCTAACAAGAATACGCACGAGGCACACACATATACATACGAGTGGGGATGTGCGTAATGGGCGCACTATTCTCCACCAAAGTCAACACTATAGAAGGAGATAAGCGTAGATGGATACAGGAACGGTTCAATGCAATGTATATGTATATTATATATACTAGCAAATATATGCACCCTCCGGGTGCAAGTATTTTAGTTAAATTTTATAATAAAATATGATATTGAATTAGAAAGGCTAATAAAACTGAATAAGAATGTAGATAAAAAGATTTTGAACAGAGAGGGTATGATTGAAAAATAGAACAACTTTGAAAATAACCTTTCCATCATTTTCCGTTACTCCCGTCTTTCATTGGTAAATTTTCCTAATTAAACTGTTTAGTTAAAATAGGAAGTAAAGAATAATATTACAGTTATTTCTTCTTGTTAAGGGATTTCTTTTAAGATTTATTGAAGAGATTTTTGCTCATATTCAATAAGATAAAACCAAACAATTAGAAATCAATAATACTAAGCATATATTTATTAAAATCAATTTTTTAAGATCAATATGCAAATTAGCCTTCCCATTCATACTGTAAACCTCTATTTTGTTGTATATATAAATACAATTGCATGTTATTAGTATGTAGATATGGTCAACAGTGTAAGTAATGTAAAACAATTTTATTAATAATTGAGGTTTAAATAAAATAAATCATGGAGAATATGATGTAAATAACTAAAGGAATTGTGACTTGTATAGTAATATAGTTTCGGTTACAGACAGACAAACCCACAATCTCCATTATAATAAGATATATATATATATATATATATATATAACTGAATTAAAATTAGTTGTAATGTTATTCACAGGTCCGTTGTCCTGATGATATGTGGCTAGTACGCTTCTTTGAAACCAATGGTAACAACCACTGTATTATACACTCATTTCTACAAAACACAATACCAATATATATATATATATATATATATTAGTAAAGTAAGTAAAGTTGTCGGGGCGGCCTAACGTCGGTATCAGCCATACAGCGAGGGAGTCTATCCCCTTTTCACTAGCGCTAGACCAAGGAGATTGTTTGGGGTTTTTTGCATCTGAGGTGGAGCGCCACACCTACCATCAGCTCCTCACTTTACCGCACAGATCCCTGTGCTACTCATTCACTGAGTTGGCGAGGGCCAGTATCGAACTAGTAACCTTGCAGTTTCTAGCCGAACACTCTACCGGTGTGTGTGTGTGTGTGTGTGCGTGTGTTTAGACAGCAGATTTTCTTGAAGCCATATATCAAAGGCTGCTGCGCATGGCACAAAAAAAGCAGCTGATAAAAAAGTATATATATATATATATATATATATATATATATATATATATATATGATACAATGGTGAGAAAAAAAACGAGAGAAAAAAGGTGAAAGGTGCGCGTGGTTATTGCTGTTGGAAATGGACATGACAATCTGATTTCAAATCCTCAACGTGACAATTTGCGTTTCAATTGGCGCCAATGCAGTTGGAAAAAGGCATGAAATCCATCTCTTCTACCCCCCCTAGCTATGGGGAAAAGAGCGCGAAAAATTGGGCTCTTTAGCGTTGGCACGAAAAGAGAGAAGAAATGTCTATATACAAAACAATTTTAAAACACTTAAAAATTGCTATTATCGTGGGAAGTATACACGGTGGTCCGAGTTCAAATCCTGGACGAAGCTGTTTGCATTCCACGTAGCGCTGATACTTTGGGAAAGGTTACGATCCAACTATTCTCTCTCCAACTATTGGTGAATAGTAGGACAAACTGGGCTCTTTAGTCTTGGTATAGTAACCAGTGAAGGAAAACTCTGAATTCAAACCTATTATCCCTCTATAGTTGGACCGACTGAATTCTTTAACCTTAGTAACAAACCTGTTAAACTTAAAAATTGACCTTGTGTCACACCCTGATCGAGCGGAGGGGTTGGGTAAACACATCCTGTAGATGCTCAATAACAATGCACTGCAAATTATTTCCCTCGAAAAATGGATTGTAAACTAGGAGAAAAGGTATTGTCGGTGGTCAACTATTATTCTCCGTGTTGTTGTGTCGATGGTCACTTGGCATTCGTGCTACAACCGCCAGTTGTAGACCTGGAGAGGGAGGGATTCCGCCAGGCTATTCCGCTCCTCAAAACGCGCTACGTGAGTATCGCTCCCAGGTTTACGGGACCAATGGATGACCATAAACATTTCATCTAGTATTCATTCAAAACAAGTTCAGGAAATGAGATCAGGGGTTGTGTCACAATCCGGGCAATTAAAAGACAAGGAGACACTCATGGGGGACACACTCTTTTTATTTGGGGGTGGGGGGAGAAGTTGTGGAACTGGGATGAATTGTGTGTTAATTTACTCCTTTTGTTACAAATGATAGTGTTTTGTCGCTTTGCTGGTAACTAATTAAGTCTATTATCGCAATTAAGGAAGACATTATACTTTGATTTGATTTAGCTAAAAACAACGAGGGAAATGTTTGTAGTTCAGTCACGATTGTAGCAAATAAAAACAGTTTTATTTAGTTTTTAGCTTTATTTTTATCTTTACTAGCAAAAAAACAACACCCTCCGGGCGGTGTAAAAATACATTTTTGAAAGATATTGCCGGCAGGAGGGTAACAATTCAATGTCAGAGGGTTTGTATCATAAGCAAAATCATTAAATTTATTAAGGAAGTAAAATAAATAAATAAATAAATAAAACAATTTGAAATGGAAACTTAGTTCTGTCCCCCTCAAATAAACAGTTGTGCACATTTATTAATTATTAACTAAATAATTATTTTGAATATTTTACACATAAATTTTACACAATCGTAAGTATTTATTTATTTGTAAATTTTTAGTTAACCTCTTGTTACTGAAAAAAGTGCGAGAGTAAAAAAAATTGTTTTTAAAATTGATTATAAATTTCGTAAATATTTTTTCAATTTAAAGTAATAATACAATTTTCTAATTAATTTCATAGTTTGAATAGTTTATTCATTTGAATTGTCATCTTTACAATGGAAAGGATTCAAATGTTGTATTATAAGGAACAGCTTTTATTTATTTTATTAATACTAATTTTTCTTTACTTTATTCATTGACAATTTTGGGTTTCGTGACGTAAGCAGTGACGTATGTTTTGGTTACAGACAAACACAGACCGAATCTCCATTATTAATAGAATTTATTTTTATTTTCTATTTTTCGTAATAATTGAATTTGTAGAATTAGCCTAACAACACATAAAATAAAGGGAGTTTCAGAAAGAAAAAATCACACCAATTTATATATTTACCCAACCCCTCTGCACAAGCAGGATGTGACACAAGGCCAATTTCCCAGCGGAATTTAATAGGTCTTAATTCAGAGTTTTACTTCACCGAGACCAGTTCCCATACCAAGGTTAAAGAGAGCAGTCTGCCCTACTATTTACCCATAGCTGGAGGGAGAATAGATGGATTCCTTCCTTTTCCAAGGATATTAGCGCTGTGTGAAATGCAAACAACCTCGAAACACTGTTTTATTTATTTGTTTTATTTATTCATTTTTGTAACGACTTGAGGTGCAGAGTTGGCCTGACGACACAGAAATAACGGGCTGTTTCAGAAAAATTGATATCATTTCATTGGGAAAGAGGCTCCATGTTCGGCCTAACCTAAGTGTTGTGATGTGTGGTTTCGTATTCTTTGTTGTATTAATAGTAGTAATTCTCCGAGCGTATCTTAGCTCTGTATGTCAGCTTCTCGTAGCTAATGTCTCCCATGTCCTCTAGACTGTCTCTATATATCTCCTGCTGTAATGCACATATGTAAATGAGATAACACGCCATTGGCTACCTCACTACACTAAGTAAGGGCAAAAGTAGAGTGTTGCATGTCATGGGCTGCTCAGCCACCAGGACTCAGAGATTGAACCCCTACCACTCCGGGTCAGAGTGAGCCTGGGAGCAATGATAACAAAGGGGTAACTCCTCACTTCCAGTCCTCCATAACTCGATATAATCTAGTGGCATACCAGGAGATGACCATTTAAGTGAACAACATGAGGCCTGTGTGCCAGACTTAGCAGAGTTTAGTAAATAAGTTAAGCAACAATGAACATGATCAGTTCTGGAATGGGTGACTTAAAACAAAAAGCACACCTGAGGCTTCTGTGCCAGACTAAGTAAATGATAAGAACAACGTTTGTTTCTTTCTTTAATTTTGTTTAATGGCATGTCAACTTTCATGGGTTATTTAATGCCAAAGCCAATCTTGTAGAATAACAGTAGTGGTATTATCTAAATTGTATCTGGGGAAGGGGAAGGGTTTTATATCTTTGCCAAGGGCATTAGTCCAAAAGTGAGCGTAATTGCTCAATTGGAGAACAATGAAATAACACGTTAGCGTAATACCGGAAGAAAACAAAAACAAACTTTTTTCTTCTGAATTAGGGAGAAAAAAACAAGAACAAAAAAAAAAAAAGATATGCGAAAAGATGAGCTTGAAAAAAGGGACTCACTCCCCATGAATGTCTCGTATTTTTTTGCCTCTTTAAAAAAAAGTATTTTCTGACGACGAAGATGAATTGTTGTTTTCTAAGTATACGTTTGTTAAAAAGAAGGCAATTCTCTCTCTCTCTCTCTCTCTCTCTCTCTCTCTCTCTCTCTCTCTCTCTCTCTCTCTCTCTAAATTGGCACTGAATTAACTTCTGGAGATTGTTGTTGTTGTTGTGCTGGTGCGTGAGTCATTAAGTGCAGTTTTGTTTGTTTTTGGCTTTTGTAACATTTCCAAAATTCCCAAGATCCGTAGGGTGTGGGAGTTAGGGGGGGGGTTGAGATCAGAAACATATTCAATTTCATAAACAAAAGACCAACTACAAAAATAACCTAAAATAAGGCGGAGTTAGCTTTTCGATGTTTTAGGGTTGGTTAGTTTGCTTTTAACATGATAATTTTTGGCTACCAATAAACTATCAGTCGTATGGAAATCCGACCTCCCTGACAAGCTAAAGAGACGATTCTTCCAGGCCGTGGTCATATCGGTACTGCTGTATGGCTGTACCACCTGGACCCTAACGAGGCGCCTTGAGAATAAGCTAGATGGGAGCTGCACAAGAATGCTGTGAGCAGTCCTGAATAAGTCGTGGAAACAGCACCCCACAAAGAAGCAGCTGTATAGTCACCTGCCTCCTATATCACAAACCATACGAGTAAGGGGGGTTAGGCATGCGGGGCACTGCTGGAGAAGTAGGGATAAGCTCGTAAGCGACGTACTATTGTGGAGGCCAACACATGGACATGCTAACGTAGGCCGCCCAACCAGGACCCACATTGACCAGCTATGTAAGGATACCTGATGCTGCGCGGAGAGGCTCCCAGAGTCGATGAATGATAGGGAGGGTTGGCGAGAGATAGTCATGGATATCCGTGCAAATTGCGCGATATGATGATGATGAGTTTGGCTAGTCGACCACTGTTCTATAGTTCATATATATCGTATTTGAATGTGGGGGCGCGTGGTGTAATGGTCGACCCGAGTTCAAATCCTGGACGAGGCTTTTTACATTTCCCATAGTGCTAATAATCTTGAGAAAGGTATGCATCCAACTACTATCCCTACCGTTGTGGATAAATAGTAGGGCAGACCGGGCTCTGTAAGCTTGGTTATGCAACAAGTCTTGGAGAAGGAAAATCCATTAAACTCCGCTTAAGAAATTGACCTTGTGTCACATCCTGCTCGTGTGGGGGGGGTTGGTGTATATGATGGACTCTCCCGTCGATTTCGACGTATGAGTGTTCATACAATGAACATCCACACAGTGATTTGTTTATAATGGTGAAGGCTTGTGTTGGACCATCCACACTTTTTGGCACATTCGATAGGAAAGAATTGGTGCATCAAGGGTTGCCACAAACCCAATCAACCGACCTCAGGAATTTTGAATTCAGAGTTATCCCTCTCCTAGACTGGTTATCTACCCAATGCTGAAGAGCCCAGTCTGCCCTACTATTTAACCCATAGCTGGAGGGAGAATATATGGAATCATACCTTTCCCAAGGGTATTAGCGCTATGTGAAATGCCAACAGCTTCGTCTAGGAATTGAACTCGAATAGACGTCCATTTTCTACGACTCTAACCACTAGCCCACGCGCCTCTCTCTCTCTCTCTCTCTCTCTCTCTCTCTCTCTCTATATATATATATATGAGATTTTTACCCAAATCTTTTTACAAAAGGGCCTCAGTAAACTGATACAAAAAGGAATACAAGGGTAGGTATGACTGGGTTGGAAAGGTGATCCACTAGGAGTTGTGCAAGAGATTAAAACTTGACCGTGCACAAACCAGAATCTCTCCGAGAAGATGAGATGCATAAAATTATCTGTGATTTTGAAATACAAACAGATTACCCAATCACAACCGGAATAACAGAACTAGAAAGTGTTAATTAACAAAAACTTTGTGAGGATCGAACTCACCACCAGTCATTGATTAAAAAAATAAGTATAGCTTAGATTTAATACAAGGCCGGATGTATGAAGTTTTCAGTGAATATCGAACTCACTAACAATGGTCAGTGAGTTTAATCAATAGTAATTAGTGTTAAGATTCTTGTGGTCATTTATAGGCTGTAGATGAAGAGCACTTTACAGTGGGATCCCTTGTGGCATTGAGTTTTCCGTGTTGTGTAGTATCCAGTAATGCTTTTCTGTTGGTCCGTGTATCTTAATCTTTGATCCTTGTGTTCGTCAGTGTTTAAGAAAGGCATATCAACACCTTTCCACCAAAGCCTTTAAATAGTTTACCAACCACGTATTCGACCGTGTTGATTGGCCGATTCAGTCCACGCAGCCTCGAAGGGTCTATAAATTTAAGTTGTGACCTCCAGCACACCTTATATACCAGAAATATGCCCCCCCCGTGTGGTGTAATGGTTAGCAAACTAGATTATCAGACTATTGTTAGTGACTTCGATTCTCCCTGGGCACCCGATACTTCTGACCTTGTGTCGCATCTAAACTATGCTTAGTAACTAACTATATACCAGAAATATTCAAACAATTAGTAAAGTGTGTCAATATCAGCCGAACAGCGAGTAAGTCTATCCCCTTTTAGCGAGCGCCAGATTCGGGATATTGTTTTGCTACTGTCGGGTCCCAGATGCTTTACTGCACAGATCAGATCACCCAAATTGTGCTACTCATGCGCTGAATTGATAGGGAGCGGTATCGAACCCGGAACCTTGCGATTCCTAAGTGGTTACACTACCGATTGAGCTAAACCGACCCATCAGTAAATGAGAATTTTTTGTTGTTTTTTTTTTTTTTTTTTTTGAGAGAGAGAGAGAGAGAGGGGGGGGTCAATTAGCTTAAGTTTAAACAAAACCTAATTTAGGGTTAAGACATCTAATCTGCCGTCTCATGTCTAATGGGTGACAATTCCAAAATAATGACAGAGTCGGAACAGTTAAATAAAATTAAATGAATAGAGAAACAAAATGGTTCTTCAAAATACATTCAATGGAATTACAGACACGTGCATTTTCAACGCAACAAATTGTCTTTAAAAGGTAAATACTAGTGAGACCATCTGGTAAACTAATTCGTTGCCCATAAACATCTAAGATGATGAGAAGAACTGTAATCAAAACCTTTCAGGATTTCACAGAAAAATTGTATATAAAGTCTCATGAATTTTCTGTTTACTATTTCCAATAAAATCAGCGGTCTGATGATACTCATAATAGATCTATAACCACAAAATGACCGATTCTTAAGCTTTTTTAAAACCTAATTTACATATACATATATATATATATATATATATATATATACTAGCAGAGTTACCCGGTGCTGGCCAAAATTTAAAAAGTTAAAAATAAATCTCATCTATATATATATATATATATATATAATACATACATACATACCGTATTTGACGGCATATAGGACGCACATTTTTTTCCAAAATTTAGGTTAAAAAATTTGCCCTGCGTCTTATACATCGTAGGTGAAGTTTGAGACCTCCCGTAGGCCTAGGCTAATCTCTATGATGCTCACTAACCCAGCTTACGCTCACTACTTTTACCTACCCTAAACTGCCAAATTGCTTTTATACAGCTATGTTTCTGCTTGTGTAATGCACAATTAGGCTGTTTTCAACAATATATGCTTAAATACACTAAAAACTTTTTTTTCCTGAATAAATGGGGGGGGGGTATATGCCCGTGCGTCTTATATGCCGTCAAATACGGTACATATATTTACCACCACGATCCAGATGTGATACGCTCTGTAGGCTGAAGCAGAAGAATCCACCGACTGTAGTTCTGAAGAGGGGTAAAATCCCCATCGATGGGGCCACCTGTTAGCCGTGGATGGTGACTCGTGATGCTTAAGGACGGAATCCTAGGGGCTTAGCAGTTCATGACATGCAACACTCAATATTGGCCCTTACTTGAGCTAGACGGGTGGTCGGAGATGACCCCTCTGATCAATCGGCTAGTCACATCAAGCCCTAGCACCTATATGATTGTCCCCCAACCCTATTGCCCTTATGGCAAACACCCAATCCTTTTTATCACATATGTGCTAGAAGGCGGTGACTGAGGTTTTAGTGTCCTGGGTATGATGCATTTAGTGATGAAGTTCCAGTTTTGGAGTTCTAAGGGAGTGTGGAGTAGTCCTTCTTCGCCATTACTCCCAAGTCCACTCTGACCGGGAGTGGTAGTACCTATTAGGATCCCATCTATGGGTTAAATAGAGTTTAAAAATGTATTTTTTAAACTGGGTTTAAAGAAATTTGAATATTCATCAAGAATAAATAAAACAAAACGTCTTCGGTATGAAATAACCCAACAAGGGTTGACATGCCGTAAAATCTAACCAACCAGGATGTAAGACAAGGTTAATTTCTTAAGCGAATTTTAACAGGTTAGAATTCAGAGTTTTCCTTCTCCTAGATTGGTTGCTTAACCAAGGTTAAAGTGCCCAGTGTGTTCTACTATTTACTCATAGTTGGATTCATACCTTACCCAAGAGTATTAACACTATATGAAATGCAAATAGCCTCGTCCAGGATTTGAACTCGTCTCATCGTGTCCATTTCCTACAACGGTAACCATTACACCACGCGACTCCACACACACATTATATATATATATATATATATATATATATATATATATATATATATATATATAGAGAGAGAGAGAGAGAGAGAGAGAGAGAGAGAGATTAATATAAAAATGGTTTTCTATACATTGCTTTATCTTTTATTCCTTATATATTCTTGTTTATTTTTATTATATCAGTCTTTTTTTGCTTATATATATATATATATATATATATATATGTGTGTGTGTGTGTGTGTGTGTGTGTGTGTACCTAGGTGTGAGGAAATATTAAAGAAGTTGGATCTGCAATTAACATCTGGTGTGTTACTTATGGCGCTGGTCTCGAAAAGTTGTCTTAATCTTTTGTTGTGGATATATGCAATTATGGATGCGTTGTTGAAATTGAAGTTGTGTTGTATTTTAGATATGTGTTGGAATAAACCATTGTTGTTGTCACCTAATTCCAACATCCTGTGTTTGTCTACCTTTCTCCACACACACACACACATATATATATATATATATATATATATATATAAGGTGTGTCAAAAAAGTATAAAGTATACTTTTTGACATCTTGTATTCTGAAAAAATTAACGTTCCATTCATTGTTCATTTCTATCTTGGTAAATACAGCTTCAATCTCAATACTTTCATTACACACCTTATATATATGGGATTCTTTTGGAAAAATAAAATTTTTTTTTTTTTCAGAAATTTTTTCCCATAATTTTAAAGTCTGCGTTGTTTGTAATTGGTTTATAGCAAGAAAAAAAAACTGGGCCACCAAGTGTGAAGGTCGCGTAGTTATTCGGTTGCTAAACGCAAAAGGGTATTAAAAAAAAAACGATTGAAATTAACGAAAGTGTATGGCGAGTTGTGTATGGCTATCAAAAACGTCCGCAAGTGGTGAAAGAGTTTGTAACGACGACGAGGTTCAACGCTACCTCAACGACATGGCGGGGAGTTGGTATGGCACGGGCATACAAAAACTGTCATACCGCCTAGAAAAATGCATTAAAAATATCGATTACGTAGAAAAATAGATACAAGTTGAAACTTTAAAATGATGTAAACATCATTGACAATAAACAATAAACGTTTCTGTGATTTCTTATGATATCTCAGGTAAGGGCCAAAGTGGAGTGTTGCTTATTAGCAGGATTTTGTCCTTAAGCATCACGGGTCGCCACCTACGACCAACAGGTCTCCGGTCTTACAACACTACAGAAGTGCAGTCGACGTATTCTACTGCCTCCACCAACAGGGCCTAATAGTTAAGCACAACCTCATATGTAACATACGGGTCTTAATTTGAACGGATGGACATTTCATTGCCTCAGAGATTTAGTTTCTGTGTTCGTCTCTACCTTTCTTGATCTGGCATAGGGAGGATCAGAGTGTAGTATCTGTTGCAGGTGCTGTGCTCTGATTCTTACCTAATCCACCTGGCCTCCGCTGGGGGTCCAGTGTGCTTCGGCCACTGGACCGGTAAAGTAAAATTAATAGCGTCGATCCCAGGAGAGCCCAATTCGTGGGGGAATGCCAACGGGATCGACGCAATTTTTATGTCTACCACCCATGAGCTTCGGCTTGTGGGTGGGCCCACATAAAAATGTCCTTGTGTCAAGCCCTCATAAGTGGGATGGGCGGCAAATAACATCTACCTTTCTTGATCATCATCAGTTTGTGGTGGCAGAACAGATCTCTCTCTCTCTCATCGCCCCTGGAAACTCATCCGCGCAGCATCCAGAATCCGCCAAGATCTTATCAATGTATATTTTTGGCCTACACTGGTGTGTCCATGTGTAGGTGTCTGCCTCGACTAGCTTTAACTATCTAAATACAGTATAAGTCTAACCTCATAACCTGATTGTAAGTTTATGAATGATAGAATTTAGTTAAATTAAGAGAATTCAGCAATGAAAGCTGGGAGTGATGGGAAGAGTTAGTATCCAAACTTTTATATTCTTCGATTATACTCCGTCTGTTTCAAATAATCTGGACGTAATGACATCATTTTGATATTATATAAAATTAAATTATTTCGTTCTAATTTCTTTCTAATGTAATTTAATTTATTACATTAAAATCTAAAAACTTACACCCATAGTGCACATATTTTTAGTAGTATATATAATGATCATTAAAATATAAATATCTGAATAAAATAGATATAATGATCATTATAAAAATGACAATATCCACATAACAAATCCGTATCTAACTAGCATTAACTCTCTGTAGACAGTTTAAGTTTAACTTCATAACCTGATTATAAGTTTATGAATGATATAAATATGATTATTATAATATATAGATAATATAATGATCATAATAAAAATAACATTAACCATATAAAGGATAAAAATAATAAAAATATAATGATTATTACAATATGAATATGTAACAAACATATATAATCATCATCATCATCATCATTATCAACAACAGGTCATGCTGGTAGCATGGATATCCATCTCTCTCTCTCTCTCTCTCTCTCTCTCTCTCTCTCTCTCTCTCTCTCATCGCCGCTGGGATCTGATCTCCCTGATAAGATAAAGTGAAAATTCTTCCAAGCCGTATCAATGCTACTGTATGGCTGCACCACATGGACTCTAACCGTGCTGTCTTGAACAAATCCTGGAAGAGTACCCCATAAGAAAATAAATGTACAGCCATTTAACTCCTATCACACAAACCATCAGAGTAAGACGACGTGCTGGATACTGCTGGAGAATCAAGGACGAACTCATTAGTGACGTTCTCCTATGAACCCCTGCATATGGACACCCCAGTATAGACCGACCAGCAAAAAGCTACATCAATCGGCTCTCTGAAGATTTTGAGAGTATGTGGGGGGGGGGACTAAGGATGGTACCACTATATGTCTTTATTCAAACAAACAAAAAAATCAAACCAATCTTTTGGAGGCGGGGTTTCAAAATAATTGACTATTTTTTTTAAACAAATTTATCGTACAGAATTTAAATTTTAAATAAATTAGAACGTCATACCTTCAATTCTTGTTATTTCTTCACAAAATAAAAAAAAAGTTAAACATTCAATGGTTAGATTTTCGATCCTAATTTCTCATCATCTAATAAACAAGTGATTTGAAATTCTAATTACTTTAATAACATTCTCTTTTCATCATACTATAATTTTATCAATTCACAAAACAAAATAAACGTTTTCTAAACCGAAAAAATGTTTTGGTTTTAATTGATTTTTTTTTTTTTCATTTTATCAGGCCGATTTTCTTCGAGAGGGAGAGTTCTCGTTTTTTAAATAATGGTTTGAATTTTGAGGACATTTTAGAATTGAAATTAAAACTTGATCTAAAATTCTTTGAAGATTTTAGAGGGCTAAGCCACCTCTTGAATATTTTTAATAAGTATTAACTAAAAATCAGCGCCGGTGGGGGGACAGGTAGTTTTTGTTTCTTTTAAAAACAAAATCACTAAATTATTTTTTTTTTTAATTAAAATAATTTTTTTTAAAAATTGAAATAGATCACTAAGTAGGTCTGCACCTATTCTAGTAGTGACCACCCCAAGCGGAGATTTAAGAGGTTTGAATTCAGAGTTTTCCTTCTCCTAGACTGGTTGCCTAACCAGGGTTAAAGAGCCCAGTGAAATAGATCACTAAGTAGGTCTGCACCTATTCTAGTAGAGACCACCCCAAGCGGAGATTTAAGAGGTTTGAATTCAGAGTTTTCCTTCTCCTAGATTGGTTGCCTAACCAACGTTAAAGAACCCAGTATGCCACACTATTTACTCATAGCTGGATGGGAAATAGTTGGATTCATACCTTTCCCAAGGGTATTAGAGCTATGTGAACTGTGGCTTCGTCCAGGATTTGAACTCGGGTCGACGAGTCCATTTCCCACGACGATAACCATTACACCACCGCGCTCTCAATTTAAATCTTTATCTACTTTTTATTAAAAATAATTTGAAAAAAGACAGATAAAAAAAAATTAGATTAATTGAAAACAAAAGTATATTTAGTAGTATCTGCGTTATTCGAATTAATGTCCTCATCTTCATCGTTATCTGTACAATGTTTCGGTAGATGTGCCCCCCGGCCTTCTTCAGTTTTTTCTTGTCGGACTCGGAAACCTTTTTTTTTTTTTCAAAGTTCCGTGATGACTCCTGATTACGACAAGAAGGTTCCCGATTACGAGAAGAAATACCTGAAGAAGGCCGGAGGGCATATCGACCGAAACGTTATACAGATAACAATAATGATGAGGACAATAGTCCGAATAACGCAGATAATACTAATCATCAAGCCTCATCTCAAAAATTCAGAGAAGCAGTATATTTATGTAATTCGACAAATCATTTTCTTGAATAAATAAAAAAAAATATGGGGAGCTTAGCTCCTTAAGCCCTTCCCCCTGAGCCCGTCTTTCCTAGCGAACGGCGGCTGGGCAAATAAATCACGTGATCCCAGGGAACCGTTCCCACAAGCAACACTTGCCCCCTCGATTTGAAGGTGGAGGGCACGGTGCCTGATGCACCCCACACATTTTTTGAACTGGCCATCACATAAGCTTCGGTTTGTGCGTGGCTCTCAACGTTAAAATGACTTTGTGTCACATCTTTACCTGATGGGAGGTTAAGGTAAATAACACCCTTCCTTCTATCTCAAGAAAGTGCGTCCATTGATATTCCCGAAAAATGACATTAAAAATTCAATTAAAATATGGAATTTTAGGTCTATTTGGAGTTAGCAAGAATTATTCTAAAATGTACACATTTGAAAGAAACGTAATTGTTTCCTTTAATTAAAAAAAGCAACTTTTTTTTATTGGGGGAGGGCGTCGTTTGAAAAGCTCTAGATTTTAATTTTAGATACCCCACCCCCGAAAATTAAGATCTAAAGTAACGATGGGCTCTTTTAAACGTGATTTATTTCATTGAAAAAATATGTGTTTTTATCCGTTTGTTCCGGAGTAAAAAAATTAAAATAAGTGACAATTTACAATTGTAATTTTTAAATAAAAGTTTAAAGTAAATTAAATTAACAATGAGTATCTGTCAAAATGGCACATTTTTCCCGTTTTTTCTCCCTTAAAGATGTGCTCATTTTTCCTTTTTATAATTAAGAATTCATATAAAAAAAAACATATTTAAGCTTAGGTTTTGTTCTTAAGGAAAATAAAATTAAAAATATTTTATAAAAGTTTAAAGAAAGGGTAGGTGCTATAGTATCGAAATTTCGGCAATACATATATAAGTCGTCAGGGTGGCCTAAAGTCAGTTTCAGCCAGACAGCGAGGGAGTATATCCCCTTTTCACTAGTGCTAGACCAAGGAGATTGTTTTGCCATCAGAGGTGGATCACCACACCTACCACCAACTCTTCACTTTATCGCACAGATCCGTGTACAACTCATACACGGAGGGCCGGTACCGAACCTGGAACCTTGTTCCTAGGCGGACGCTCTACCGACTAAGCTAAACCGACCCTATATATATATATATATATATATATATATATATATATATATATATATAATACTGCAAGACCTTTGACTCATCCTAGTAAAGTGGTACCTCGACTTACGAATTCCCTAACTTACGAATTTTCCGAATTACGAGCTGTCACTCGGTCGATTTTTTGCTTCTGGTTGAGAGATAAAATTTATAGTACGAGTGAGCTTCAGATACGCTTGTGTTAATAAGTTCACTAAAAACCCATAAGTTTCCAAATTTATTACGCCAAAGAAAGATATCATTTATAAAAAAAGGGTTATTTTCAATAAGTCTAATTTAATTAATATGTTAATATTTTTAGGTTATTTCCTATAAGTTTAACATAAACAAAGGGGAACCACTCTTGACTGTTAAATTATTTAATTATTTTCCCATTAAACTAACCCTAAACCCTAACCCTGTCTTCTTTTTTCCTAGTAGATCAATAGATAAATAAATAATCAGTCAAGAGTGGTTTCCCTTTGTTTATGTTAAACTTATAGGAAATAACCTAAAAATATTAACATAAACAAACAGGCAACAAAGATGTAAAGGGATAAGGAATAGAATAAGAGGATACAGACAAAGAGGATGAAAAAAGAGAATAGAATAGACATTACATTATGAAAAACAGAATTTCCTCGAGTGAAAACTAACTTGAATAAATCCACCAACCTTTGTAAAGCGATAAGGGTTTTGTGTCAATCTTTCAATGCACCTCAGACATTTCTGTCGACCCCATGGCTCCGAGGGTTGGCGATCCGGTCGGTCAGACCGATCGGATCCGTACGATGTAACAGAGTAATCTTCCGATTGAGATGCTGCTCCCGTAGCCTTGATGCTTACTGAGGAAGATTCCTGTTCGATGGGGGAGCCTGTGGCCTTCGTCTTCGTTGGGATTGGCTCGCGGCCGGCCTGGCAGCTGGCGCCGGGGTTGGCAGGGACGTGCTTCGGCTGTCCGTAACTACGGTCGGATGAAGCATATCCGTGGTCAGACGTGTGATGTGGGTAATAGTCGGGCTTCGTTGGCGGGTTTTCGGCTTTCTCCGCTTTCTCTTCACTTTGGAAGGCATTGCTGGAATTGGATTGAAAAATATTTCGTATATCTATACCATCCACTTCTCTTGATATTGACATTCTTTGGTCAATAGCTCTTTCTCCCCAGAATCTTTCAGATTGTTATTGTTTATATATAAATTATATATAGATAGATAGATATATAAATTTCGATGAGGTTTCACTAACCTCAGATTCACATTGAAGTCTCTTCAGTTGGCGACTGGGTTCGTCGTGAGACTGTCGGTAGATTGTCTGATAATAGTCCAAGAGAAAAGGTTCCACAATCAGCGTCGCTTCGGTCGTAATGGTAAAGAGGAATGTACCGGTGCCAAGTTGGTTAAGTTTTCTTCTTCTTCTTCGAGTGAACAAAAGGTTGGCTGTCTTTTGTTGTTTCTGTGAAACGACGCAATTCGTGATTAAATAAAATGCCCCCCCCACCTCCCTCTGTGTCTCTAAATGACTGGGGGGTGAAGGGCCGGCCCCACCCTAGAGAGTAAGAGACATACACACACTAATTGGTGTCAACAATAAAATCGTCAAATTGTCAGAATGTATAAAAAAAAGGAAAGAAGGTCAGTGCAACTGTTTGGCTGTTTAGAGAGAGAGAGAGAGGGGGAAGAGAGAGGGGGGAGGGGGAGTAATACATAGAGAGGGGAATAGAGAAGAGAGAGAGGAATAAAGAGAGGATAATAGAGGAGGAAGGAAAATTAGAGGGCTGAGTAAAAACGGTTAAGAAAGAGGGGGGGTGAGCAATGAAAAACAGAAAGAGGGAGAGTAATAAGAGAGGATAACAGAGAGAGAGATAGGGAGAGGGGTGAGAACCAAAAAGAAAGATAAAGAAAGGATAGAGAGAGAGAGAGAGAGAGAGAGAGAGAGAGAGAGAGAGGGAAAATAAAGAGAGAATAACGGGAATGGGAGAAGATAAAAAGAGAGGGAAGAAAGAGAACTAGAGAGAAGATAATCGAGATGAGAAACAAAAAGCGAGAGGAAATTATGAAGAACTAGAAGAGAGAGAGAGAGAGAGAGAGAGAGAGAGAGAGAATTATAAATACTGGCTAAATCTGTAGAAATTATACACTTCGATCAAGTGTATACAAAATAATTATATATATATATATATATATATATATCATTGGCATTTCAGTCTCGGAAGACTATAATATAGTTTTTGTGCCCCTGAAGTTAGAGCGCTTCCAGTGACTGTGAAGTCCAATGTTCAAAAAACATTCTCGACCACAAATGTCACATGTGAAGGCTGTCCCTGGATATATATATATATATATATATATATATATATATATATATATATATATATAAGGGTAGTGGAAACGGTGCTTGGGGACTATCGGTTTTTCGTCTATGGAATTTTCAAACCAAGTTGCATAGTCGAGAAACTAACAGGGAATTGTGCAAGAAATTCGATTTTTGCCATGCTACTAAATGGTATATGCATAAACCGGAATCTGTCTAGAAAATGAGAGGCATAAAATTCTTTGAGACTTTGAGATACAGACGGATCACTAAATCCCGGCTAGGAGACCAGACCTAGTATTAACCAACAAGAAGTTTTGCCGTCTCGGCGGATGACCGAGTGAAGGTGAAAAAAAAAACTGAAAAGATAGATAAATACTTGGACCTGGCCAGAGATCTGAAAAAACCCCCCCAAAAAAAACTGGAATATGAAGGTAAAGGTGGTGCCAATTGTAATTGGTACCCTTGGAACAGCCCCCAAGAGTTTGGAAAAAAAAGTTTGGAAGAATTGGAAATCCGAAGAAGCATCGAGACCACCCAAACAAAAGTATTGTTAAGATCTTCTATAATACTCTAAAAAGTCCTGGAAACCTAAAGAGACTTGCTGTCATTTAGCCTCCAGTGAATCACCAGCTTAGGCGGGTGTGAAAAGCAAAAAAAAAAAAAAAATTCAAAGAAAAATTGGTCTTATCTACATACTAATAAGATCGGCTGAGAAAGTCTGTGCATACAGACGAAACGTACCACCCTGTGACTTGTTTTGAGTTGATCATTTCTTGACCACTTTCCTTCTATCTACAGCATATCGTCGGATCCTAAACCCATCCACCCTTCCTTCATACTAATAACATGCAATTGTATTTATATATACAACCAAATAGCAGTTTACAGTGTGAACGGGAAGGTTAATTTGTATACGGATCTTAAAAATTTGATTTTAATAAATATTTGTTTGGCATTATTGATTTTTAATTATTTAGTTCTATTTTAATAAATATTAGCAATAAAGTCGGGAGTAATGGGAAGAGCTATTCGTTCTAATTTCTTTCTAATATAATGTAATGTAATATTTTATTGCATTAGAATTTTAAAACTTGCGCCCAGAGTGCGTATATTTTTGGTAGTATATATAATGATCATCACAATATAAATATCTGAATAATAAAGATATAATGATCGGTATTAAAAAAAATAATAATATCCACCTAACAAATCTGTATGTGCCTCGACTAGCTTTTACTAACTGCAGACATTAGGCACTGCCAAATTGCTGTAAAATCCGTATTTTACAAAATAAATTTACCACCGATTTATCTTCTTTTCTTTTTTTCTCCTCCAGGTGAAGTTTGGTAGTATATTTTTACTAACAAACTATTCGTTTTTTTTTCTTACCGCAAGGATTAGTATATATATATATATATATATATATATATATATATATATATAACTAATCTGCTACCATATTGGTTCCATGCTCTTTTAAACTTGCTTGTTTAAATAGCGCATTCTTCAGGCAGTGAAAGATTTTGAAAAAATGAAAAAATATGGACAAAATAAATTGTGCGTTGGTGATTTGAAATTCTGTAACTGTGTGCACGGGTCATTTGTTTAATTACATATATGATGCATAAATGCGGATGCGTCTGTACCGTGCATACATATTGGTTTACTTCTGTCTCATCAAGTGAGATGATGTTAACCATACATTGATAATTACACACACACACACACACATATATATATGCAACATTTTGAAAAAACAATTAGTAATTATAATCTGCTGACAGAATCTGTTTCGACCGCTTAGTAGAGGGTCTTCAAAGATCTTTGATGAAGACCCTCTACTAAGCGATCGAAACAGATTCTGTCAGCAGATTATAATTACTAATTGTTTTTTCAAAATGTTAAATTCATATACATTATATATATATATATATATATATATATATATATATATATATGTTGTTCTGGTTCCAACGAGAGAAATTCAATATTTTATAAAAAAGAAGGTCCGCAAAATGTATTATGTTTTTAGAAAAAGAATTTTATTCTTTTTATCTTACATAAGATAAAAAGAATAAAAAATTTTTCTAAAAACACAATACATTTTGTGGACTTCTTTTTTATAAAATATATATAAATTTATCAGAATTAATTTATTTCGGCTACTTTTACGTCTTTAAGTCTGATTTCATAATGGATAAGAATTACATATTAGATCTATTTCAATTTGTTTTCCTCTTCTCAACAATTTTGTTTTAAAATTCCGTTCAGCATTTCTTTAAAATGCCAACTTAGACATGACCACACGCAATTAAAAAAAAAAATGTTTTGAAAAATTACGTGCATGGGATGTGCACAGATTCACAAATAAAAAAAGCTGAATTTGAAAATCTAAATGTTGGGAATGTGAATGTAGGAAATTTATCAAAACAAATGAAAATGAAAATATGTCTCAATGGGATTTGTTGGTTGTTGTTTTTTTTTACGGCATATCAACCCTTTTCGGGTTATTCAATGACAAATCAAGTCACGTATAATCAACGGACTGTTGCTTAAATATTCAACAAGTTCATCACTATTAAAGGCCAAGGGGAATAAATCAGATAAATTTGCAAATTTAATGAATTTCCATATCGAGCATTCTGTTCATTAGGATCACCTTAACTAAGGATAACACTGTTAATATTGTGTCTTACCCCCTTTCAAAAAGTATTATTGGGTTAAATCGAACTTAATGGATCTAAATTCCAACATCGTATGTCACCCCGCCGAAAGAAAAAAAATACTCCAAAATCAGGGAAATAACCGAATTTAATGAAATTTTCAGTGTTGATATATTAATGAATAAAAGATAATGCACCAGGTATTTCTATAGAAAAAACTTTACATTTTTTTAAAAATCTGTTAACTTTGAACCACGTATCTTTGAGGCGTAACACAGATTATCAAAGATACGTGGTTCAAAGTTAACGGACATGAAAAAATGTAAAAGTTTTTAAATAAAATCTTTGAAAAAATCTAAGTTAAAAAATATGCGATGATATGCTGCATATTTTCAGAGATTTTAAAAATTAAAAAAAAATCGTCTATATCAACTAAGGATGACAAAACTGGCCGAATTCTCTCCCAGTCTAAATAAATATGTCAATCGCAACAGAGAAAAGTCTTTTTGGCTACACTTCTAAGAAAAAATATTTTTAAAGATATTGGATAGAAATTCGAATGTTCATCTTTTATTTCAAAATACCCGGATGTAAAAACATACGTTAAAAAAAAAAAAAAAAAAAGAGCTTTGAGGTCACTATATTTCGCTCAGCAGCGAAAGGTAGATTTCGATGTAAGGGAGATAACTCCTATTTATTTTACAAGACTTATGTCCCCTGTTGAGTATCCCACTCTCTCTCTCTCTATATATATATATATATATATATTACAGATAGTGGTATCTTAACTTATGAGTTTAATTCGTTCCGCTCGTAACTCAATTTCCTCGTACATCAAATCAATTTTGCTCATTGAAATAAACTGAGATGCCATTAATCTGTTCCAGCCCCATCACCAAAAGATCCCAATTTTTTGTTACATTTAAAAAAAAAATAGTACTATTTAATAAAGTGAAAAATGTAGTCAGCAGGGTGGCCTATTGTCGATATCAGCTGAACAGATAGGGAGTCTATCCCCTTTTCACTGTTGCTAGAGCAGGGAGATTGCTTTTACATGAGATGGAGCGCCACCACCACCACCTCACTTTACCATATATATATATCCAAGCTGTGCTACTCGTGTGTTTGATGAGGGACAGTATCAAGCCCAGAACATTGTGGCTCATAGGTGGATACTCAACCGACTGAGCTAAAAGAATGTAATGAATTGTAATGTTTTAATGCTTATTTTTCTTTTTCTTTGACATAATAAATTTGGAAACTTAAATGTTCTCAGTGATGTTATCAGCATAAGCATATTTGAATCTTGCTCATACCTTCAATTTTAGAGCACAACACAAAGCAACAAAAAAAAAAATCAACCGGGTGACAGCTTGTAACTTGGAAAACTCATAAGTCAAGGTATTACTGTTTAGATTTCAATATTTATTCCATATTAATCTTGGATGCATTTGTTTTTTCATATTTGAAGCTGTGTGTGTGTGTATATATATGAGTAAAGAAATAACAAAAGACTTAGAGATTTAGCATTATAGTCTATTTCAGGGAGCTTAGACAAATAGTCTAAATCTCCTGATTCATCAGATGCGAATGATGAAATTTTTTATTACTTTAAAGGCATTTTTTTTAAAAATTCTTTTAGAATTGTATAGTCCTGTAAATCTGAAAAATTTTAAAAAATATATAAATAAAAATCTGTTTTCAAATGCCTTTAAAGTAATAACAAATTTCATCATTCGCATTTGATGAGTCGGGAGAGTTAGACACTTTGTCTAAGCTCCATGAAATAGACTATAATGCAAAATCTCTAAGTCTTTTGTTATTTCTTTACTTATATATTTGCTCTGTGACTAACATTAAGAGCACACATTGAGCTCTCAAACTGAGACTTGGTTTTGTTTAAATAAAACTCGTGTCGTAAGGAAGATTTCTTCTCTCGACTTTTGGATTATATATATATATATATATATATATATATATAGTTTAATTATTTCTTTTAATAATTTCCTATCTTAGATAAATGTTATTTTTAATTCTTCAAGGGTACCTCTCATAGTCTAGAGATTTGCAAGTTAGGTGGGGGTTGATGTTTTTTTTATTTAAAGGCATTTCAAACTTTATGGGTTATTTAGACCATATTACCTTTTTGATCTTGATTAAGAAAGGATATGTTTTTCATTTACACCGTCAATATCCGGTTGTTTGTTAGGGGTTAGAGTTAGAGGTTAGTTTTATAATTAAAAAAAATATCTAAAAATAGTCTGTTAAAACAACTGGATATTGACGGTGTAAATGAAAAACATGTCCTTTCTTAATCGAGATCAAAAAGGGGTGCCTAAAGGTCATATGGTCCGGTTATTTAATGCCAAAGTCATCCTTGTAGTTCAGTAGCAGTACTATTTAACTCATAGTTGGGGGGGGGGGATTCATACCTTTTTAGCAAGATTATTAGTCCAAAAGTGAATGTAACAGGAGTTTGAACTTGCTTACTACAATACCGCAGTCCAGCACATTAGCCACCTCACCACAGAAACTCCTCCCCACCCCTCGTTAGGGAATTTGATTTTCACAGGGTGCCCTATATTTTTGGCCATGTTAAACTTAGCTAACCTTGATAAATGATTAAAAACATCCTTCATATTTACCCAACCCCTCTGCACGAGCAGGATGTGACACAAGGTCAATGTCTTAAGCAGAGTTTAGCAGGTTTAAATTCAGAGTTTTCCTCCTTCCAGACTAGTTACCTAGCCATGGTTAAAGAGCCCAGTCTGCCCTACTATTTACCCATAGCTGGAGGGAGAAGAAGTTGGATTCATACCTTTCCCAAGGGTATTAGTGCAATGTGAAATGCAAACAGCCCCGTCCCAGATTTGAACACCATTTCCTACAACTGTAACCATTACACCACCTGCCTCCACACTTCATTATTAAAAGGTAAAAAAAATACCTACCAGCACAATAGTGGCAGTTTCTCCACACTAAGATTTCTTTTATTGCATTAGTTTTGAAAGTATTGCAGGTACATGCAATGGGCCAAGTATAATATAATATCAACACATGTACGGCTATGGTAAATTGACTATGTTACATGTTTGTATACATTCAGCACACTTATCTGATTTATTTATTTATTATCTGTATCTATTTCATACAATATTATATAATAGTAATATGTAATATAAAAATGATTTGTAACAGTTTATAAGTTATATAAATAAATAAATAAATATATGTGTAACGTAGTGCCTTTTCTTTGACGGTACCAAATAGGTATATGTTATATACTTTCTTACGTCTTCTTACTCTGGTCGTATCTTCTGGCCGGCTTTGCTTCTTCTATCTTGGTCTGGTCTTCTTGGGATTCCGGGTCTGGTCTCTGTTGGGGATCACTGCTTATCAGGAGCCCTGTGCTATTGTTAGCTTTTAGTAATAACAACAAGACTTCGATTTACGATGATGTTACTTTATTCTATAAACCCCCAGACCAGACAATGCGCGCGGATCCTTACATCTTGCTAGCTTCGCTTCTAACTCTCTAACTGCTGAGTTGCTTACACCTTAAACCGGAAGGGGCTTCTATTGGGGTTCCGTTCTCACGATTCTCCCCAGAACGCAAGGTGAGATCGAGGTCAAGCGCTGTCACTCACCCTCAAGGCCATCAGCTGCACTAATATGATTTCTACACTATTGTCATAATCATTAGGTATCTAATGATTATGTAACATATGTAGGTACTGCTATGTTATTATAAAAGTATATAATTCTAAATATTGTTTAAAAAAAAACCGAAAGGAAGTGAAATATTTTCAATAGTACATATATGTACCACTACATACATCAGTAATATAAAGTTGTACCTATGTGTACCAATATGTAATCAACATGTTAATACTGATTTAAAAACTTAAAATACTGAATAAGAATATTTTAATAGTTATTTACTAAGCTTAGCTTAGATTTGGCACAAAGCTAGTGTAGTATCATATGCAAATAAGATTGACTATAAAAGTAGTCTGCCCCAGTAGCAAGGCAGATAGCTACTTAATGTACTTACAGAGAAATGTACATTCCCAAGACTGACTGACTTTATAACAGCTAGAATTATGGGGGGGGGGGGGGGGGGGCAATGAAAATCGAATGGTCTGCAAATTTAGCTTGCTAACCATTACGCCATGTGAGGTGCCTATTTTACTAGATGGAAAAAAAATATTTCATTTTACTAAGTTTAGTTACATAGAGTTAGAATAAAATTGTTCAGTTCTGCTACTAAATTCATATTGGGTGAGATACCCATAGCCTTGTGTCATACATATCTATGAATGATAAATATGACCACGTAAACATTTCTGTAATTAAAGTATAACTTACCTTGAGTAAGGAGTTGAGTAATGTCTTAAGGTTCATGCCTCCTTTTAAGTTTTTTGACAGAAAACTGAGCTTGTAGAATGTTGCACTGAAATAAAGTTTTGTATTTTTCTTTTTTTTTTTCTTAATTTACATTACAAAAATTTATAAATACAAAATCTTAATTCATCAAAATGAAACTGAAATGAGAAATTAAATTTAAGGAGAAAAGCAAGATATATATATATATACAGAATATGAATATTGAAAAAAAAAAAAAAAAAAAGGTACTCAGAGGATGATTTTATAGTTTAAGTATTAACCAACATTAAATGTTTCGTTTTTTAATATTAAACCATCATCAGGGCATTGCCAATATGCGATGTAACTTCTAAATAATATTTGATTAAAAAAATCACATAACATCACATATTGACAATGCCTTGATGATGGGTTTAATAAAAAAAGGGGAAAAAAAGGGGGGGGATATTTAACACTGGTTAATACTTCAAACTATAAAATCAACCTCTTGTTTTTTTCATATTCAATATATTTACATACTGTCGTATTTATTTCCATTTTCCCTGATCAAATATACACATATATCTGTATGTATGTATGTGTCCAATTGTCACTTTACCCTTTCCATTGCAGTAACATTAGTAATTTATCCAAGAGTACTTAAATAAATCATAAACAGAGCTATAATAATAATAATAGTAGTAGAAAAGAATTATGGGTCTACCAGTTTCAATGTAATGATCCCTTCACAGCCCTACCTTAAATTTGACTAATTTAAGGTAGGGTTATGAACAGATCATATAGATCAAAACTATGGTAGACCCAATATGGCTAACTAAAGAGGGGGACAAAAAACCTGACCCTTTGAGTTACCTATTGAGCTGTGGGTCAGTAATTGTGACCGGGAAGAAAGTTAGTTTGCAAAACGAATTAAATTTTTAAAATAAATTACGACTTGAGAAAAAAACCAAAAAAAAAAAACATTAAAATCATTTTGCTAAAATGTGCAATTAAGTAAAAAAAAAAAAAAAAACTGACCCATCTTATATATAAACCAGTTGTTAGTTGCTAAAAATTAACATACGATTAAGTTGATCCACCGCTCACACAGAAAACTAGCATATATAAAGAGTAGTTAATAAAGATATTACAGAGAGGGGAAAAGTGACAGGCAGAATGTGAAGTAAGAGACGGGTTAGTTTTTGGCTTAATTGCAAATTACAACTAATTAGAACCAAATAAAATGGAATTTTTCCCCAAACATAACTTAATCCCAAAAGTAAGGAATATTTTGGGATGCATTTTGTGTTAAACTAAATAGGAAAAAAAGCCTTTATCAAACAATCATTGATTTACTCAGCTTTAGAATAATAATAGATATTAGGGTGTTCAAAACGTAATTACATTTTACTAGAGAAGATATAAAAACAAATGTTAAATTTATTTAAATATTTTTTTTTTTTTATCAAAAACATAATCCCTTTCATTTTCAATAACTACAGCCCAACAAATCCAGAAAAAGGAAAAAAAAAATCTTTAGGTTAGAATATTCTTCCACATCGTTCACCCTCAGATTTTCATTTCTTTTTGATCACTTGAACATTTCACAAGTGGCAGAACATTCAGAAACAAAGGATTCAAAAATAAGATTGAAAACATTTTTTTTGGGGGAAAATCCCTGTTGTTGAAAATTTGCCTTCCTGTTATGTTGCACTCATTGAAAATGAAGGGGAGGGGGGGGTTACATTTTTGATGATGATATGCAAATGAATTTAACTTACATTTATTTTTATATCTATCTCTGATGGTTTGGTTTGTTTTGTTTTACGGAATATCAACCTCAGTGGGTCATTTAATGCCGATAAAGTTTTGAAATAAATCACTTCTTAATGGATAATACAATTTTTTTATAAATACATTTTTCTATTTAACCCATAGATGGGACCCTGACAGGTACTACCACTCCGGGTCAGAGTGGACCAGGGAGCAATGGTGATGAAGGGTACTCCACATTCCCCAAACCTCCAAAACTGGAACCTCACCATCAGATAGAGTTTAACGTCATTCCCAGGACATGTAGACCCGCAGCCACCGCCTTCTAGCACCCATATGATAAAAAGGGGTTGGGGCTTGCCATAAGGGCAATAGGGTTGGGAAAATCATAGGTTCTAGGGTTTGACGTGACCAGCCGAGGCCTCTCCGACCGCCCGTCTAGCCCAAGATAGGGCCAAAGTGATCTCTGATAAAACAATTTCTGAATACCCTAATATGTATATATGCATGCAAAATACTAAAATAATCCCAATATAAAATCCTGCCCATGACTGAGTTTCATGTATAATATAAGCTGTATGGTTGTCAAATGTATATCAGTATTGTTTTTATGCGGGGGGGGGGGGGGCATCCTAAATTTTTTTAACAGTGAACATGGAAAAAATTTTTAAAAAGGGAAGGGCAGAGAAGATTTTTAAAAAAAGAAGTAATGGTATACTCACTATATATATATATATATATATATATATAGGGATGGTATCAGGTGTTTCCTTGATAGGATTCAACCAAAATTGAGAACTCAAATGTACATATAAAGATTAGCATATATATTTTTACATATACAGAGTATCATAAATGGATATATACCTTGTTCTGGATCTAAAACAAGGTATATATATGTCCATTTATATATAACACATACACATATAAGGTTTAGCTGAAAAGTTCATAGGCTGACCAAGATACTTTTATGCATACTTCTTCCATTGATGTTGCAGTGCTTGGGTCCCAGTGGTAAAGAAAATCATCAGTAGATATATCAGTCTTTGAACCATATATTTCTTTTCTAAAATTTGAATTACTATACAAATTATCTGATGAAGCTCATCCAGAGTGAAACATCATAAATATAAATAAACACGCCAGCAAATTGGTTTTCACATCTTAGTTCATATTATATATATTATATATATATATG
The DNA here is from genome assembly GCA_023376005.1 of Doryteuthis pealeii. Lineage (NCBI taxonomy): Eukaryota > Metazoa > Mollusca > Cephalopoda > Myopsida > Loliginidae > Doryteuthis > Doryteuthis pealeii. The sequence goes on from CM042155.1 coordinate 49,419,786, forward strand.
CAACAAGAAAAAAACATTACAAAACAAAACTGAAGGTTGATATGCCATTAAACAAAATAAATAAATCTGTTATAAAATTTCTGTAAAATTTTGATGAAGAGTTATATATTTTCTGTTTAAAAGAAGAAGAGAAAAGAAGAGAAAAAAAGTAGAAAAAAGAAAAAAGAGAAAAGAAAAAAAAAAAAAAAAAAAAAAAAAGAGAAAAAGAAAAGAAAAGAAGAGAAAAAAAAAAAAAAAAAGAAAGAAAAAGAAAGAAAAAAGAAAAAAAAAAAAAAAAGAAAGAAAAAAAAGAAAAAAAGAAAAGAAAAAAAAAAAAAAAAAAGAAAAAAAAAAAAAAAGAAAAAAAAAAAAAAAAAGAGAAAAAGAGAAAAAAAGAAAAAAAAGAAAAAAAAAAAAAAAAAAAAAAAAAAAAAAAAAAAAAAAAGAAAAGAAAGAAAAGAAAAAAGAGAAAAAAAAAAGAGAAAAGAGAGAAAAGAAAAAAAAGAAAAGAGAAAAGAAAAAAAAAAAAAGAAAGAAAAGAGAGAAAAGAGAAAAAAAGAAAAAGAAAAAAAAAAAAGAAAAAAAAGAGAAAGAAAAAAGAAAAAAAAGAGAGAAAAAGAAAAAAAAAAAAAAAGAGAAAGAAAAAAGAAAAAAAGAAAAAGAGAAAGAAAAAAAGGAGAAAAGAGAAAGAAGAGAAAGAAAAAAAAAAAAAAGAAAAGAGAAAGAAAAAATAAGAAAAGAGAAAGAAAAAATAAAGAAAAGAGAAAAAAAATAAAGAAAAGAGAAAGAAAAAATAAAAGAAAAGAGAAAGAAAAAAAAAGAGAAAGGAAGAAAAAAAAGAGAAAAGGAAGAAAAAAAGAGAGAAAAAAAGGGAAAAAAGAGAAGAAAAAAGGAAAAAAGAGAAAAGAAAAAAAAGAGAAAAGAAGAAAAAGAAAAAAGGAAAAAAAGAAAAAAAAGAGAAAAGAGGAAAAAGAAAAAAGGAAAAAAAACTCCAGCCTAAAAAAGGGGGAACCAATCTAAATGAATTTTATGTTAATTAATCTACCCATTATTTTCCCATTAAACTAACCCTAAACCCTAACCATATCCCAGTCTTCTTTTTTCCTAGTAGAGCAATAAATAAATAATTTATCAGTCAATCAGAGTGATCCCACCCCTTTTTTTTATAGGTTGGAGTTATAGGAAATAACCGAGAAAAAAAAAAAAAAAAAAAAGCTAAGAAAAGAGAAATTTTAGGTTTGAAAAAAAAAAAAGGGAAATTTGTATTTTGTATGGTGAGAAAGGTGAAGTTAGTTTATTTTGTTCATATTAAAAAGATAGGAATATAAAAATAAATAGATTAAAAAAAACTTTAAAATATACAAGGTTGGGCATAATTCATAAGCCAGTCTAAAAAAAAAATTTTTTTTTCAAAGATATAAACCAAAATACAAGTTGTATAGATAGGGGGGGGGGCTGAAAGTGCCAAAACAAATGAACAATAAATGAAACATTAATTCTATTCAAAATAGTCTCCCTTGGCATTCAACACACTTATTCCAGAGTCTTCCATTGGTTGAAGCACCTCTAGATATGGTGTGAAACTGTGCCATTATATTTCTTTTAATATCTTAATTTTGAGATGAATTTTTATTTGAGACAAAAAAAAGTCACACATCTGGTGAGTATGGAGGGTATTGCACTTACGCAATCCTGTGTTTTGATAAAAACTATCAAAAATAGGCATTGACTTGTCCAGACATCATCCTTTCATTATACACGTTTCTCAGCTATGCCTGGATCTGTGTGTAAATTTTAAACTTAACATTATCGTCAAGATTCAGAATCAATATTTCACCCCATCCTGAAATGGGGAGCAATTCCATACTTAACCCTTTATCTACCACTGCCATCTGCAATGAGCGTGGTGAAATGATTGTCAAGCTAATATCACTGATCCTTTACCACTCAATAGAAATGGGTTCTTTTTTTTTTTTTTTTAAACTGATGATCTCAGGTGTTTTTGGAGGCTCTGGCATTTTGATTGTCGGGGCGGTTTGAGGCGCTCTGGGAGATAGAGGTTTAAAGGTTTGAAAAGCATACCAACAAGGCTAGAGAGCAGTCTGGCCTGGAGGGAGAAGAGGTTTCATGCCTTTTGCAAGGGTGTTAGCATGGCATGAAATATAAACTCATCTTTACATTTTGTTATATAGTTATTTACTAAGCTTAGCTTAGATGTAGCACAAGGCCAGAAGTATGGGGCACCCAGTGAGAATCAAACTCATTGACATTAGTCTGCAAATCTAACTTGCTAACCATTACACCATGTGAGATGCCCAACATTTTGTTATAGAAGTTGCTGAGCTATGCATGGGCTTTCATGTAACTCTAAACATTTCAATATTAAGATTTAATATTTTAAGCATACAAACAGGGCAAGAGAGCCCAGTCTGCCCTACTATTTACCTATAAGTAAAGGGAGAAGAGGAGGATACATACCAAGCAAACTTCCTGCAATTCCATTTCAATTTAGTGGTTTACAAAAAGCAATTTTATTAAATCACACATGTCGATGAGAAAAACAAACAAAAAGGAAAATGAACAAAACAAGGAAAGAAGATTTCATTACAGGTTTATTAAAAAACCAGTCTCTAACATATACAAGTAAACATGCTAACTACATACACTCCTTAGAGAGAGGGGGGGGGGGGAAGCACTTGGAGCACTTGTAAGCCAGGTGTCTTGGTTGCTGCCACCACCACCATCACCACCACCGCTCACACTGCTTTGTCTTGTGTTCATTTTATTAACACATTACAATGACCCTAGAATGGCTGCAAGCTTTTCTTAGAAAGAAAAAAAAAAAAAAAAAAAAAGAGGGAAAAAAAAAGCAACCATATTAAATTGCATTTGTTGCTTGTGTACTAATGTGTTTGGTAGCTTTATTAGTTGCAGTATTAGTACATTATAGTACACAGCAAAGCAGCTTACAAATGATCAAGTACCAAGTTTTTTTGACACCAGTTTTTTTTCTTCTCCATTCTTAAATCTTTAAAAATTGTCTTTAATGCTCTCAAATTCGGTATTGAGTGTCTCTCTTTTTAAATTTAAAATATTATTAATAATAATAAAAAAAAACAAAAAAAAACTGGTGAATTTTTTGTATTTTTTTTTTCTTCATGTCTTTTTGTACAAGAGATTTTTTTTTTTAATTTTAATATTTTTTTTATTGATTTTTTTAATTTTTTTTTTTTAATTACCTTCTTTTGGAGGGGGAGAGAAGACAATATGGGAGGGTGGTGAGGAGAAGGAAAAAAAATAAAGAAAAGAAAATACCTCCTCCGTGCACCATGCAGCATCTCTGACATAAGATGCGTAAAGTTCTCCTTCCCATTTGCTTTTCTGCTTTTTTTTTTTTTTTGTTTTTTGTTTTGTTTTGTTTATTTACAAAATTTGAAGAACAACTGCCCCTCCCCCAGCATCTCAAATTGTCTTGTCTGCCTGTCCCAGAGCAATAATGGAGGGAGAAAAAAAAAAAAAAAAAAAAAAAACTTATAAGATCACATTCACACATTTTTCAATTTGTACATCCACTCACATGTTAAGCAATGGTGGCAGGTCCTGCTAATGTGTTGCAAACTTGTTAAAGAATATGAAAATATACAACAGGAGAGCTGCCTGGGTAGGAAAAGAAAAAAAGAGAAAAGTGAGAGAGAAAGAAAAAAAATTAAAGAAAGAAAGAGAACATACAATGAATTAATGTATAGAAAAAAAAAAAAAACAAAAAAAAAAAAAAAAACAGAACATTCATACATTTTTTTTTTTGTTTTTTTTTGTTTTTTGTTTGTTTGTTTAAAATGATTTTTGTAAATCTGGAACAGAACAAAAAATGCCAAGAAATATAATACAGACAAAAATTTAAAAGAAAAAATTTAAATGAGAAAAATCACTTTTCACAACTCAGAGTGATAGAGAGAGAGAGAGAGGAGAGAGAGAGATAGAAAGAAAAAAAGTACACAATATATATATTTTTTGTCTTGTTTCTTTTTAAAAGTTTTTTTTTTTTTCAATTTCCACATTGCTGCAGATGAAGATATATGCCAGTTTTTTTATCACAGTTTTTTTGCTGTTTTTTTTTTTTTTTTTTTTAAATATCTGTATCTTACGCCATTATCTCCCCCCAAAAAAACTTTATATATATATATATATATATATATATTTATATATATATATATATAAACGCACGCACACAATTTTATTTAAATTTTTATCTATACTTTCATATCCTTTTTTCCTTCATAACTGACCTTTACAAGAATCTTTTTTGGTCAATAAAAATGTACTCTCAGGAGAGAGAGAGAGAAAAAAAAAAAAAAAAAAAAAAAAGAGAAAAGAAAAGTTTTAAAAAAAAGAGAAAAAAAAAAAAAAAAGAAAAAAGTCAAGTCAAGGCAGAAGAGCGGAAAAAAGATAAAAATCGAATCCCAACAGATATCTCGTCACCTTCCAGTAATTGAAAGGCAGCTTAACACATTTGCACAAACACACACTTCCAAACTAAAAAGATATATCCATATATCAAGAGCACCATTCTCAAGGACTTTCTTTTTTGTACCAAATTTAGACCAGATAATCCACCATCCCAATCTTAAATCAGGAAAGATTTTTTAAGATATGTTACACCACCAAATGTGTTTATATATAACGTGTGTCTTGATGATTTATCTTCTCATTAACATTAAAGCATTGATATTCATTTACTCAAGAAGAAAACAAAAATTAAAATTAGGTCATCAAATTAGGTTGTGAACAAAAGTATCCAGTAAACCCCAGATTTCTCTGTGTATTCACAGTCTCTGGTTATGGGATAAGGTAGAAGAGAAGGGAGAGGAAAAAGCAAAGAAAGAATAGAGTAGGGGGGGGGAAGCACTGAAAAAAATCTTTGGACACACCTAATAAGACTAATATATTTTTCAAAAGTTTTATAGACATGCTTTACATTTTGAAGAGAAAGAGTCTGAAGATAGAAAACAATCTCAGTAGCCAAACATTTTCTTTAAAGTTATAATTTTTTTAAAGTTTATTCTTTCTGAATAAAAACAAGCAAACTCTTCAATTTGAGATTTTAGTTTCACTATAACAAAACTTGTAACAATGCACCCCCCCCCCCCGAAAAAAAAAAACTTAAATGCTCATATTGAATTGATGAAGGATAAATGAATTTAGCACTGGAATTTTCATTAGCTTAACTCAATTGATAAAATAAAAATTACAATGAATTTCTGATGCTAGGTAGAAAAATGCTAACTTACCACATGTTTATTAACTCCCTTGGATTCTAATTGAAATTTGTTCAAATCCATATAAAGGGAGTTAACTCCTTTTGTTTTATGATCATAGACTGTTTTTTAACGAAGAAATTAAAACTAATTTGAATGTTAAAAATGTAATTCATTGGAGAATAGGTTAATTTCAATATTGAAGACAAAACTACCAATATATAACTTTAAAGGTTTGCAGCATCACCAAAGAGTTAGGCATTACCCTCTTGTAATTCTTTAGAATTTAGTATTGCTTGAAAAAACGTGAAATGATAGACTGAATATTGTTTTAATTCATGTGTGCAGGTATATATATATATATATATATATATATATATATATATACACACATACATACATACATACACACACGTACATATATGAGACAAACAATTATAAATAATATTGTATACAAATATTAGTGACAATAGTCATACTGAAAGCATTGGTCCCAACTTGATCATTGAAGTTGTGCAGTGTTCACACTGCTCAGTAAGGAACAATATTAAAAAGAAATGTGTGTTATCTTCAACTTTTTAGGGGGGGGGACAGTAAATATTTTCAGCAGATCTGATTGATCAAGGAAGGATGAAAATTTGGGGCTGATACTTAGAAATCAGGGATCAAGTGAAAAAAGAGATTACTTAAAAAGAATTACCAAGTCAGAATGTGTGTGTGTGTGTGTGCACTAGTATATGTATGTATGTAATAATATAGAATTTAGTGCCTAAAAGTCTGAGGCATTTATTAGCTGGATAAATGCAGAATCACTACCATCAGGCTATTGAGTTTGGAGATTTTAATATTATCTATCCCCCACCCCCAGCATTTTTATGCTTAATGTGTGTGTGTGGAAAATGGAAATAAATCTGACAGTATATAAGTATAGAAATATGGGGAGGGGAAAATATTCAGATGGTGTATTTATTTATGAATGAATATTTATGCCTATGTTTGAGCACTTCAATTTTTATCATGACATCACTCCTTAAAATTGCCTTGATGAAGGCATATATATGTTCAAACGTATGCAGGATTATTCATTCATTCACTAATAAATACATTCTCTGAATATGTTTTTTCATATTTCTATGCTCAGACACTGAATGTATATATATATATATATATATATATATATATATATATATATATATATATATATGTGTGTGTGTGTGTGTGTGTGTGTGTATGTATGTGTGTGTATATATATATATATATATATATATATATATATATACATACACACACACACACACACACACATACATACATACATACACCTTTTCTTTGCTCCTATTGTAGTTATAAGAAAATGGTTTTCCCAAATGTTTACTTAATCTTTATCCTTTTAACCATTAGGCCATGCAAATAACAAAACTTCTGCTGATCGACTTAAGTGCAAAGAAAGGTGGATTCATGCCTTCCCCAACAGTACTAATGTAAAGTGAACAACAAAATCTTTAAAAATCCTTTGAACCATTTCCTAATTTCATATTCCACCATCCCAAATCTAAATATGAAATGTGAACAAAACAATTTTCACATATCATTTGATGCCAAGTGGATTGAATGGTTGAGAATAATTATGAAGAGCAGAAATTATAGGGAATTTTATTCTAGGAAATTATTTAAGTTGAGAAATTTCAAAATGTTGTGACTTTTGCTGCTTTCTTCAAACTGGTTCTTATGAAGTAGGAAAATGTGGCAAGTCTACTGACATTGAAGTGACACTTTTGAAAATTTTGAGAGATTTTTTTTTTACCTTAAAGGGGACAATGCAATTCCAACCACAAAATCAAGGCAGACATTGTTAACATTTATATAAGATGTGTGTGTGTGGGGGGGGGGGTTGTGATGCAAATAGGAAAAAAAGTTTATTAATATATATATATATATATTATAAAACTTTTTTCTTTTTATCTAATTTCCATTGCTTTTTATCATAACTATCTGAAAAGGAAGAAGGGGAAGAGAAAAAAGAAAGAAAAGAGAAAATAATCATGAATAATAATGCTTCCCTTCGCAGATAGGAAGGGCGGGGGGTTTGATGAAGATGGAAAAAAAAAACTTGGCTTGTCAAAACCAAATATGATTGAGAATTGTCATTAATGAAATGAGTTCTTTTGAGGGTGGGTGGAATGGGAAGGTGGGTGGAATGGGAAGGAGGATGCACAAAAAGAGGAAAATGATACTTCAAACAATTCCAAATTATTGGAGGGGGGGTCTTAAATCTGTTTTAAAAACTTAAAGACTATTTCTGAATTATTTTTCTAACTTAAACTCTTCTGACAACATTCTTAAATAATTTCTCCTTAAAAAGTAGGAATGAGAGTAACAGGAGGAATCGTGTCATTTCCTAATTATATATATATATATATATAATATTATATATTATATATATATATATAACTGATAGTGCGGCCAGTGATGATTAAGGGTGTTATGGTTCATAACCCCCAAAGAACAGTGGTCAATCTGGAGAAACTCCCTGTCCAGAGCAAGACCTAAATTATACAGCAGCACTAAACTGAATTACGACTGAATCCGGATCTTCCCCAGACTCTTTATCCGGGGTCCACACCAAAAATATGACCTGCTATCAACCAAAACAAGATGGCAGGGGAACTGAGGGGGAAATAGGATATCAAGTGCAGGGGATGGAGTGGTCAGCCCAAATCATTGGCGCATTACCAGTAATGGTTGCTGCGCATGGCACTAAGGTAGCTGATAAAACTGAGGAGAGAGAGAGAGAATCTTTTGTGATAAATAGCCAAGTACTATAGGTCTGGCTGGAAGGTGGTGATTCCCACCTGTTACCATTGGTGATGTTCAGAACCATTTAAAAAAATAAAAAATTTCTGCATGCTGATTTTCAAGGAAAGTGTTATTTACTTGGTGCAATAGACTTCTTACTTTCATTTGACTTTGTATGTATTTACCCAACCCCTCCGCTACAGACAGGAGGTGACAAAGTCAATTTTTAAGTAGAGTACAACAAGTTTGAATTCAGAGTTTTCCATCTCCTAGACATTTGGCTTTGTATAACACTAAAGTAAGCTTAGCAAATGCCTACAAAATGTAAATACTATTGGAGAGACATGATATATATATACATATTATCTAAAGGATAAATAAACCACTGTCAATTACATACTCATTTGAGAGAATTTGATAACAGGAATTAAAGCTGTGGACAGTAATAAGGAAATAAATGATTTATGAATTAAAAGAAAATGTATAAAAAGCTTTGCACTCTGGGAAAAAAAAGCTGGTCATTAAGACAAGGGAGTAACTATTGTGTTTTAGACAAGAAGTTTGGGCACAGTGCCCACTCGATTGTAAAGTAGAGACAAAATGATTGAATGGATATAAAATGAAATGAGAGAAATTAGTGACAGCATGAAAAGGAAAAGTTGTGTGTAAGAGTGACTCATGCAAGTAAACAAGTGAAATAACAAACATCAAATATTTTGGGGGTTTTGTTTTTAAATCCATAGAATGATTTAAGGTGGAAAAGCATCTATAAAAAAAAGAGGGGATAGGGCAAAAATTTGGCAGAAGATTGCAAGAGTCAAGCCATGCTGTGTCCCTGTGACTAAATGTGGCTGTTGGAGATGCAACGTTCAAAATGAGTTCAAAGTTGAAATGAAGAAAGAAATTATGAAAGAGAAAGAAGGGGGAAGAAGAAAAAAATGATCAGCAAGCCAAATTGTTTTTAATACTTTTTAAAAATTAATTCTTTCTTTTTATTGCAATTGTGATTAGTTGGAATTCAGTTTTATTTTAAAAAATAAAAATAAAATTCTAAAAATAGCTTTTATTTTTTTCTATTCTTAGGGGCATTTGGAGATAGGAATAAAACTTGTTTAAGACCCACAAGTTTTGGATGTCATGTCATATTTTGATATATGTTATATTAAAATATGACATGACATACAAAACATAACCACCCACATACCCCGCCCACACACACACCAGCCTTTGAGATTGAAAATGTTTTTATCTAAAACAAAAACATTAACAAAAGAAAAAAAAGATGTGTGTGTGTGAGGGGGGGGGGAATTTTGGAACCCATCAGTAATATCCAACTCACTTTTTATCTGGATTATCCAATAGTCATTGACTAAGCTGGTCCAAGACCAAAAGTATAGACACCCAGTGAGAATCAAACTCACTAATGGTCCAATAGGCTAGTGTGTTAATCATTTGAGAGGATATTTTCTAAAACTGATATGAATACAAGAAAATGTGTTCAAGTTGATACCCAACTTTTTTTTCTTTATTTGTCTATCATATGTAAAAAACGTAAGATGAAACACATCTTAGAATTTTTATCATGCAACAAAATAAAAACAAAAGCTTAAAATGTTTTATTTCTACATTAGACAATCAATTTAAGGTCGACTCAATGGATATTAATAATTATAAGTACTCAGAGTAGAGCTTTATTAAAAAGGGGTTTTACAGAAAAAAATAATCCCCTTTAAGTAGATAAACTGTTTGATGAATTCAACGAACATTTTTCCAACAAATCCTAATACCATAAATCCTCTTTAATCATCACTGAAAATATAAAAATATTTTTATTTTCCAAAGATAATTCTTATGAACTTGAACTTTAGAACTGTTTTAACTCCTGGCTGAAAATGCAAATTATTGTAATGTCATTTAACAACCTTTTTAAATAACAGTACAATATTTTAAAGCCAATAGTGTTGTGGAAATGGTGATTCTACAGCTAGAATCAACCACCCCCCACCCCCCAGTTTATGCATTTCCAGGTAACACCATGAATATCAGCTGCTAAGGATTAGGTTTTTTTTTTTTTTTTTTAGAAACCTCAATATCATATAAAATACAGATCTTATATAAGTTTGACTTACCCTGATAAATAAATAAATACCTTGTGAGAGAGGAAATTTGAAATTTTCACAATTTGAAAAGGAACCCAAACTAGGAGAAATAATGTTTTTTTTTTTTAAATTTTAAGGGACTAAATAATTATTCTAATTACATCGTCTTGAGAAGAAAGTGTGGGAACCATTGGTCTTATACGACTTCTGTTAAAAGGCCAATAAAAATTTTGAATCTACACTTCAGAACTAAAATGCTTTTTAGCAAAAGCAAACTAAAAAAAAAATTTAAAAAAAAAAAAAAATCATTAAAAAGGTTGGTAAAGCCTTTAATTTCTTTTTAGTAAATATCAAATTTGGACTAATCAGTTATTAACTATAAGTTTTTAAACTTTATATTTTGTTATAAACAGACGCAAAATGATTGATTTTAGCCTTATAAATGTTAATGTGGCCTTTAAAAATGTCCCTCCACTCATTCTCTAAAACATCTCCCTCCAAAATTTAAGGAACAACCAAAGTATCAATTAATGTGAAACCAAGCAGGAATTCTTAGTGTTAAGCAAATGATGAGGAAAGAAAAAAAAAAAAGAAAAATAGGAAAGAATGAAAGAGAAAAAGAAAAGGCCAAATAAAACTAACTTGCTGCAAATAAATATAAAATAAATTAAGGAGAGAGAGAAATACACTAAAATAGTTGGTTTGTAAGCATGTAAGAACGAACGAACGACGAACGAAGAGAGAGAGAGAGAGAGATAGAGAGGGATCTAGAAAACAACGCAATTCTAGTGCTTCATTGTAAGTTTTATTGATGCCATAAGAGAAAGAGAGAATTTTAGGCTGGGTAATGTACAATAATTCCATTCCAAAAATAAAGATATTAAAAATTGTGTGTGATGGGGGGGGGTGCTTAAACAAGGATAACAAACTTAAAGATGTGTTGGAGAGAGAGAGAGGGGGAGATATTTGGATTTAAACAGCAGCAACAAATGCCAATATTATTTGTTCACCATTTCTAGAAAATAAAGTTCTGTGATAGCCACAAACACCTAAAACCCCACCCACCCAATTTGGGGATGGGTAAGAGTTTATTTCTCAGGTTAGGTTTTTGGATATTTTGATAATTTGGCTTAGCAATTTGGAAAGCTAAGTCATTAAGAGAGACACAACAAAAACGTTTTGCAGGACCAATGACTGATACAAATAAAATTTTGGTAAATAACAGATTTGCTGACATATCACTTGCATATAGGGGAGAGACGGCAAGTGTAGAATTTGAGGGTTTGGGGTTATTCCTGCAAATATGCAAGATCTAAATTATTATTTTGGACCATTCTTGCAAAATATTGCAAATTTAAAAAGATTCTTCTGATTAATTTGGTCATTTTACTAATTACATTTCAAAACATTATTTAGGTTTTAAATGACTTTTTAGATTTCATCAGATTCACTATAGGCATCTCTACTAATGTATAGTTTGCTATATTTATAAGTTAAGAGTGCTCAATATCATTGATAGAGCTTCTATACTTAATTTAGTGTAATGGAGACATGAAGTTAAAAAAAAAAAAAAAATATCGCATAGGCGAGAAATTGTCAGTTACCAAGCACCGTTGAAATCATGTCTTCACTGCTCTAAATTAGATTTTAAATATAATATTAATAGTATTAAATAATTAGTGGGGTTTTTGGGGTTTTTTTTGTGTATGTGTAGGGTTTTTTTGTTTTTTTTTTAAAGAGAAATTTCTGAACATTCCAATAATCATCAAGGAGCCAATGGCTTTAAAATAATCATTTAAATATTCTATTTCCGATGTATGAGAAAGAAATACTGGAAAAGACAGATTAAATGGACTTTACGTTCATTCTGATCACAAATGGACAAGTATAGAATAAGTTTAGGAAAATATAACAATTTCAAGATAATATATCTGTAGCTTGACTTTCAAATAAAACTAAATATTTATTTAAAAAAAAAAAAAAAAAAAATGAATAAATAAAAAGCAACTCATAAAACAGGATGGATATTCTCCCTTCTTTGCTTAGCAAATTATAAAGTAATTCTTATGCCCAGTTATAATCCTTTAATGATATTACAGAAAAGATATTACAAATACTTGAAAATAATTTTGGATGTAGAAAAATGTTAAGTATTTTCAAAAATACAATGAAAACCATTCAATGATTTTTATCAGAAGAATTCATACACATGCACACGCAGATACATACAGAAGAGAAAGCAATGTGATATTGAAATCCTTATGTGCATGCTGTGTATGCTACCACAACATGCTTACACACACACACACGCCCTCACATGTGTGGATGACAGTTTCTCAGCCAGAGAGGGGAAGAGGAAGAAGAAAAAGAAAACATGGTCTGATTGTTTAGGTGATTAAACAGAGAAGAGCAGGGCTATAAAAATGGAAGATCCAATGTGTCAACAACGTCTGCCAGGTGGTAAGAATTTAGAAGTATTTGTTTCCTCCATAAAGAGTACAACAGGTTTCCAACAGCAGTTTTGTCATCATAAAACAGTGAAGAGGTTTTCTTTCTTTTTCTTCGTGCCAGCCGTAGCGAGAGAGAGAGAGAGAGAGAGTGAGAGAGAGAGAGAGAGAGAGAGATGCATGGAAGGGGAAACTGGAAAGAAAAAAAAACAATCATACAAAGATATAAATAAAATTTGCATAGTGGTATTTAAAAAAAAAAAAAAATCTCAAACAGAATTTCCATCTAAGAAAGATTTATAAGTTTGTTTATTGGTTGTTTTGTTTTTTTAAAACCCCCTCCCCATATAAATTAAAAGAATACGAAGAAAGAATATTGATTTTTCAGATAAGTAAGGAAAATATTTTTTTTTTTTTTTTCTCTTTTTCTTATTTTTCTTCTTTTTTTTCTTTTTTTCTTCTTTTTTTTAATAGAAAATGCTTGTATTAAGTTATAGAATATTTGATAGGGGATAAAAATTATTCTGGACTAAGAGGATCACATTGGCTTTTTTTTTTTTTTTTTACTTGGTTAAAGGATTATTAACATATGCTGAGGGCGAGCAGGGGGGGAAAGAAGAGCAAAAAAAAAAAAAAAAAGTTTTTTTTTTCTTTATTACATAGTAGCAGCAAGAACTAAGGTTTTATATATATATATATATATATATATATATATATATATATATATATATATAAGATGATGGATCATCAAATTCTAAAGTAGACAAAATGAATATATGATATAGGTGTGAGAGAAGAGTAAATAAATATTTGTTGATATCAACTGATTAAATAACTCACCTTAAGAAAAAAATAAGAAAAAAATAAAAATAAAAAAAATAAAAAGCTTATCTACTTTTCAAAACAGATTATTGTAAATGCAATTTTTTATATATCTGATTTTAGAAGTATCTGTTAGATGAGTCTATAAGATGAATGAATTCAAGAGCAGAAGAGAAGGAAAGATCAAAGAATGTTTAGGCTACATTGCGAGGCTGTTTAGAGGCGTCAACAATTAAGCTGCTACTACATATATAAAGACATTCAAAGAATGAAGTGTGTGTTTGTGTCTGCATGTGCGCGCACAAATGTGAGATAGAGCCACACAAGAGCATAGAGAGGCAGAAGAAAATAAATTATAAATTGGAGGGGGGAGGGTTTAAAAAAAAAGTTTAAAAAAAAAAAAGTTTAAAAAATTAATAAAAAGGAGAAAAATACTGTAGTTTCCAACCACAAATTGTTTCTTTTATGCCAATGAAGTGTACAAGTTAAGCGTATTCTCGTATTATTGTCTTATTTGCAATGACTGACAATGTTTGAGAAGACAAGTCATATGTAGTGTTTGTTTGTTTTTTTTTGTGTATTTTTTTTTTTAAATGGCTTTTTTTTTTTCTTCATTTTTCCTTTTTTAAGTGGGGGAGGGGATTTAATGAGAAATTGAATGCTCATGAAATACAGGCACACACTGAAAGACAAAGAGCCAGTGTTCTAGCCAGAGCAACCAACTGCAGAATGGCTAGTCTGACGACAAATAGGATGGAGGCTGACTTTTCATGTTCTCTAATTCCTTAATCTGATGAGCTAAAAATAAGATCCTGAAAAAAAGAAAAGAAAAAAAGAAACATAAGTGAATTGCACCAACAAAGAATTGCAATTTGTAACAGAAATTTAACAAAAACTGATTCAATCTTCAACAAAAAACAACGCAATATTTAGGAATCAAAGATTTTACTGAACAATAAAATAACCAGTTTCTCTTGCATTTGAAATTCTTTGGATTCCTTTCAATTTTAAAAAGAAGAATTTGACAAAAAAAGATTCTTGAAATTAATCAGAATTACTAATTGATAAATTTAAAGTCAAAAAGTGTAGATAGAAATAAGAGGCAGTTACATAAAAAAAAATAGTTGCAATATATTTGATTCATTGATCTACTAGCATATCATGCAAATTTATGAAACGTAAATTTTAGCCTAATATTAGGGGATTTGCACCCTATGCAAAATATAAACTGTGTTGGCCAAGGCTAGGCCTAGTGTATATCTAATAGGGTGCAACAACACCTTAATATTTGGCTAAAATTTAGATCACAGAAAGTAGCATGATACGCAAGTATACACAATAAATATTGAAGGCAATTGTTTTTGCTGCAGGATTTGGTTAAAATAGAATTTCAAATTTAGTAAAATTTAAACAAACCACAACATACTTAACAAGTGAATCACTAAAACATTCAAATATCAATTTTATATTGAACATATAAAACAAATAAATGTACATATCAAAATTTCTACGCTGGGTTAAAAAAAAAAAAAAAAAAAACATGTCTAATATGTAACATACTTTTTAAACTTTTGTTATAAATAAACTAAAATAGGCATGGGCAATCTATGTTGAGAAATAGATCGTTTGAGACATGGCTCATCACCAGATGGTTATACTACTCAAGAAAGAAAAAAGTATTTTTTAATACTTTAGAGGGAAGAAATAGTGAAAGTTAATGTTTTTTTGGTTATTTCCTATAAGTCTAACATGAGCAAAGGGGAACCACTCTTGACTGATAAATTATTTATTTATTTATTTATTGATCTACCAGGAAAAAAAGAAAACAAGGTTAGGGGTAGTTTAATAGGAAAATAAATAAATAAGTTATCAGTCAAGAGTGGTTCCCCTTTGATCATGTTAAACTTATAGGAAATAACTGTCTTTTCTATTCAATAAACATATCTTTTCCATAATATAACTTAAATAAAAACAAAAATAAGTTTTTAACAGGCCATCCAGAAAGCACCATAAGCCACATATGGTCTACAGTTTACTCCCCTGACTGTATTTTCTGGTTTAGTGTTTTTGTGGTACTACAACACATGGTACTTTCATAGATTTAATTTTTAATGGACAGAGAAATTATGAGTTACAGATTTTAATGACCATGAAAAATGTTTTTAAAAATAGTCCATAAAACTTTTATTGGATGAATGTATGTTCCTAATTAGTTAAACAGATTGAATGCTAAACTAGAAATGTATTTCCAATGTGTGTGTGTGTGTGTGTGTGTGTGTGTATATATATATATATATATATATATTATAATTTAAATAATTTCTCCTGGATGAGGAAGTGATACAGAAAACCTTCTAAATTGTTGATGTCTGAAGATTCCTTAAAAACTTTTGTTCAACTAAAACTATTCTGGATGGATTTTACCTGAAAGTCTCACAACTGACTGAACACAAATTCCCTGACACACATAATGACAGATTCTTTTGTGATTAATGGACTAGTGGAAATAAGTCGTCTTGTTAAATTTTAAGCCTTTCTTATTTTTCTATCGTAAGTCCAATATACAAGACAATTATAAACCAGAGGTCTCAAACTCAAGGACACAAAAGGGTTGTTATGTTTTTTTTTTTTTTTTTTTTTTTTTTTTAAAATGGTGGTGGTGAGGTGAGTCCTGCAATTTCCACCAATTATAGTGCTAAACTGTGATACAGCTAAAGATGTTCGGAAAACACTATCAAATAAATGTGACAGTAGCTGTCAGAGAGTATATGAACTAATACAAAAAGCCAAATGTCAATAAAATAAAATAAAAATATTAAATCCACAATTTAAAAAAAAAAAAAAAAAAAAAAATGAAAAAATTAAAATAAATAAATAAATAAAAATTGTTCGATCTTATAAAATTTATAAATGATTACAAATTTAACAAGTGAATGTTCTATTCTTATCTTAATCTTTTAAAGGTAAAAATGACAAAGCTTGTGAAATTAGATAATTACAACCATTCTATTGTCTATAATGACAAGAACATATTGAAAATTAAAAGTAAATAATTGGGCATTGGTAAAGATTGGAAAAAGAATGCTCCAAGCCAATAAACATTGATTTAACAAAAACAATACACAAAAAGAAAGAAAAGAAAAAAAAAGAAGGTAACAGCTTATAGAAAAAGAAAGTTTTACCTTTGTTCATGTAAAGTTGACTGTATTTCAGCAATCCTAACTAATGACCTGGCCCGCTTTAATTCCACTGATACTTGGCTACAATCCAAACTGCCAAGTGTAAGACCTCCTTCCCAATATCTGTTAGCCTGATAAATAAATCACAATAAAACATTAGTAAACATCTTAATAGCAAACTCATCAAATTTTCTTTTATAAACAATCAAACACATCAGAAATTATTAGGACAAATACACACAAATAATCTGAGATGGGCTGAATGAAAGTAAGTTATATCTATAGTCCAAACAGAGAAATATCCACTGGAATGTGTTTATTTCTCCTAATATGAATTTTATTTTTGCTGCAAAATTGTTGCATTTTTGTGTGAACATAACCTTGTGTTTGTTTTAAATACTGTGTAAATTTTGTGTTTTAAGACAATGTAAACTATATGAATTATCTTAATCTTTACGAACTGATGGGAAGTTGAACAAATATTAAATTTAGGTTAAATTTAGCAGCTACAATTTCTAAAAACTCAATGCTTATTATACATGAGAACAACCCCCCCGCCCCGAATTTCAAAGTTGAAAGTTGGTGGGGGATATAATACACAAATAACTATGGTACTATTATTAGGCAAATACATAACCTGATAAAATAAAGAGTCAGCTTCAACAAAGGCAGCAAATCTGCTGAGTAATCATAATTTCTCATTTATAAAAATAAATTCACTAATATAATAAATAACACAAGACTCAGAATACTAGTTAAAGAAAAATAAAAAAATTTTTTTCTTTCTTTTCTTTTTTGTCATCCAAGTTTTCAATTATCCAAATCGAGTTCAGAAGAGACAAACTTCCCCTCTCTCACAGACACACATAAAGAAGAATGAAACATTTGTTTAAATCATTTTGTGGTTGAATATGTGTTAAGTAAATCTAAAGTTAAATATGTTTAAAATCATGGCTGATTTTTGGTTGCCAATTAAAGTTGTCTCCCCCTAGATCAGCCACCTCTATATACTTATATAATTATAATAATTTTTTTTTTTTTAAACTTCCACCCTAATTGACCACAGTATTTCAATAAAACTTAGTCATCTTGTTTCTTCATTCCTTTTTCATTACACCAACTATGTCAATAATGTTCAATCATTATTTGAAAATGTGTCTCAATCTTTAAATCAGTTATATAAAAAGATCTTAATGAATATATTGCAGAGCAATATTCTAATCTATAAATAGAAATTCTATTTTAAAATAAAAAGTCAGATTAATCTTTTTGTTAATGTTAAAAAAACAAATAACTTGTCAATTTTTTAATATAAAATGAAAGTTATAGAGAAAGCCACTAAGATGAAAAACTAAATTGTGGCACTTAAATGATTCCACCAACCTTTGATCTTTATATTTTGATGTAACTTTATTTTTTAAACATAAGACAGTTTGTTTAGAATATATAAATATTTGTTGGTTCCTCCTCTCTCTCTGAGAGGAGATTATTCATGTGTTAAATTTTACTTTCCAATCATTCTAGATAATCTTTCAACTATTTATTTCTTTAAACAATTAAAAATAACAAAAATGATAAGATGACACATCAAATAATTTCTTTGAAAAAAAAAAAATTATACTTTTTTTTAAGTGAATAAAGATTTGAAAACAAAATTAAAAATGCATTATATAAATATCGCTGATTATTTTGATTTATATTGATTAATTAAAAAAAAAAAAGTTTGTATGTTTTCTTGAGTTGGAAATAAAAATCAAACAATTTCTTATTTAAGGGAAATAACTCCAGTCTAAACTAAAGTCAACGAAAATGCAATAAAGTGTGTGTGTTTACCTGTCGCTCGGCATGTTCCGTTTGCCAGCCTTGTACATGGGCTATCAATTTATCATTACAGTAATTACTAAGAGAAGGTGGCAGTTCAACAGAAGATTCTTTCTTTTCAGAAACTGCAGAAAGTGTGCTGGGCTGTACAGCAAGGTCCTTTGAACTGCTGCTGCTTGGGGTGGGACTTCTAAATGGAAAGAAAAGAAAAAGGGGAAAAAAGATTTAGAAAGACAAGAATTGTAATAAGTTCAATAACCAAGTTAAATGGTATTTATAAATTTAAAAAAAAAAAACTCTAAATAATTTTTGCATCTTTTTCTTTCTGACATTCCAATATTAACCGAGACAAAAGCTTGAAGGATTAGCAACACCAGATATTGATTTTACTCTCAGAGCTGATTGAGAATTATGATAATGTAAGTAAAATTTTGAAAAACTAATGGTGGGCAAAAAGTTTTCAGGTTGAAAAGTTAGTTTAAAATTAGAAACTTAAAATAAATAAATAAATAAAAATATTTATTTAGAAAAAATACAAAAGATCATATTAAAAATGAACAGCAAAAGTTATTTGTCACAATTTGATCTTTAATAAATAGACAAACTAGTTATCTCCCTTTAAGCGAGAACCACTAACTTGGTGATGTGAAGATATTAGAGATATTCTGCTACAAAAAACAGCACTGCTCACGTGACTTTCGGACACTTTTTTTTTTCACGCTCAGAGTTGCGGAGACATGGAATAAACTGCCTGCGTCTGTTGTAGGTTGCCGAAGCACTGAGTCTTTCAAAGCCTCCATGCTTCCTGTAGTCCGCCGACACTATACCTGATGCCACTCTCCACATACATATGCAGACACGCGCACACATACATGCATATTACTACTGTAAACTGTTCATGTTCCTGACACTAATACATTATTCTGTGTACTAGACATGAGACTTTGATGAGTTGTGGTGCACCTGAGCACTGTACACAATAAATTTCATTATTATTTAAATAGTGCAAAGCAACAATTTATAGACAGACAGCAATATGTAGACTTTATATAATATACATGTGTACACAAACTCCAGTGATTTTAAAATGGCCGATTTGGATGTTATATTTGATATGTCAAAGATATCACACGTTAGTCAAAAAACACCCAAAAATTTGTTTGTTTGTTTTTGTTTTACGGCATATCAACCTCAGTGGGTCATTTAATGCCGATAAAGCTTTGAAATAAATCAATTCTTAATGGATAATACAATTTTTTTATAAATACATTTTTCTATTTAACCCATAGATGGGACCTAACAGGTACTACCACTCCGGGTCAGAGTGGACCAGTGATGAAGGAGTGCTCCACATTCCCCAAACCTCCAAAACTGGAACCTTACCATCAGATAGAGTTTAACGTCATTCCCAGGACATGTAGACCCGCAGCCACCGCCTCCTAGCACCCATATGATAAAAAGGGGTTGGGCCTTGCCATAAGGGCAATAGGGTTGGGAAAATCATATAGGTGCTAGGGCTTGACGTGACCAGCCGATTGATCGGAGGGGGCCTCTCCGACCGCCCAGCCCAAGATAGGGCCAAAGTGGAGTATTGCATGTCATGAACTGCTCATCCACCTGGGCTCTATCCTTAAGCATCACGGGTCGCCACCTACGGCCAACAGGTAGACCCATTGGGGGAGTCTTACCCCTCTGCAGAGGTGCAGTCGGTGCATTTTAACGCCCCAGCCGACAGTGCGGCCCAAAAATTTGACACGAGGATCAAAGCAGCAGTTTTGAGAATAAAGTGCAAAATGTAATTTGTACAAATAACTCTATTATGTCAGTGTTTGGTTGAAATTGAGATTACTTCAAGACTTTTACATGGAGACGTCGGGAAAGAAAAAAAATAATTTGAGTAAATATTAACTCAGAATATGGATTTTATGTAAGCTGCTTTGATTTCCAAGAAAAATATTCAATCTCAAAATATTTTTATGATTATAACATTTAGGTGAGGGTGCATAAGACAATAATACTACTCACTCAGTTTTGACACTTCTTTCTGATCGAGGACTTTCTTTCCCCGATTCTTCTTCATGTGGAGGTGGATTCAAATTTACTGGAGGGAGGTGAGAGCTATCTGTACTCAGTGTAGGTGATTTTAAAGACTGTTGAGGTGAGGTATCTGCATGAGAAACTGATATTCGTGGCGATGGAGCAGCTGAAAATATAAAGTTAAAATATGTAAATAAAAGACAATCTTATAAAATGTTCATTCTTTTTTTTCTTTTTCATTACAATTAAAGTAAAACCAAAACAGATCCCAGAAGATGGAAAACACCCAACTTTTTTTCTATACAACAAAAAGAAACCCATAATTGAAGTTTTTAAAAAAAGTTAAGATTCATCCAACATTAAACAAATCATCTACAATTTAATAAGTTTATAATTCAAGGATATATAAACTAACAAATGAACAAGAATATAAGATCTTTATAAACAAGTTGATATGAAAGCATGGGGGTGGTATGCCAGATACGTGAAAGATTAAAGAATATTTATTGCAAAAATTACCAAATATTTCTGGTTAAGTATAGGACAGTTTTATATCTTAGTTAATTTCAGATGATGCTAATTTGGATAATTAATAGAAAGAAAAAAAAATCCTACAGCCAAAGTGTATGAAATCTAAATATACATTTGAAAAAAAAAAATTTTTCTTTTTTTTTTTTTTTTTTTTAAATATAAAAGTTCACACACACAAGCACACGCATATATTTTGTTATATTTATAAATAAAAAAGTGCTCAATATCAGTAATAGAGTATATTTAGGATAACAGACAGAGTCAATGGTGCTTAGTGAATGTAAGTTTTTTTTTTACTTATACAATCATCAAAAGAAGTGGTTCCCATGTGGTGGATATCCCTTCATGTATTGGTCTGTTGAGCATGATGGGAAGTGTGATCTATTTTGGGGGCATTAGGAGAAGGCCATTTTAGTAGTATTCCTAGTCATTTAGCTGGTTTCGGGGAACATTGACAAATTCACACCTTAATTTTTTCAATGCTCAATTTCTTGCATTAAATCTTTAAAATATTTATATGGTTGGAAAGAAAATAATCTTTCTAAATATACAATTTGAATGTCCCTTTATCCATTCAAATATCTTTTACAGTATTTCTCTGAATGTTTGAGAGGAGGCTTGATGATTAGTATTATCTGCGTTATTCGGACTATTGTCCTCATCTTCATTATTATCTGTACAACGTTTCGGCCGATATGCCCTCCGGCCTTCTTCAGGTATTTCTTGTCGGACTTAGGAACCTCCTCAGAGTCAAGCCCCCAACAGAATACAACATGACCAAGAATTGCGTGTATTCCATCCCATGCAGCTATGGCAAAGTATACAAAGGTGAAACATGCCGTCCACTGAAAGTAAGACTAGAAGAACATCGTAAAGCAGTGGTCCAAGGAGAAATAGAAAAGTCGGGTATGGCTGACCATATATGGAATGAAAAGGGAAACCATCTGCCCTTATGGGATGAAGTTAGGATGATAGATAGGGAAGAACATTGGAAGAGAAGACGCCTCAAAGAATCAGCTCATATGATAGGCTGTAGTGGGTTGTTAAGTAGACCAAGCATAGAAATGAACACAAAATGGGAACCCATATCAGATTAATTTTTTTTTAAATTTAAAAAAAAAAAAAAAAAAAAAAGTGAATAGGTAGATATTCTAGCCAAAAACAAGACATTAGGTTTACAAGTTCCTAAAATTCACACTGGATTGTCCAATTGGACACATGGCCTAGTGGATAAAGAAGTTAAGTTAAGATAGTTTTAAGTTACAGTTATCTCTAGATTGCAGGTTCAATCCTGATCAAGGGCAGCAGTAACATAGAATAATAATTAACACAGCTTAAAGCCTCTACCAGCTATGGTTAGCTGAATGAGAACAGGATACCCCCGTGGATTGAATAAAGGGTTAGATTCAAAGTTCCTTGATGGCTCTCGATTACGACAAGAAGATTCCCGAATCTGAAAAGAAGGTCCCAGAGTCCAAAAAGAAGGTTTTCAAGTCCGACAAGAAATACCTGAAGAAGGTCGGAGGGTATATCGTCTGAAACATTGTACAGATAACAATGAAGATGAGGACAATAGTCCAAATAACGCAGATAATACTAATCTTTTACAGTGATTTAAAATGATATTTTGCTTCTAATAGCCGAAAATTTGAAATATGACCCCCCCCTCCTCCAAGACTAAATTTTACACATTATTTGTTTTGCAAAAAATCAAAGTGACCAGTCTTTATTAATATTCTTTTAAATTGTACCCTCAATTAGAAGACACCTTAAACTACAATCAGGAAGTTGTTTTTTTATTGTTTTTTGTTTTTTTCTTCTTCTCCGACTCATGGAAGTGAAGGAAAAAAAAACCATAAAGTTGGCCAAGATTCCTTCATAAATTCTAAAGAAAGCGAAAAGAAAGAGAAATATCTCATTAATAGAAGATAGTCTCAGAATTATTTTGATATATAATGTATAAAATTCTATTTCTTGAATGTAATACAATGTAGTAGGTATTTGAAAGGGTATTTTTAAGTTCCAAGTGATGTTATTTATTTAAATTAATACTACATATGTGTATACATGCAATATTGAAATAAAAATGCTGATGCCCATACCTCTTATTCTCTAAATAATGAGTTACAGCATAGAGATACATACAATTTGCGTCCAAAATCAGAAATATATGATTTTAAATAAAAATGATAAGTTTAACAGGTTTTATCAAAATTGTTCCAAAAATAAGGAAATAGTGAAGAAATTACTGAATTTCTTATTTTGAATTGATCTGTCTTTTGACATTTTAACAAAATCATGTCCACTTTTGTACGCCTAATTTAGAAGCTTTAAATTCTCATAACTTTTGAACCACTGGGGATATTTGCATAATTCAAACAGTTTTGAACTCCAATTACAGAGATCTATATAACTAATATGATTAAATAAGAATAACCTAAAAGAAAAAAGAAAAAACAGAATCAACAGGGAATGATGATTCTAATTTATACTACATGGTTATTTACGTGGCAATATTGTATTAGTTTATTAATTTGTTAAATTATTTACTTTGTTTCATTTATTATTTTCTAGTGTGTGAAGATATGCTTGGTGATACAGAATTTATAGTTTTAAATAAGAGGATAGTGTCAAAGACCTTTTCATCCATCTGCATGTCAGGGAGGAATCAATGAAACTAAAAACCGGAAGTGTTTTTATTGAGCTGGGTTAAAAATAACGTTTATAAATAGTAAAATAAACATTTTTGTAAAGGAATAGTTTGTACTGATATCAGAATAATGTTTAAAAAGAGAATGAGATAAACGTTTTTATTTTGTATGATGAGAGAAATTGTACAGAGATCAAAATGGAAGCATTTACAAACAGATATAATGCCCATTTTATTATTTTGATTTTATTGTTCATTAACTGTCCCTAAACGTCTCCATTTTGAACTCTGTACAATTCCTCTCATTATAAAAAAAAAAAAAAAAACGTTTATCTCATTCTCTTTTTAAACGTTATTTTGATTGATTAAAAACCTTTTTCCTTTTTTTTTTTTTTTCTTGATTAAATTTTACTTATTTTAAATTTAAGGGACGTAATCGAAAGAGTAAAATTTGATTATTTCCCCTTGTTCAAAAATAAAATTATAGCGGATCAATTTATGTTAGTCTTATGACAAATTCTGTTATAACTTTGAATCTGGCTCATTCACTTCTGTAAAATCGAAATTGTATTTCATTAATATTATTTCCTCCCCTACATTTTCAATGGAACTTCTGGTGGCTCTAATTATTTCCAAAATTTGTGCAATATAACACCCCCCCCCTTTTTTTTAAATTTATTTACTGTAAAATAAGATCAAGCTCTCTACCTTAAAACCAGTATTTGAAATTTCAGGTCTCTCAATTATTCATAACCGAATAATTTTTTTTTTTTTTTTTTTTTTTAAATTAATTCACTATGTGATTTTCAAATTCTCTTCAACCACCATCTTTTTAAGTTTAAATCATGGGAACAGAGTTTTTATTATTGTGTTTTCAATGTTTCTATTGACATGTTCTGATAATATGTGTACTTGACATGAGATTTTGATGAGTTGTGGTGCACCTGAGCACTGTACACAATAAATTACATTATTATATTATATTATATATAATATTAAATGATCACTTTTTATTAAAGTCTGGTAATGCAATAGATTACAAGTTTTGGGGTTTGTTTTTTAAATTCTCACGGAATTTTTATAATGTAAGCAAAACTTGTTTTATTTTATTTTTTATAGTTGATTAATTAAGATGCGGTTTTACATAAAAAATATATTTCCACTATTCACTAATCAAGGAATAAACAAAGTTTAATCACATTTAACTAAAACAGTTACATAGGTCTCTTGTCTTTTTATTTGCGATTTTTCTTGTGATAATATAGGAAAAATTATGGGGTCAACCATTCACCCACCTTATATTAGTGGACCATATAACAAACACCCTGTTGATGGGTCTTAAAATATGCCAACAGTATCTCTTGCAGAAGGGTAAGACCCCCCCCCCCAAGAAGTGTCCTGGATATAACAAACTCCATCTGGTGGTAATGAGGCTACAGTTTTGGATTTGGAGTTGCTATTACTCTCAGATCCACTCAGAGTGGTAATTGATACCTATTATGGATCCATTTGTGGTTTGTTTCAAAATTATTAGTATTAGATAGGAATACATGAAACCATAAGTGTGTGCAAACAAACGTTTATAGACAATTTTTTTTTTAAAGTGCAATAAAAAAAAATGCAATGGAACATTGAAAATATAGTTATGATTGTAATCAAGCATTTAGAAATTAATCAAATTTTGGCATTGATATATTGTTAACCTACATTATAATGAGGGAGATCTATACATAGTTTATTGGTAGTGTTCAATGTATTAGCTAAAATAAAATTGACCTATAAGTTGTACAAATAAATAGGGGGATCTCCATTTCTAAATTGTTGGAACTGATACATTTTTTTTTCATTATATTGTACCTCATGGGGTGTAAAGAAATTAATGGTTAAAAAAAGCCAGTGTTTTGGCTTTATTAGAATAAAGCATGTGTGTGGTTGCAGATTTGAAATTTTTTTTTTTTTCCGTTTTGTTTTTACCTAAAGGAGGCTGCAGCTATACTTAGCACCCAAGAGGAAGAGTGTAATCAAAAGAAAAAGACAACCAAGAAAATTGATAGCATTCTGAAATGTCAGGTGACAAGTGTCTGATCCATCTAGAAATGATTACTGCATTGAGAGAGAGAGAGAGAGAGAGAGAGAGAGAGAGAGAAGAGAGAGAGAGAGAGAGAGAGAGAGAGAGAGAGAAGAGAGAGAGAGAGAGAGAGAGAAAGAGAGAGAGAGAGAGAGAGAGAGAGAGAGAGAAAGAGAGAGAAGAGAGAGAGAAAGAGAAAAAGAGAGAGAAGAAAGAGAAAGAGAGAGAAAGAGAAAACTACCTTGCTGCAAATAAATATAAACAAAATAAATTAGGGAGAGAGAGAAATACACTAAAATGGTTGGTTTGTACGCATGCAAGAACTAACGAACAAGAGAGAGAGAGAGAGAGAGAGAAGAGAGAGAGAGAGAGAGAGAGAGAGAGAGAGAGAGAGATGCATCCCAACTTGTTTAAAAGACAATGCAACTTCACCTCCACCCTACACAAAAAAAGAGCCAGATCTACAATTATAATCCACCACCAAGAAACCTCTGAAACAGAGAATGTGAAGATTGATTTTAACATGTCAAGCAGTCAAGAGTTGTTTTTTGGGGAGGTTTTTTAGTCTTTTTTTTTTTTTTAAAGTTAGGAAATCGCATTTACTGTATGTTTCATATTTGATGAAAATACTTTCAACCGTGGTAGTGGTGGTGGTGGAGCTTTCAAATTTATTTGTAGAGTATGCCATCTTATGAATTATACTTTAGTTAATACCATAAAACATCCAGTAAATATATGAGGGGTGTTTTCAGTGGTCCTTGGGAGGGGGGGGGTCTTATTTTTATCCAGAAATATTAAGATGAAAAAAAGCCATTATCTGAAGCAGCACATATGTTTACGATGTGACAAATTCATGAGCAATTATTTTGTTCCTAACAGCAGTCCTACACACAAAACTCATCCAAAAGTTCTTTTGCAGACTGGCCTGGTATCTCACCTGACCAAAACCCTATTAAGAATGCCAGGAATTGTAGGAGAGGAAAAAAACAACAAAGATACAAGAAGTGTGACTGTCAAGCATCAATTGTTAGACATGCTAAAGTACAAGTGGGTTAATATAGATAAGAAATATTTCACCCAACAAGTTGCATCAATGCCTCATGGCTGAAAAAAGGGGAGAAATGACCAAATAGTAAAATTGTCAGAATTTAATAAACTAAGTGAAAAACTTCCCCCCTCCCCAATTCTTTGTAATAAATATGTCAATGTAAATATCATTTTTGCAACTGATGTATAAAACTGATTAAATCTCCAATAAGTTTTTATTTACTTATTTTTTAAATCCTTATCAATTTCAACAAGTATTTTCTTTCATCATAATGAATGACAAATCATCTAGAAAAAGAAAAATTTATTCAAGATGAGAAAAATGAATGAGGCCATTGTTATGGCTAAGTAAATTCAATAATTACCAAGTGACAAATGCAAATGGCATATCAACTCCTTAAGGGTTATTTTAATGCTAAAATTTCATTCATCTTTAAATGTTTGATTACAATCATAGCTATTCATATTTACAATGTTCAGTTGCAATCTTTTTTTACAATAATAATATCAATAATCTATTTGCAAAATTATATATCAAGTATTCCTATCTAATACTAATAATCTATACACAATTCTTAAGGTTTAAAGTAACTATTCCCATTTAAGAATATTAAATGCCCAAAGGGGTAATGTATATTAAAATGTAACCAGAGAAATTAAGATGTGTACACATTAAATGGAACCTAGATAGACAACCCCCACCAATTCAGAGAGATATACCAAATATAAAAAGCAAAGAAGAAATCCTCTACACAAATCTAAAAAAAACACTGATGGAAGAAATAATACCTGGCAACTGAGAAACTGGCTTAAAGCAAGAGGAGGAGTTGTTTTAACATAATTTTATGTAGAACCTGGACCCAGACAAACAAACCAAGTGACAAAAGTTTATATATATATATATATATATATATATTAGTGATGGACAGAGATACCTAGCATTATGTATTTATTTTGTTTGCTCGTAACTCAATTTCCCCATATATCAAATCCAGTTGGTTTTTTGTTATTAAATAAGAAAAATATCAGTGCATTGTATAAAAATATAATAAAATAGACTGTAATGATTTATGAATTATAATATGCTTTAATATTTTTTTTATAAATAATATCTTTCTTTGGTGTAATAAATTTGGAAACTTTAATGTTTTAGTGAATTTATTAGCCTTAGTGTATCTGAAGCTGAATTATACCTCAAATGTTAAGTCTCAACACAAAAAAAAAAAATTGTCCTCAGAAAACTTCTAAGTTGGTATACTTGTAAGTCAAACTACCACTGTGTATATAAGTTTTATTTCTATAAGTGAAAGAAAAACTAAATAATACAAAGCTATTTGCATCTGTATAATTTTAGAATAGCACACAGAATCTAAAGTAATTTCCTCACCACTACCAAAACTAAATTTATATCAATAGCTTCTTAACTTTAATCACATGAAAGGAATATTAAATCTAGAATGTATCATCATGTTGTGCTAACAGCCTGGATTCTTATGACTCTCCTTCCCATCCCTATTGGTCATTGCTTCTGGAAAGTTCTCATCATGACATCCCATATCTGCACAGAGCTAATCAAGGGATGGTTTGTGTGATAGGAAGTAAGTGGCCATACAACTGCCTTTTTGTGGGGTGCTGCTTCCAGGATTTGTTCAGGACAGTGCGTCACCCTTGTGTAGTTCCCACCTACCCTCCCCCATTGTTTAGTTAAAGGCAAAGTGGCACAGCTTTATGCATTATTCAATTCCAATTCAATGGATGACCATATTGGGGGAGGGGGGAGTAAGAGCTTAGCACAGTATTTCTTTAGGGGTAATGAAAGTTACTTGATGGTGGCCATCTCCACTATAAGTAATATGTGACAAACTGTGTTGGGTTACATGATACCAGCAGCAAAGAGTAATTCTTGACCTGATTTATTTTTGAAAGAAGTTAATCAGATTTATCTTAGAGGCTACACTTTTAATTTGGTTTGGTTTAACGATACATCAACTTTTTATGGGTTATTTAATACTGAAATTGGGTTAATTTCTAAAGTTTTGATTGTAATTATTATTATATTTTCAATGTTCCATCATATTTTTTTCTTATAATGTAAATGAAAAGGTGACTTTAAAACTTCACAAAGCTCTAGAACTGGAGCCTTAACACCAATGCTTGCACCCATCTCTTCTTTATTTTTTTTGGGGGGGGGGGCAGTTGGTGTATTCTAAGTCCTGCCAACAGGGCTATGGCTATGGTTTGTTATATGGTTCACTAATAAGATGAGTGAGTGAATGGGCAACCACATAATTTTTACCTTTATTAGCACCCACTCACACTCAGAAAACTAGAGGAAAAAATGTATTTTTAAATTAGCAGATACATGCAATTGTTTGAGGTAAATTTAATTAAAATTTGTTTTATTCCAATGAGTAATCTTATTATAATAGAGATTATGTGTGTGTGTCACTAAAATTGTCACCATCAACATCAGTTCCCTTACCTATATACATCACATTATCCATGATTTCATTTTTATTTATCTCAATTATTAAGAAAATTGTTTTATATTAGTATTGTTGATCTTATACTAATAACATGCAATTGTATTTCTATATACAACCAAATAGCAGTTTACAGTATGTATGGGGAGGCTAATTTGCATATTGATATTAAAAATTTGATTTTAATAGATATTTGCTTGGTATTATTGATTTCTAATTGTTTGGTTTTATTTTAATAAATATAAGCAAAAATCCAGTTAATAAATCTTAAAAAGAAATCTATTAAAAAGAAATGAACTAATTTTATTTTTTACTATCAAATTTAGTTAAATAAGGAAAATTTAGCAATGACACCAGGAAGAGTTAAATGTTTTCACTAAGAAATGAATGTTTACATAGTATATAGTGTGGATAATTTGCAGTTGGTTTTAACAAAACTGGATTTAATAATTATTTGGTGTTATTGATTTCTAATATTATTGTTTTATTCCCAAACATATTAAAAGCAATCATGTATAATTTTATTTAGAAATCAAATTAAAACAAGTAATATTTTTATATGCATTCTTATTTAGTTTTGTTAGTCTTTCTAATTTAATATTTCATTACATTAAAACCTAATAAATGTGCTTGGATCAATAGTAATAATCCTTAAACAATCATAGCTTTAATTAACTGTTCTTAATACAAATATAATTTGCATACAGTTAAATGGTTTCAAGAATTCTTATCTAACATTAATAAATCTATTTAATAATAATAATAATCATTTGTTTGCACACAGTTATATGGTTTCACAGTCTGATCCAATCTTATTATAATGGAGATTGTGTGTTTTTCTGTCTGTAACCGAAACTACTACTCAAGTCACAATTCCCCTAATTATTTACGTCACATTCTACAAGATTTTATTTTTATTTAAACCTCAATTATTAATAAAATTGTTTTACATAATTAATACTGTTGACAATATCTACATATTAATAACATGCAATTGTATTTATATATACTACAAAATAGCAGTTTACAGTGTGAATGGGAAGATTAATTTGCATATTGATATAAAAAATCTGATTTTAATAAATATGTGCTTGGTATTATTGATTTCTAATTGTTTGATTTTATCTTAATGAATATTAGCAAAAATCTCGGGGATAAATCTTAAAAGAAATCCCTTAACAAGAAGAAATAACTAATTTTATTCTTTACTTCCTATTTTAACTAAATAGTTAAATTAGGAAAATTTACCAATGAAAGACGGGAGTGGGGGAAGAGTAAGTTTCAGTTGTTCTATTTTTCGATTATACATCCTCAGTTTCAAATCTTTTTATCTGCATTCTTATTTAGTTTCATTAGCCTTTCTAAAATAATCGAATATTTTATTACATTAAAACTTAAATACTTGCACCCGGAGGGTGCATACATTTGCTAGTACTAATAATTTTCAAACAGATCTACCACTCAATGGCAATGAAGGGGTGACTCCATATTTCCTAGAGCTCCAGAAATGCAGTCTCCACACTAGTTGTAGTTTAGTGTCATAGCTAGTGAATGATACACAGTTCATTTTGTTTGTTTGAAACTTATATACAAAAAAAATTATCAAAGAGTAAACTTACCATTTTGTTGAGTGCTCATAGACAGCTGCCTGGAAATAGCCTCTTGTAATTTTTGTAATGTTTGTAATGCTGCAAAGAAGAAGAAAAAGAAAAGTTTAATAAAAATTTTCAGATTTAAAAATATAACAAATTTAACAGATCAGCCAAATTAAAACAAATGTATATAACTAAATTGCAATTACAGTAAAGAAAGTTAAATTGTGTATGTGTGTATATATATATATATATATATATATATATATATATATATCTCAACATCCACCACAATTCTTAATTTCAAAAGAAAAAGATTATAGATTGTTGGAAACAATTTAATATCAATTAGACTTTTGACACATGTAAAAAATGAAAGAAAAAATTACATTTAAAACTAGATTTTAAGTATTAATAGCATATGGCAGTATCAAACTCAATGAATACACACAGTGTGACTGATGTTTTTGCTTTTAACAATGGAATTATACTGATGTCATCTACCTGATATTTATACTGGAAATAAACTAATGATTTAAAGAAAATTTTAATGATAGGTGTTTTCCAAATAGCTGAGGCAGAATTCAATGATTTTAAAGAGATAGCATGTTGGTCCTTGTTTTAAATATATATAAGTTGTATTTTCTACAATGGTATTTTCATATTTCCAGATATACAGAATACAATTTTGTTTTGTTTTTACAGGAGGGGGAAGGGGGTTAAAATCTGGTTATAAAAAGTAAAATTTTCTTGAAATAGTAATAAAAACATTAAACTTCTCAGTCCTCAAAAATCAGAACATTTCTGAAAACCATAGGAATATCTCGTCTTAAATTAATATATACTTGAGCTACTTAGTCATTCTTAAGATTGCACCACAATTTCAGTGATAAATTTGCACACAGAAATTTTAACATTAATCTTTTGATTGAGTTAAAACTGTCAACTCCAAAACACTGCAATTTTTCAACAAAAAAAAATAAATAAATAAAAAAAATAAATTATCAAATTAAGATTTTAAAAACATGTTTGCCCAAAAATTCAAGGTTAAGAATATGCACATATCATGGTACACTAACAATCTTCAAAAATAGATAATGTCTGTGAGATGTTAATAAATATTTTTGCCTTGACAAATTGTGTATGAATGAGTGACACAAGATGAATGGTGTGTTAGTACTTGGGTACTAAAATATGATAAATTATAATAGATACTAAAAATTAACTTTCAACCACTGAATAAGCTGGATTTTTCAATATTTCACCATGAAAATGTTTTACATTAACACTTCATTTACTTCCTTGAACTTTTGACTAAAACTAATATGACAAGGAATCTCAAAACTTTTATTATACACTCACATACTCAGATTAATGTTTTTATCTTGCTTATTGTTATTGTCAGAATGTTTCAGCAGTTGTATCAATCAGCCTTCTTCAGATGCCTGTTAGAGTAGGGAATTTTCTGGGAATTTTTAACTGGACTGTTAATTCACAGGAGTTGATTGTTTTCATTCTACTGTCCATGCTTAAAGAATAATTTGATTCTTTATTGAGACCTTGCTTGTCTGTATCTTCCACAAAACCTGAGTGTATGTCCCCCCCCACACACACTGTACTAACATGTGGCCTTAGCTACCTGTCAGGAGTTCAATCCCAGAGTTGGGTAGTGTATAAAAATATTACTGGTTTAGTGCAAGAAACAGGTTAACAACATTTCAAAGAAGTGATGTAAGGTTAAAACTGTAGAATGATAAGAATCTACCCTCCCCCCTCAATTAGATTGAATAAAAAAGCCTGATTTGAAAATTCCTAGGTTACTGACACAGATACCTGAAGAAGGATCAAAAGACATTACATCAACAAAGAGGACACTATCTCTTAATCCATAGTAATACTACTGCTACTGTTACAGCATGGGTTGGTTGAGCCGGCTCTAACCAATGAATTCACCTGTGGTGTATTCATGGAAGGAGTAATATAAGGGAATATGAAATTCACAAGACTTCCCCAAACCCTGCATGCATATCCCAGTGAGGGGAAGGAGATGTTCTTGTTTGATGCAGTAACAATTATGCCAAAAGCTGTTGATTCCTGACGCTGATGGAGATACACTTTGGATTTTTGCCAGGGCAACTTTAGCCGGATTGTGGCCCTAATACCACTGGGTGTCATACCTGTCTGCTTTGGGAGACCCTACCAGAAATTTAAGTTCCCAACAGCCTGGCCCTGACACAATGAGGAGGGGCTGGACTTAAGAAATAGTGTACTAGATGGCAGTTGAACAAAAGAGCTTCCCCCACTCTTTTACAGGTTTTGTTGCCAATAATTAGACTATGAATCAGTGTATAATAATGATAATCCCTGATCTTAGATATTTAGACAAAAGTTATTTTTATCATATAATCTTTGTGCCATTAATAGGAAAAAAGATTAAAGAAAGTTCCCATATAAAAATTACTTTTATCTCTTATATAAAACCAGGGATATCTATAGTCTAATCTCCAACAAGGTGCTGTACAAGATGTGCAACACCATTTCACTATTAACAAAGGTGGTGTTTGGTCATGTGCTATGGATGCCCAAAGAAGCACCGACACAAAAATCCCTGGAATTTATTGTAATAGGGTCAAACAACTACTGGACACAAAGTGGCCATCACTGTACAAACTTGCTAAGCTGTAGACAGGCCTCCAAAATGCAGGAGAGAGAGCCCTTAGATCTGGCAAGTGACTGAGGAAGCTGAGGACCTTTGCAAAAGAAAGGGCAGAGTGGTTTAAAATGAGGAAGAACTGAATGCTGCTGTAGGATGTTTCAAACAACCGCAACAGCAAAATACTGTATATCATAATATCTATGTGCAAAAAGTTGTTTACACTGAATAAAGTTTGATGTAATAATTTATGTAAGAAACTTTTGGGGTGAAAAATTTCCCAATTTTTTAAATCTGTCAAAAACATGTCAATTGTCTGATTTTAATTTTTTTTTAAAATTCAATACTTGTTTATTTAGGAAAAGGATATTTTGTTATAAAAGTTGGTGAAAATCATCCCCTTTTATTTAATTCTATGAAATTTCAACTTCAAAGCAAGATATTTAAATTATTGCAATTTATTTATTCATTTATATTTTTTGTGTATAGTAAAACAGAATCTGGGAGGAGTTAACATGTCCCATTACTGCAACACACAAACAAATGATTTCTTAACTGGGTGAGCATAGTAATCCAATATTTGCCTGGTGATCAACCAAAATCTAGGGCTGTAAGTTTCAGGCCTCAGTGTTAAAATGAAGAAATACTATTTCAAAAGTGTCAACAGAAGAATCTAATTGAAACTTTACAAGTGATAGTAAATTTAGAGGAGGAAAAAGAAACAAAAATTGCATTCATTTAAACATGTGTATCTTTTTGTTTAAAGGGGGAAAAGAAAAGAAAATTACTCAAATCTTTGTATCTTAATGTGATAAACATTCCCCTCCAAAAAGTTAATTTCTGTAAATAATCTGCTGTTTGTTACATAATAAAACAATGTGGTCATTCTTATATAACCTCCCTGAATCATTGTGTTGGATCTAAAGCAGAGTTCAAAATGGTTCATATAGACCCCTGGGGGTGAAGAAAAGCATAAATATACACAGATTTCCCCCATTTGATCTTGAAGCAAAGTCTATTTAAAGAAATTGGATATTAGTGGATGAATGAAAAAACTATAGCAAAATATCCCAAGTGTTGTGCAACTGTTGAGCCCATTTTACTAGTTTTTCTAAGTTTGTATATGGTGGAATCTGGTTTAACCATGTGTGTTATTTACTTAGCAAACAGAGAAACACTTTGAACATAGAACTTAGTGATGATTTGAAACGTAAATTCACAAACCTGCAATCTAATATTTATGATCCCCTTCCCATTAAAAAATAATGGTGCATTTGTTTACTTATTCTTTTCTCATGTAAATTGTATTAAACACGGGTAAACTAGTGATGTTTTCTAATTTAATACTCAATTTATTTGGTGAATAGAAATAAAATTTGGTTAAAAAGTAAATCAAATAAAGTGAGAAGAGTATTATTTATTTATTTTTTTTTATTGAAAGTATCAAATTAATTTAAAGGGTAAAAATCTGATTTATGTTCAAATCCATGTCAGTCTGATATAGATGTGAAGTGAGAAAAATAAAAAAGTAAAAAGTTATTAACATCTAATTTTTTTGTTAGAGTTAATTCCTATTTCATGATGTGAGCTTATAAAAAGCAAAATACTATTTTTTTTTTTTTTATGAAAATATAAACAAAAGCAAAAGTTTTAAAGAACAATATTTGAAAAAAAATTTCTATAGTTTTATTGTTTCATAATTGTGAGACATTGCATCAAATAAAAGCATTTATAAATTTACTTTAAAAGCCACTCAAAAGTCAAAAATATGATTATCTCCCCTTACTCACAACTAGCTCATTTCTGTCAAAGTCCGGGTGATCAATTATCAACTGAATATCAACACTTTTTTTTTTTTTTTCATCTATACTTAATATTTTTAATAGTTTGTACATGGATACTAATTACATGAGCTACTATTTTATTTTGACAATTGAAAAGTTGTAATAAATAATAAGATATAACAAAAGATTAATGTCAAATTTAATATTCCTTATTTTTGTTACTTAAACAATCCTCTATGATGTTTGAGAAATTATATAAAGCTCAAAAAATAAAAAGTCTTTGAAACTATTAACAACCATCTAATTTTATTGTGAACAGGTTTGGAAAAGTTGAGAGTTTAGATTTATTAACAAGTTTATAATTGAAAAATTAGCTGGTGGAAAAACAATTTCTATAATTGGGGAAACTTATTTTTAATTAATTATTTCCAAACTGTGCTTCATATCTTATTTTAGATAAAACAAAAATTACTTTAGGGATAGAGGAAAGAGGCATAGAAATTAGTATTATATTTTTTTAATACTTTTGAATATAAAATTGGTTAAAAAATTAAAGAGCCAACTGAGTATAAATTTATATGAATTTAATGTTTAAGTGAAATATCAGTTACAGAAATGATTAATATCACATTTAGATGTTTTTGTAGTTAATAAACAAGAAAATGAAATCATAACAAAAAACCTTTATACTCTTAAGTGGATAGCATTAAGTTTCATAAAAGAAGTTTATAATTCATTTGTATTTCTTATTAAAACTGGGATGGTCACAATTTTAAACCATTTCTTAAATAAAATGTTCAAGTGTTTCTACTTGTAACAAATAATATTTATTAAATATTTTTTCCAAAGACTTTTCCTATGTTTTTTGCTGTTATTTCAATAGCAAAATTTCTTTGAAAAGGTGAAGAAAACAGAGAGAAGGGGGGGGGGGCATAGAAATTCATAAAGATGGATAAAAATTAAAATATTTAAGTTATAATGTAGCTGTAATGGAGCACCTGCTCTCCAAAAAGCATTCAAGTATTTTACATATGGTTATAACAAACACTTTAATTCTAAAAAACATTATTTATTTTTATCTTTAATTCATTGTGTAAGCACAAAGTTAGTATTGTTGGAAAGTAAAATATCTACAGCTGTAGAGATCTTACTGATTCTTTTTTTTTTTTTAATGAGTAGTTTAATTTTCTTCTAGTCTGTTTGTATGTATTTTCTGTCTCCACCTAAAATATACTCTCTTTTAACAAAAGTCAAATGTTCTTTACAAATAACTTTATAAAGGATACTAACAGTACCAAATATGGACAGTTGATGGTAGCCATGGTTAATATTATCAACTTAAAGAAGTTGTCTCACCTTTGCATAGAAGACTCAGACTAATTTAGAAAGTGATATTTTGGATTGGTTCAATGGCATATTAAATCTTTAGGAGGTTTTAAATGACCCATCAAAGATTGATATGCCAAAATCAGTTAAGGCATAAGGTGTTTATTGGATTTTGATAAGGTTAAACATATATTTGGGAAAAGTGTGTGTGTGTGTAACACACAAATACAATATATATGTCAAATAATATTTTGGAGAAAAAACGCTTCAGGATTTTAATATGTATTTCACGCTTGATCTAAAGGAAGGACGCTGCATCTTGATCAGTCATTCCCAAAATGTGATGGGACACACACACACACACACACACAGTCTAGTAGTATTATATTACTGGGTCATTCCAAGTTAGTGGTATTAATGTTTTAGTGCTACAACCATGCTAGAGTCAAAAGCCATCATCTGATGAAGGCTACACAACTTGGGTGCAGCATATGTACATAATATTGTATCAAAAGCAGTGGGAGTAACAAAATAAGGGGAACTATGGTAGTTTCACATCCATATGGAAATATGCACATGGCTATGGACAAGACACCTTATAATCTATCAAGCTTTTGAGAGGAAGATAGACAGACAGAGAACAACAAAAATTTTTTTTTTAAAATCAACATTATTTCAGATATGTGTGTGTGTGTGTGTGTGTGTTATAAATAAGTTTTAATTTTGGCTAGTATTTGCTTTCATCTTAATTTTAGCTGCTTTTTATTGCAACCCACTCAGGTTGTTATTTCTGTAACAGTGCATCTAAAAGACAGCAATAAAGGATAAGCTCTTGGTGAGACTTGAACCCACACCTTCTTGACCCCCCCCCCGAAGGTGTGGGGGTCTGGTTATCTGTACTTGTTACTTTTACTAAAATCCTATTCCTCCTATACTTTGTCTCTGGCCTATTGGTAACATGTTTGGTCTTATTGTTTTGTTTTCATACACTACTAGTGTTAATAGTACATTTATTCTTTTATTTAGATGAAGCAAAGACAATCATGTTTTACAACTATTTTTATTGTTTAGATTTTAAAAATAGTTTGATGAACACAAATTCAGGATTATTAAGAGCAGTCTTTCAATTACTGCTGAATATTTCTTGTGAAACCAAACATGATAATAAAAAATAGATGCGAGTGTGTGTGAAAAAGAGAAAAGTTTGTGGTGGTGATTTATTTACTAGGTTATTCAAATGTAAACTCATTACAGGTTTTCAACGTTTAGTAACTCTTTTTCCTTTAAAAAAATCCTGGATAAGTAGTTAAAACCAATATGTTTTTGAATCTTAATCAAAAGCTCACAAATTTAATATTAGAGTGGAAAATACTATTAAGAAGAAGGATTTATAGAGATAATAAGTATATACAAAAATATTAAAGATATCATTTGATTAGATATTATCAAAATATTTCCTTTTATGTTTTGACTTATTTGTCCCCACCAAGTGGAAGATAGCAACAAACGGGAAAAAAAGATAACTGACTTCATGTATATAAG
The DNA here is from genome assembly GCA_023376005.1 of Doryteuthis pealeii. Taxonomy (NCBI): domain Eukaryota; kingdom Metazoa; phylum Mollusca; class Cephalopoda; order Myopsida; family Loliginidae; genus Doryteuthis; species Doryteuthis pealeii. The sequence goes on from CM042155.1 coordinate 49,457,897, forward strand.
GAGTTAAAAATACCGGTTTTAAAAAAAAAGTTCATTTTTCATTGTTCTGATAGAATTTTTTTTTTTTTTGGTTAAATGTCTAAGCAAGCCATTGAATAAATGTGTGAAGTCAATATTCACTGTCACCTTGTGTTCCCACTATGAATGAGATATAAAAGATCCAACCCAAGTGTATATTAATGACAACAAAATTGAAGGCAGATTTCCAATAATTGTATCAACTACTTAAGTACATAAAGAATGGAAATAATTAACAGTAGCAATTGGTTAAATTGATTTTGTCTAAGTTGATTGTGTTAACAAGAGAGAGAGAGAGAGAGAGAGAGAGAGAGAGAGAGAGAGAGAGAGAGAGAGAGAGAGAGAGAGAGAGAGACAACACACACACACAAAAAGGAAGAAGCTTAAAATATTCATTAATTCAATGTACAAATTGAAAAATGTTTACATTAACTTCTTATTAAGGACCTCAGCTAAAAACATATATATTATATGTACTTTAGCAGTTTTTAACAAACCCAATACTGTTATTTCAAAGTATTCTAAAAGAAAAAGTTTTCTTCTTTTATTGTTTCTCTTCCCAACTTCCTCTGAATAGATCTTTTTTTTTTTAAATCCTTTATTATAGGATATGCACTTGGACATTGTACAGACAGACAGACAGACAGACAGACATATATATGTTTGAAATACGCTAGACTTAGCGCAGGATGGCGTCGTCAGTTATGTTATTGGCTGGCTTCATAGGGGGGTTTTGGGTCTTTCAACATAATACCCCCCTCAGTCAGCCAGACCCCGTTGGAGCCGATCAAACTCCAACACGCCACCCTTGTGCAACGCTATATATATATATATATATATATATATATATATATATATATATATATATATATGCTACCCACAAACATCCATTTTGTACAACATCCTGTGTTTGCCTACCTTTATATATATATATATATATATATATATATATAAGAGAGAGAGAGAAGGAGGGGTATTTTTAATTTCTTTTAATTATACATTAAATATTCTCTACTGAATTACAAGATAACCGAGTTAAGATATTGGTTAATTATTTTCACTAGCAACACTGACTTGCATTACATATGTCCTTCAAGTTGGTCACCGATGTTCATAAACAGGATATTATGATGAACAATTCAGAACAAAAGAAAAATGTAAATCTTTTAAAGTTGCACTCACCCAAAAAGATATTTCTCGAGAAAACTTAGAAAATTTTCATGGAAGAATATTAGTTTCATAAAAGTATTAATAATATAAGAAGATATAATTAGTAAATTTCTTTTATGTGAATTTATCTTTTATAACAATTAGTGTTTCACATTCAGTGATAACTTTTAATTATCAAAATGTATAAACACTTTTAAAGAACTAATAAAATAGTTGTCTTTAGGTTTACTATCAAGTTACATTGAAATCATTGGTTCTTGCTAGATTATCAAAGTTAAGAAGCGATGAGACTGTTCAATACTTAGATGGGTGACCATTTAAGCAACAGCAGATACTGTAAGAAACCAAATATCAAAAGGGTTGATATACCATAAAACAACCAACTAACCTCATTAGGTTTATAGGTTACTCTTCAAATTGGAGATATAAGCATTAAAATAAAAATTTCTTTAGATTTAAAAAATGTTAAAATCTAAAGAATGTGATTCGTAAGAGGTTTTTGGTGTTGCTCAAATCATTAAAAAAAATTTTTTTTTTTAAATAAATAAATAAAATAAATTATATATTTTAAAAATGCCAATTTTAAGATATTTTTGGTATTGCTAAAATTATACCCCCCTCCCCATTAATTAACCAAGAATTGAACTGTTTTAAAATTAAGGTTTACTTTTATTGGTAAATCTACCAAAAATAAAGCTAATGTAACTTTTTTGGTTCTTTTTCATTTTTATCTTAGTCTGTGTAAGCTCATTAAAATACCTGTTATTTATGCAAATATGCTTACATTTATTTTATTACAAAATGTAGAGGTTTTTCTTTTTCATACAATTTACATAAATAATTACAAAAGCTAGATATGTAATAAGTTATAAAAAATAAAAAATTAATTAAAAAAAACAATTGAATTAAGTATAGTTAAATTTAACAAAAATGTTAAGTTTATATAAGTTGAAGGTAAAATACTTTATATGATTTAATAAAAATATAAGTACCATATTGAATCCCCACCCCTCCCACCAAACAAACTGGACCCTTTTTCATTATTGCCACAAATTTTAATGAAACTACAATGGCTTACACATATGAAAAGTGATTATTTTCCTTAATTGTAGCAAAAAGTCATTAGCAAAGAACTAATCACAAATTATGATATCAAATCAAGAAGAGGAACATTTTAAAGAAGTAAATCATCACTTTCCTATTATAATTAAATAATCATTGCATTTGGAAATAATGTTCAGTCTATGAAATAAAAGCTAAACATCTATATTACATCCATTGTAATCACAGCTACTTTAACTCCTACTTTAAGTTTTAATGCTATCTAAATAAATAAATAAATAAAATAATTGTGAATGAAGATGTTAAAAGACAACCCTGGTAATTCCTGAAAGTTTAATTGAAATTTGACTAAAAATAACAACTTAAGTGTTGCAAACAAATTTGTTGAATTATAATTGTCTACTTTATAAGCAACCAAGGATTTGAATAAAATTACAGCTGATAAGATACAATAGGGTTCACCATCAATCTGTAAATGTCAGATAGTGGTGAGGAAACTCCTAAAGGTCACAACTTTGCAAGAATCATAAAGGTCCAATACTTAAGATCTAATTGAAGTGGGCAGCCTGGAAAATACCTCAAAACGCCAGCTGATGAGGTGGAAAGTGAGACAAACACTGGAGAATGCCAAGTCTCCGAAATCAAACATCACAAAAAAAGAAATGGTGAGTGATCAGAATCCGACTGAATGATACTATTATCATCATTCTGACAGTGGTAATGGGCAAGTGTGTATATTCAGATGAATTGGCAAGCCTCATTGGGGATAGTAGCTAGTGCAATGTAAAGGGTTTGGCCTTGAAAACTGAGAGAAAGATGTCACATATTGTGAAGAGGAACAAGGATCATTGTTGATTCAAAGTTATAAAATAAGGTTGAACTGAAATATGACCTTGAATTCAACTCCCAATGGAAATGGAAAAAGGAAATAGATAAACTGGCCTTCTTGAATGTGCTAAGAACTAGCGGGGGGGGGGGGGGAAAGGTTCAAGACATCAAGTACTTTAGGCTTACATTGACAATTTCAATCAGCCAAACAGAAGAAAAGGATTGTTCACACAACTCTAAAGTGGAGACCCAAATATATATCAACAGAGGTGCCCCCTATGCTGTAATGGTTATCATCATAGACAAAAATGAACATGGCATCCAGTGTTCAAATCCTGGATGGAGCTGTTTGCATTTCACATAGCACAAATACCATTGGGAAAGGTATGAATTATAATTCCTAACAACTTGTATTTGACTTTGAGAGAAAGCTCATTTAGGAATATACAAATATCAGTTTAATATTTCAAGTCCTTTGCATAGTGTAATGTTTAATAAGCTAGGCTAGCAGACAATTGCAAGTGAGCTTGATTCTCACATTGGATGCTCAATACTTTTGGCCTTGTACTAGGCTAAGTTTAGTAAATGACTAATACGTATCTCAGTATAGAAATTCAGTTTAAACAGCAACCACTCCAAAAAAAATTTGGTTTAGTGTGGCGGCTTCTGAGAATCAATTGTTGTCTAAAAAAGGTGGTCAAAATGCTGCAACCTTTTGCAACAACATGTGAAGCAATAAGATTATCAAATACTGATCTACACTTGTTATGCAAAGTGAATTCTCAAAAATATCAACAAGAATTGACAATTTGTGCTAAACAAGGTAAGCACATCCCTCTCACTAAATGTCATTTTTCAGTGTGAATATTGATTGTAATTTTCATGAAATATTTTTGAAAAGTTCCTTTTTTTTTTAGGGGGGGGGGGGGGTCCAACAAGAGACTCTTAAATAGAAATGGGCCCCAGCTCCAAAAAATCTGAAACCACTAAGGTAAAGAACAGAATAGGAATTTTAGAAAACTAATAACTTTACGGTGAGAGAAAGAAGTTAAACTAATATCATTGTTTTCAAGTGTTTTAAAATGTGAAATCATCACTTCAATAAGTAAAGTTGAAATTGTTTCTACAGAAACATGAAGTATGAGTTAGTTCTAAACACCTTAGTCAAAATTCAAATAAGACAAAACCACAAAACAAAAGAATGAATACAATTCATTTCTTGTAATGGTTTATTGCCACTGACAATTTACAAAGCTGATTCAAAATGGAATATTTTCTTATGAATCTCATTAAAAGAATAATTAATAGAAATATTTTAGTCTTCATTTAATAGTTATTAAAACATAGTTGAAGTCATAATATTATAAAGAAAAACAAAAGATGATTGTTTTTGTTTTGTTTTTGGGAAAATAAAGTTTTCAGTTAATGTGCAAATACAATTCCTATCAAATACAAACAACACTATGTAAAACAAATTTTGTTCTTGGATAGAATGTGCTATTTCTTAATTGCTTATATTGTAAAAGTATAATAGTCATTATTCCCTTCAAAATTTGATTTTGTGTCATCAATAATGAAATCTTAAAATTAATCTATTTCCTCTGTAAATCTTCATAATTAGCATCAGCCAGAGAGCAAAGGAGTCTATCACTTTTCTACTAGCACTAGACTAGGGAGATTGTTTTGGCCGAGGTGGAGTGCCACACCTACTAGCAGATTCCCCATTTTATTGTACAGATCAGATTAGATTACGAAAGTTGTGCTACTCATACATTCAGTTAGCAAGGACTGGTATTGAACCTGTGATTCCTAGGTAAATGCTCTACTGACTGAGCTCTTCTTCATAAGGTATGAATAAAAACATGTGAATCAAAATTTAGATGTATTTCTACTGAAGTTATAAAAAAAAAAATATTTAGGGGTGAGTAGCCCCCCCCCATTTGCAATTAATGTAAATTATTTTTATATATTAGCCCTCAAATATAGTCCTCCATATCAGCATTGAAATGCAAGTCATAGTAGTATATGTTGGACACACACACACACACAATCCAGGGATAGAACTACCAGGTTTACTAAGCCTACCAAACAGATTTCTTTTCATTCAATGTAGTTGCACTTTATTTTTCTTTTGCTGAGAATAAAGAAACTATTTTTGATCATTTTAGTCTAAATCTCCCACACCCTATAAACAAATTATTTACAAATTCTGTAGGTTTTTTTTTTTTTTATTTACCTGGCACTTAAAGGAGTACCAAACTGATGAATTAATTGTTAATATTTTCTTTTTCATGTTATTCTAGGATAAATTTTAACATTTAATGTTTTTAAACAGCATCAAAAATAAAAGCATATATTTTTGTATAATTTATATGAAATTGATTATGTTGCAATACACAAAATAATCTCACATTGTTTTTGATTTTTTAAAGGTTGTTGTAATCTATAAATAAATATTTGGTTTTATAATAAAATCATTAGAAAAGAAAAGAAGAAAAAAACATCTAAATTAAATAATTTTAAATGAAATATTGAAATATTTTGAAATGATAATGAGATGCCATACAAGATAATGTTTCTTATAATGACCTGAGACAAGATACAATATTCAAAACTGATAATAAATAATAAATTCTTTCATATGATTTTTTATTTTTTATTTTATTAGACCAATTCAATCAAATTTCTCGCTAGAGATACCCATTGAGAGTTTTCACTAGACATACCCAATCAAAGTTTGTAAAATCAAACAGTCTGAACATGGAATAAAATAATAATAATCTGACCACCAAAGTACACAGAAAGAAATTTGTTATTGTTTGGAATGTACCAATGACACACCCAGAAGTCAAGTTAGAAGTTTGAAAATGGAGAGACCGTAATTAGATAATTGAATAAATTCTTTTTTCTTCTTTATTTCTTAAGAATTTAAAAAATGCTTTACTATTTTCTTTTCTACTTAAATGTCAATTCATTTATTTCATAATAGAATTTCAAACAACTTTGGCAATGCCCCCTCCCCACCACCATGTTGACAGTTTTATAGACAAAGGAATTATTCATGCTGATAATTATGTGCAAATCATTTTACATCTATTTAGATTTTTATATAATAACAGTAATTAGTCAATTTATTTTCACCAACTTAATAAAAGTTGTAACGATTGGGGAAAAAAAAATAAATAAATAAAAAAGGTCAAGGTGGATGAAATCTCAGCCAGATAACTTTACTAATAATCTTAAAAAAGTACAGAAAATGTGAAGCTAACTATATTTCAAGATATCAGGTGTGTGTGTGTATGTATATATATATATATATATATATATATATATATATATATATATATATATATGTGTGTGTGGTGTGTGTGTGTATGTATGTGGTTAAATCATTGGTGATACCTCATTAGGAAAGTAGCAATAGAGAACAGATCAGATTGGTCCCAACTAAAGTTTCTTAATAAATTGCAGAGTCTTTATCTATGAACAACTAAAGCCGTCTAACTCCTACCTTGTACCAAATGCAGTGTAATTAGTTTCCAAGAAAATATTGAAATGTATTTAAAGTTAGCTGGAAATTGTGGGGGAAGAAGAACAACAACAAAACAAACACTGGAACACATGGATACGATTTTTATGTGTCAGTGACGCAGGATATGTACCTATCAGCATCTCTTGACAGGAGAGACAATAGGAGAGGCCAATGCAGTCAAACTTTCAACAGCTTTAATGTTTTTATTTTGTTTAAGAGAAAAATTTGTAAAAATACTAGAACAGAAGAATTGCACATAAAATAGTTATGAATCCAACTATTCACCATCTAGCTATGAGTAAATAGTAGGGCAGGCTAGGTTATTTAGCCGTGGTATAGCAACCAGCCTAGAAGAAAAAAGTGAATTTAAGCCAGTTGTAAACCTGGAAAAGGATGGACTTTGTCATGTTATTCTTGCACAAAATGCATCACCCCTAGGGGACCAGTGAACAAAGGCAAGTAGATCATCTTTATTGGTTTATAGTGTGGAGTAAAATAACATTGAATTGTAAACAACAATAGTCTTGTTTTCTATAGTTGGTATGGAAACAATACCTAATTTTACAAGTATTAGAAAATGGATGTGTTCAATGTTGATTAAAATAAATTAAACATTTTCACAATTAGTTAACTGTTAGATTATAAATTAAATTATACAGAAAACAATTGTATAGTAAATTTGTGGGAATAGTTTAATTTGGGAGAGATTGATTTTAATGGCATGTTAAGCTGTCTAGGGTTATTTTATACTTTGATGTTGCATTCATTGTGAATTTATATTTTCTGCGTAGTTGTTTTAAGAGTTTTTCCTTTTAATTTTACCTATAAAATACAAATAATTTTTAAACAGACCTATTTGACCCACAGATGGGACCCTAATAGATACTACCACTCATACAAATGTTTTTATGGTTTCAAGTAATTATTTCTATTTAATAATAGTCATTTGTTTGTACAGTTATATGGTTGCAAGTAACTAATAATAATCATCAGTAAACAATTAGAGCTTCAAGTAATTATTCTTAATACAAATAATTTACAGTTATATAGCATCAAGTATTTTTTATCAAATACAAATAATTTTCAAAGATCTATTTGACCCATAGATGGGACCCTAACAGGTACTACCACTCCAAGTCAGAGTGAACCTGGGAGTAATGAAGGGGTACTCTACACTAAGAGAACTGGAGCCTCAGATGTCATGTCATATCAAGGACACAATTTGGGTGAGAGTATATGACTGTCCGAGGATAAAGATCCAAACTAAGGGGTTCATATTTTATTATATTTTTTAATTAATGGATTATAGCAAAATACTAAAGAAATAACAAGCTTGAATTCTCCGGGCACTTTTTATAACATTGAAAGAAATAATAAGGATAAATAAAGAAAATGGCTTTAAAATTCACCATTCCCCATGTCAATCATTATAAAATGACATAATGATTAAAGATTGACATATTTCTTTCTTAGAACAAATATAAAATTAACTCATTATAAAAAATACTTAGGGATTGTATATTTTCAACTATCAAAATGTACATTTTTTTGCAGTAAAGCAATTAGAAAAATATTCTATTGTAACAAGACTTTTAGTAAATCAGCACAAAGTACAAGTGAATAAGATTTAGTCAACTCCAAATATTAAGACAAAAATAATTTTAAGAAAGTATTAACAGAATACAATCTTAGCTTTTTAAAAAGTGAACAAACACAGATTAAAATTACTAAGTAATTGTCTATGCAAGTTATATATATATTACACACATACACATACATACATACATACATACACACTGATGCTGATAGGTACACGTTCTGTGTCCCTGATGTACAAATATCTAAAAGGACGCAGTAAAATTGTATCCATGTGTCCCAGTGTTTTTTCTGTTTTCTTCCCTCACCATTTCAAGTTAACTGTAAATACATTTCAATAGTTTCTTAAAACGAACTACACAGGATAGGTAGGAGTTAGGCGGCTTTAGTTGGAACCCATAAATTTTCCCGGGGACTCATTCAAAGCAAATATGTGCATCCCAGGAGGCACTAAATCAAAAAGCTATCAGCATCACTGTATATACCTCACACACGTGATGTTCTGATAGAGTAAAAATAAACAATGTGATCCCACACACACAAATTAGAGGAGTGAAAATTAAGTAAGCAGAACTTGGTAACTGTCAGTTTCTTACCAAAGCAATTTGGTTTGAAAATTGGATAGGCAATAAACTGACAGCAAGAGCCACTGCCCCAACTTAAATATACATCTATCAATGATATTGAGCACTCTTTACTCATACATACACATAAATTTATAATATAAATATATTAAAATTACAAAGTTATTATCTGTGTATGGTTTGGAAAAAAAAAAAATATATATATATGGTTCCAACCTCTTTCACCTAATGGTTTCAGTTGGATAACACATGACCTATTAGATACAGTATAGCTGTGCAACCATGGATGTGAACAAAATTTAACAGTGACTCTGGAATAATTAGATGAGTCCATAAAAGGAGAAGACTATCTGCAAGTCATCAACTGCTCCAGATTTTCCTCCAAAAACCATAACAAAAAGTAAGAAGAACAAAATGTGAGATAGACAGATCTCAACAAATACATGTAATGGGTAGGTGATGCAAGAATAGGATCAGCAGCAACCAACATGCATAGGAATGACTCAATAAACTGGGGGGGGGGGGGTGACATTACATCAAAATACATCATCCTAATTCTGTTAGTGCTTAAACCAACGGTCAATGCACTGTACAATGTATACAGCATTCCTTGGAGTTTTATAGTCACAAACAATGATACCATTATTTACACTATAACATTGATTAATGTGCCTCACTTGGACCAGAGAATGTTGCCATTTTACCTTTAAGCTTAGTGAGACTAGTCAGCTTTTCAATTCTTTTAAGCAGATGCAGAGAAAAATTGCATGAAAATTTGAAGGTTTTGGGAATAGAAAACAATATGAGCTTACAAACAGGCTACCAAATAGAAATTGTGTTTTTATATATATATATATATATATAAGAGCATTCCCAGTTGATTGTTTTATTTGATGTTATTGTTATCTAACCACATTAGCTATATAGAGCTCTGTAAATAGAGTTCAAAAGTGTTTGAATTATGCAAATATCCTCATTGGTTCAAAAGTTATGAGAATAGCACCGAAATTGGGGGTAAAAAAGTGGACATAATTTTGCACAAAAAAACTCATGGAGCAATTCAAAATTGCCCCTTCATTGTTAAATGTATCTTGAGACTTTCAGGTTCAGTGGTTTTAATGGCATATCAACTTTTGTGATTTATCTAATGCCAAACCCATCCCCATAGAACAGTAGTGGTACTATTTACCTCATAGTTGGGGGGGGGGGGAATAATGTTTTATTAATCCAAAAGTGGGTGTAATAGTATGACTGGAGTTTAAACTCACTCATTACAATGTCTCACATATCTTGAGAGTGCTGACAATATAAAGCAGTTTGTTCAACATACATACATACACATACAACTTGGGTATAACACAAAACTGTATCCGGTGGTGAGGCTCCAGTTCTAGAAATCTGGTAAGAGTGAAATATCTACCTTATTACTCCCAGGTCCACTACGACCCAGATTTGTTAGGGTCTCATCTATGGTCAAAACACCCTGTCCCCCAACAATTTGGAAGTAAAGTGGTGATTGCAACTCTGTGAATGTTATGGAATGGGTTTTGGAGTTCATAATGACCTAATGAAGTTGGAGTCTGTCTCGACCTGAGGGGTGACATTCACCCCCTTCCTAGCAGTAGATGGCTTGTTTTAGCAAAATAATACAAACTCCCATCACATGACGAGTGATAGAAAACTGATTCCAAGAAAACTTGGCTAGCTTCCAGACATTCCATTGGCCCTTGTGTTCATCAGATTTAAAACCCCATTAAGCATGTAAGAAACATGTTACAGACTGCACTAATTTCCCAGTAGCCACACCCAACAAAAACAACTCAGTTATAAAGAACACTGGAATGTGCCTGGATAGATATACCAACATGCAACAAAACTAGTACCTTGTAGACTTTGTACCACATGGTGTCTAGACATTATTATTCAGGTGAAGGAAGATTTGGTTTCTTTAATGGCATATCAACCCCTTATGGAATATCTAATGTCAAAATTTGGTTCATTCTAAATGTTTGATTATAATCATAATTATTTACATTTTCAATATTCCATTACAATCAATTTTTCCATCAACCTCCCAAAGTCACAGTTATATGGTATCAAATATTCTTATCTAATACAAATAATTTATATACAATAACATTCATTTGTTTGCACACAGGCTTTCAAGCATTTCTGTCTAATAATAATTTTCAAACAGATCTATTTGACCCATAAATGAGGCCTGGACAGGTACTCCCACTCCAGTTCAGAATGAAACTGACAAATGCATTGGTACTCCACACTCATTACTCCCAGGTCCACTGACCCAGAGAGAGAGAGATAGTATGGGTCCCATCTAAAACTAGACAAAAAAAATGTAAATATAAATGTACAATGAAAGTAATTCCCTAACTTCTAGCATAAATAACCCTAGACAGGTTGACATGCCATTAAAATCAATCAAATAGATCACCTGATTAAGTTAAAAGTAAATGGAAACATTGGAAGTATATAAATATTTTACAAGGTACCAAATTTCCCCTATTATATATATATATATATATATATATATATATATATAAGCTAGCTTTGACTAAGTGAGATATATCCTAAAAAGAATGGTTTCAACAGTTTTCCTTTTTTGTTTTTTGTTTTTTTTAAACGTCTTTATGAAAAATACTCACTATAATCTCTTATCAATGAATCAAAAATATTACTACACAAAACATATCCCTAATGATCGTCATCAAGTGGTACTGATAGCATTAATCCACTTGACTCTCTCTCGGCCTCTATCCCTATTGGCCAATACTCTTAGCAAGTACTCTACACAGAATCCAGTGTCCATGCAGAGCTGATTAATGTGTTTTTGCTGGTTAGCCAACACAGGTGTGTCCACGTCTAGGAGTACACAGGAAAACATTGCTTATGATTTCATCCTCTCCAGCAGTGTTAAGCATGTCTTGTTCATCTTACTTGGATGGTTTGAGAGATAAAAGGTAAGTGGATATGTAACTGCTGTTTTGTGGGATGCTGCTTCCAGGACATGTTTATAACAGCACACAGTATCTTTCTGTAGTTCCCATTTAACTTTTTCTTCAAGTGTTTTTGTTAAAATTCAATTGGTGCATCCCTAAAGTAGTACTGATACAGTGATGGCTTGGAAGAATTTGAGTTTTAATTTATCAAAAAGATCAAATCTCCATCTGGTCAATAGCAGTTCATGCCTTTCCTATCTGTAGTTTGATATCACTTTTAGTAGATGAGCTATTGCAGCAAAACTTAGTAATTCTAAAGAAATGTTAATGTAATCTTAAGGATAAAAAAAATAATGAGAGAGAGAGAGAGAGAGAGAGAGAGAGAGAGAGAGAGAGAGTACCAAGAGAGACGTATCATCATTATCTCATTAGTCAACCACCAGGCACTTCTTTAATGTAAAGATCTATTGTTGGTAGAATTAAGAATTGAACATCATGCTTTTTATATTTAGCCCTCTCAAGATAAACGTAATAGGAGTGTGGGGTAGTGCTCATTCTCCTCTTTTATTGCAAGCTGCCGCCCCGCCCCCCAATTAAATCCTAGTATGAAAGGACTTTTATGCTTATTTAAAAATATTTAACACATATTGCAATAATTTAAATATCCTCCTTGATGTTTTAATTTTAGATTTACTGGCTAGATAATAACAGATTTAATCATAAAAAATAGAAAAATAGTTTTGGGTTCTTAAAACAGGTTTTTAAGACATTTTAGTTACTTTTTCATAATCAGTTCAATTATATAATGATCAAGGAAATTCACTATCATCTTGTAGGACAGCTAAAGTATGGATTACCAAAAAATGGTAAAACTTGTTTTCAATTCATCTACAAACTTACATACTAAATGAGATAATTTTTACTTCTTAATCTTCTAAAGATGCTGGGCTTATTGTCAAGTCACATTGAAAGCACTGGTTCCTGCTAGATCACAAAATTTAAGCAGTGATGAGCCTGTTCAATATTTAGATGGGTGACCATTTAAGCAATAGCAGGTACTGTAAGTAACCACATATCAAAATGACTTGATTTGGCATTAAATGACTTGAAAACCAATGCAGTAACTATGCCGTAAAACCAACCAACCATAGATGATAATTACATACTTTCAATACACACACAAAATTAAAATTTTCTATTAAAAAAATAAAGAATCTTTGGATTATTGGATTTTTAAGCTTGATATTTTTTGATTATGTAATATTTATTATTTAACAACTTTCAGAATGAATATATATATATATTCAAGATTTGTGGCATATTTTCTACACAACCAGCTGATGTTATAAATAAAATTTAAATGGAATTAATTCCTCCAGGGACTAATAAAGAATGTAAATAATCCGTGTTCAAAAGATATTTTTATTGAGATTTCATAAAATTAAAGTGTGTGTGGGGGGGGGGGTTACTTATTTCTTCAAACATTTCTTACAAAATATTTTTCATGCATAAATGCAAAATTTATTGAAATCAAATAATTAGCAATTTTTTTATCTAAAAATTCTCTTGCAAATTATTACATTATACTGTTTTGTTCAATGTAAACAACTTTTAAACACAAATATCTTCAGTTCTATATTGGAATTTTCTCTAGTATTTTTTTTTTTTTTTTTTTTTTTTTTTTTATTGGACAAATGATTTACTATTTATCTTGCATGTGAAAGGTCTAAAAAGTAGATAGTATAAGCCATATTAAAACAAAATGTAAACATATGGTAGACTCAAAACTTTGCGATTATCATCTTATTATAATAGAGATTATGAGTCTGGCTTCTTGTAACCAAAACTGTCATCAACAATGTCACAATTCTCTTAGTTATTTACATTATAGTCTAAATAATTATTTAATCTAACTTGCATTTTATTTATTAATGATGTCCCTGTTCACGGTCAGTTAGATTAGCATCAAAAAGACCCATGTTATTAATACATTTAAAATCCTGCAATGCGTATCAAATAAATGTTTAAAATTTGTATCATTTTTGTTTTATTTTAATTGATTTTTAAATAAAATTATGCATAAGACTGCTTTTAAAACATTTGAGAATTTAAAAAAAAGAAAAAAAGAAGTACTTGATGCCATATATCTGTAAATTATTTGTATTAAGAATAATTACTTGAAACCTTATAACTGTGCAAACATTCATTGCAAACAACTATCATTAAATAGAAATAATTACTTGAACCCATATCATTTTTAATATTAGATAGGAATACCTGAAACAATACAACTGTGATTGATTGATTTTAGCAACATGTCAACCTGTTTTGGATTATTTCCTACTTAGAAGTTAGAGAATTGTGTACAAATTGTGTATTACTAAGAAAAAGATTTACATAGTATATGGTGTAGATAATTTGCAACTTGGTTTTAACAAAACCAGGTTTAATAAATAATCATTTAGTGTTATTATCCCTAATATCATTTTGTTTTATTCTTAAATATGTTAAAAGAAATCCTATGCATAATTTCATATAGAAATCAATCAAAATAACAAAAATAAGTGGTACCTTTATATACGTTCTTATTTAGTCTTGTTAGTCTTTCTAATTTAATATATTTTATTACATTAAAACTTGAATACTTGTGCCCAGTAGATTAGGAAGTAATCAACAAAAAAAAAAAAAAGAAAAAAAGTTTTTAATGGGTTATTTAATGCCAAATCCATCCTTGTAGAAGAACAGTAGTGGTACTATTTACCCTATAGCTGGGAGGATGAGGGGTTCATACCTTTCTCAAGTGAATTGAATGTAATAGTGACTGGAGTCACTCTGATGTCACAGTCCATCACATTGGCTATTACACTATGGGGATTCTCCTTAAAACCAGCTCATTTCGTCAAATCATTGGACATAGATAATTTTTCACCTTAATTGGTTCAAATCACAATTTCTCGGGTGTTTCTGATCCAAACTTAAAATATTTATATGGTTGGAAAGAAAAGAAAATAATTTTCTAAATGTGTAATTTTTATTTGTTTTTATTCATTGAATTGTTTTTTACAGCGAGTTAAAATGATATTTTGCTTTGAACAGCCGAAACCATAAAATATGACTTTTTTTTTTTTTAAAGACTAATTTTTACATGCTATTTTGTTTTTCAAAATCATTGTGGCTAATCTTTATCAATATTCTTGAAATTTTACACTCAATTAGAATTTTTTTTGTTTCTAGACTCCGTGGAAGCAAAAATACAATAGAGCAAATTTGAAGGTGATTTTTTTCAAAAAATATAAGTGAAGAAAAAAAAAAAAAAAAAAAAAAAAAAAAGCACTATACCAGTAATAGAAGACAGTCTCAGAATTATTTTTATAAATAATGTGTGAAATAAAAAACGATTGTATACCGTCAGGGATTTTGCTCAAAGTTTTAATTTTGAAAAGAAAACAGTCAAATTTACTTGATTTTCAAATGTAAACAATCTCTCGTAATTCTGGCCATATCAGCTCAAAAAAGTAATTACTAGTGTATTTCGTGTCCAATTTTTAAAATGTTTATATGGTTGGAAAGAAAATGAAATAATCTTTCTAAATATTTGTGTGTGTATTTATCCATTGAATTATTTTTTACAGCGAGTTAAAACAGCATTTTGTCTTCAAACAGACGAAAATGTGTTATACAAATTTTTTTCCGGTCAAATTTTCTGTGTTATTTCTTTTTTGTAAAATCAAAGTGGTTAATCTTTATCAATATTCTTGAAATTTTATACTTAAATAGGAGACACTTTTAACTACAAGCAGAAACTTGTTTTTTTTCTTTTCCAACCTTTGGGAGTGAAACAACAATAGACCGAAGTTGAAGGCAATTTCTTCAAAAAATATAAGATGAGCAACAAAAATCACTATATCCCTAATAGAAAACAGTCTCAGAATTATTTTCATATATAATGTGTGTAATATAAATGTCGCTAAACCATCAGGGATTTGCTTTAAAACTTTGGATTGGGGGGAGGGGGACAAAAAAAAAAAAAAAAAAAACTCAAATTTACTTGTCTTCCGAATGTGTTTACATTTGGAAGACAAGTAAATTTGAGTTTTTTAGGCGCCATTTATTCAGAAATAAAGAAATGAAGAAATTACTGAATTTCTTGTTTTGTATTAGTCCATGACTTGACATTTTTTTAACAAAATCATGTCCACTTTTGTACCCCAAATTTTAGGGCTTTAAATTCTCATAACTTTTGAAACACAGGGGATATTTGCATAATTCAAACAGTTCTGAACTCCATTTACAGAGCTTTATATAACTAATGTGATTAAATAACAATAACCTCAAATAAATAAATAAAAATCAACTGGGAATGTTATTAATAGGAATAGACTTTGTAGTCAGTTTCCAAAAAGAAATTTCACAAACAAAAAAATTGATGTATATGACATTTGTTTACAGTGGAGGCAGCAAGAAATGATTATGCTCATTCACTTGCTTGATCAACTCTATTGTACTAATAAAATAAGCCATTTAAAATTTAAATAAAAATTTAAAAAAAAATTTTTTAAATTATATCAAATGCTGTATAAAGTTTCCAGATATTTTTTTCTTAAATCAAATGGAATTTATGGAAAGGATAAAAAAATTGCTTTTCCTGTTGTTGGCAGGGCTTAAAATATGCAGACAGTATCCCCTGCAAAAAGTATTACTGACCCCTTTAAAAGGTGTCCTGAGTAAAACACTAAACTGCATATGATGGTGAGACTCTAGTTAAATCAGAGGGAGTTGTGAGGTACCCATATATTGCCATTACCCTCAGGTTCACTGACTCAAAATGATAATACCTGTTAGGGTACCAAATCCAGACCTCTGAAACAAGTATACAAAAAATGTAACTGGAAATGTACAATGAATTCAATACCCTAACCTCAAGGCATAGAATAACTTGATATGGGTTGACATGCCATTAAAATCAATCAACCAAAAATAGCAAGTAACCAGGTTTAAAATCCTTTTGTTTGTCTCATTAACATGTAAATCATTTAAATCCCTACACTTCTTGCAGAGGAATAGATTATCATTATCTTTATTATAGTTCTAATTCTCTTTAATCATTCTCAGGAAAAGTGAAACCAACATAAAGATATTTCAAACAAACATATCTTACTAACTTGACTGACAGAGAAATTTTATAACAAAAAAGAAACTATATTATGAATCTGATGATACAAAAGAAAATCTCATAAAAATACATTTTTCTCCCTCAATCAAGAGTAATGTGAGCCCCTGTCTCTGTTGTCTGATTTTTTAGACAAAAACACCCCCCCTCCCCTGAAGCAATGCCAAAACTTGGAAGACATTGAATAAGAGTTAATAGCATTACTCAGCAGCTTTGATTTATTTACATAGTAACAACTGCTTGTTAAGTAGCAGAAGATAAGTAAAACAGGACGCCAAAAGGAAGAATGTAGAAAGTTGTTGGAAGTTTGGTCTTGAAAGGCTTAGAAAACCAATTCCTTTTATCACCATTCTATATAAGCCAGACAAAAATAAACCTAAACTAATCTTATATTTTGTTGTTGTTGTCTGACCCACAATAAATAGTCAAATAATTTCAATTATTCATTGGGTTTGAATAAAACTACAAGTTTTAAAGATTAATACAAAGATAAAGACATTTACAAATCCAACATATTTATTACCACAAAATAAAATATTCTGCACATGTTACCAACACTATGATGCTACTTTTTCATGTAGTAACCATTGAGATTGATGTACCATTAAGTCTAGGTTTAAAGCATGGAATGAGTAACCCAAAGTTGAACTTTTTTTACACCTTATTTTTCTCCAAGGCAGGTACCATTAGGTAATGAGAAAAATACTGCATTTTTAACCTGGACTTATTAGTGGAAGAGTGCATAAATACTCTAAATAAAGAATTTGGTGTCAAGCACCTCTACAACAACAACAACAACACCATCATTATTATTATCTGTGTGGAACTACTTCCCAGATAAATGTTGTGTGAAGAGACCAAGTCAGGGCTATGTAGCAGATATCATAAAATATCCTAACCATATCACTGGAGCTACTTTTTTTTTTTACCAAGTTTGCCATGTTCAAGGTAAAGCTGTTGGGTAAAGCAGGATGATATATCATTACACAAACAATGAGTGTTTCAATGTCTGACAGTCTATTCAGTATCAAGTCCACAACTAACACACTGTATACATTCCACAACACATGACTGCTGCAACTTTCTTTTTTTGTGAATGAATGCTTCCTGGTCATGAAATCAACAATTGATTGATTGATTTTTAATGGCATGTCAACCAGTCTACATTTATTTTATGCCTAGGGAAGCACATTTATTGTATGTTTATATTAACATTTTTTGTGAGGTTGTTTAAAAGCTTTTTGGCAAAATACCAAGTATTCCTATCTAATGCAAATAATTTGCAAACAGATCTATTTGACCAATAGATGGGACCCTACATTGGTGTCAGAATGAACTTGGGTATAATGGGAATGAAGTAGTACTCTATACATACCAGATCTTAAGAAATGGAGCCTCATCAACAGATGCAAAACATCTTGACATCTCAAGATATAACATATGGAATATGATTAATATTTTATATCTCTTGTTGCCTTGTGTTTATTTTACCAGGTTTTAATTCTAGTTGATTCATATGTACCTTACTTTTTGGATATCCTTTGTAGTTTTTTTTTTTTTTTGGGGGGGGGGTATCTAAACCTAATCTAATGTTTTATTAGTATTACAATTATCTGAAAATGAAAAAGGATTATACTTTTTTTTAATTAAATAATTAAAATGTAGAATGATTAACTTCTTTATTGCATGTCAGTCTACTTTTAATCTAGTCAAATGTGGGATTAGTTTGTGGCTAAAATAATTGTCACTTTACATGTAATAGATTAAATGACATCTTGACATGAAAATTTATGGCCACAAAAAGGTTTTAGGCTACTGTTATGGCACTATTATTGATTCTAGACAATTTCCCATTTATAAAGAGAATTTAAATAGTTATATTAGTTTTATCTAAAGTATAGTTTGATAGCTCTTCACCCTCACTTTCAAACTCTCCTCATAATTAACTAGAAATTCAAAAATGTTTGAACTAAGTGAATTTGATTAATGCTCAAAGACAAATTATTCATTTGTAGAATATTACATTTTTTTTTAAGGAAAAAGTGGTTATTATTATCAGCTGAATTTAAACTAAAATTTATCTCAAAGAAAAGTAAGTAACACTTTATATGATTAGTTGATTTTAACAGCATGTCAACCGGTCTAGGGTTGTTTTATGCGTAGAGGTTAGGGAATCACATACATTATATGCTTATATTTACTTTTTTTTTTTTTTTAAATGTAGTTAAGATTTTTTATTTTGTTTTGACTATGGCAATATCGTCTGGGATTGTTTTCTAATAAATGATTTGGGGATCAATGCTGAAAAATTATTTTGTATGTTATTAATATGCTGATGTTTTAGTGTGATAATAATAATTTTATTTCTTATGGTTAAATGGAGGAGACTCATAAAAAGAAAGTTTCAAGCTATAAAGAAATGGAGTTTAATCAATTTTGACTCTTACCTCTTATATATCTTAAATAGGTATCTCAGCTAGTATGATATATGTGCTACTCATATACACTCTTTTAGCTTGTGCCTATGGACTAATTTTTAAATTCCACTATAAATGCTTCTTGCAAAAAAATAAAAAATAAAATAAAATAAAAATTTAAAAAATATTTGTACTCTTTGTAAAGTTTTCTGAAATAAATTTGTCTACTAGAAGAAATTGAGTGAACTTAACGTTTCTATATTGAATCTCTTGCACACATTTAAGAATACAAGATTATTTTCATGCTTTTCTTGAAATTTTCAACATTTCAAAATAAGATAAAAATTCTATGTATTTAGAATTGGAAATTTTTTTTTAGGAGCAGATTACATCATCAGGTGGGCTGCACAACTAAAAACAAATCAAGGTAATTCTTTGTTGATAGTATATCAACCAGGATTGCAGATTTGAAAGCAATTAAGGGGGGTCACAGGAGTTGGAGTCGGTAAAACTATACAAACTCCAACTCCAGTTGAATTTACACTCTATATGGCCCTAATTTAGTCTGTAAAGTTATACAGTGCACACTCTTTATAAATAGATTATTAAAAAAATCAGTTTTATATTTATTTGTAGGCCATAATCACTTAATTACAGAGGAGTTGGAATTAGAGGTGGCAAAAAATAATAGCAATGAAGGGGGCACCCTAGTCCCCATAGCTCCAGAACTAAAACCTCATTACCAGACGCAGTTTAGTATCATACTGAACATACCCCACCCACCCCCACTGACAGGGGAAGGTAAAATAACTTTTTAAATAATTTTGCAAATAGAAATTTGTATAAATTTTCTACCAAATTACAAATAAGATTCTAAGATATTTTCGTGTATAAAGAGTTGTTGACGTTCGATGACCCACCCAGGACCTCAAGCAAATAGGAAGACAGAAAACCAAAAATTGAAAATAAAAATAAATGCAAAATTTTGTGCAGCAAACAGCATGAACAAGTGCTTGTCCAAGTGTGCTATATTGATAGTGATTGTCATGGGCCCAGTAATGAGGGCACCCATTCATGAATGCATCTCATTCTAACAACAGTTATGCACACAGCTTTCTCTCACAATATAAAGATGATATAAAATGTTCAAAATGACAATAACAAAATATCAGAATTATAGAATCAACTAAAAAAGACTAAATAGACTGTACTAGTAGCACAGGAATGGGTAAATAAAGTCAAAACCATATATATATATATATATATATATATACACATATATATATATATATACACACACACCTATGTATGTATTTATCAGTTAAATGCTACCCCTGTGTGTAGGTTGCTGATGGCCCAATCGTTAAGAACTGACTGATGAAAAATCGGTTGGGTTACAATCCCGACTGGAGATAGCCTGCTAAGTCTAGCCACACTGAGGAGATGTGATACATTGGACCACAGTGTTTGTGGATTACATATATCTTGAACTGTATAACAATACCAGTGCCATAAAACACCTAGCAATAACACTGATAAATTCACATCTACCATTATACAGAAAATGCTCAGTAATAACACCAAAATCATATACAAAAATAACTGGAAAAAAAAAAAAAAAAAAAAAAAAAAGCCTACAAATCCTTGAAGCAGTCAGTGTTAAAAAATAAGCAACCAAACATAAATAATGTTCAACACTGGAATTAACATCTTCAATAACTGACATGCAAAGTACAATCACCAATAATAAACCCTTCTAATAGAATTTTCACCCCAAAGAATTGAATAAAAACAAACCATGCCCCTCCCCCGACAATCAAGTGCTTAAGAGCAGAACTGGGGCATCTCTTCAAGTGGACCCTGAGACAAGATAGTAGCAAGAAAGCTAGAGGGAGAAGAAGGGGAAGAAAAAAAAGAAAAGAAAAAACTCTTCTCTTTCTCTATATATATTGTAATGGCTATCTTGATGAAACTAGGTTAATTTATTGAGTTGCCAGCTGAAATAAATTTATAATAGACAAATGACTGTGTTGAGTTTTTCTTTCTTATTGTAAATGTGTGTGTGTGTATATAACACCGGTAACTCAATAAATGAACCTAGTTTCATCAATATAGCTATTATAATAAATATATATCTAATACAAGACTTATGATGGGTCAGTCAAAATCTAAGCTAGTTATAAGTTAATGACTAATATATATATATATATATCCTTTTTATAAGTTATTGAAAAAATGTGTAATATTTATGGTGCAATTATATGAAAAGAAAAAATGCTGAGGTTTTAATGAACACCTTCAATGTCTTCAGTACAGGTGCATCACACCAGCTTCCGGCTGAGAATTTTTTTACAGATACATCAGGGCAAAACATACCTCTAGGTATGCAGCAAGTCAGTAGCTGCACACCAATTATATCCACAAACTAGGTGCATTTATATTGCAGTCGTTCTAATTTAGTTTTTATACTAAAATACAAAAAACTAGAATACTTCTTCCCTTAAGATTTTTAACCCTATTACAATAAGAAGTTTCTTAGTCAATTAGCATCAAATTGCTTGCACCCTTTTTTTCTTTTTTCACCTTCATTAGTTTTTTTATAGAAGAGGCAACCAGAAGATTTTCATTGATTCTCTCTTTTTTTAACAAGTAGTATATACTAAAATGTAGTATAGTGAGAAATTTGAAAAAACACAGGTTTAAATAAAATGAGTGGTAAGTTTATTAGCCAACGCTGCAGTGTTTCAATCTGTTTAGTAGATCTTCTTCAGGGCTTTTGTTTTAAGGAAAATAAATTTATCACAGATAATAAGGAGATTGTGAGAGTCTTTTGTTGATCAATCCACCTAAAAATACTGAGTGAAAAACTAGCATTCATAGATTGTTTGAAATTATCAAACGCAGAGACAGACGGTTCTGAAGTTGGCACAAAACATTCTCACAAGTTGTGTGTGTGTGCGTGAGAGAGAGCATGTATGGAAAAGTGAAATGTAATCAATTACTGTAGTTTCAATTGATAAAATATGAGTGTTAAAACAATCTTAGTAAAAACAGTGTGTCAGTGTCTGTAACCATAACTATGGCACCAACAATGTCACAATTCCCTTAGTTATTTACTTTATATTCTCAATGGTTATTAATTAAATAATCATCATTTAATCTTAATTAGCATCTTATTTATTAACAATGTCTCTATTAAGGTCTAGCCGAGATAAATTTGCCTCAAAACAGCCCATAGTGTTACATATAATTAAGAAATAAATGTTTACATAGTATAAGGTATAAATAATTTGCATACCGCTTTTAATAAAACTGTTTAATAAATAATTATTTAGTGTTATTGATTTCTTATATTGTTTTATTCTCAAACGTATTAAAAGGAATCGTATGTATAATTTTATATCGAAATCAATTAGAATAAAGTAAAAATAAGTCTTTTTTGTGTTCTTATTTAATTTCATTAGACTTTCTAATTCAATATATCTAATTATGTTAAAACTTAAATACTTGTGGCCAGAGGGTGCATTTTTTTGCTATTACTAATTAAAGATTACCGTAAAAGACAAATTCTTTTCTTTTAATAAAGAAATTTGATAACCCAGCAAAAATATCTTCCTGTCAAAATAAATATTTTAAATCTCGTGTGTGTGTCTGTGCGCACATGCTATGTGTGTGTGTAATATAAAATGAACTCACCCTCAAGTTTCCTTGGTGTACTAGGTCCAACAGATTTGCTTCCTTCACTATCTCGTCGTTGTCGCCCAACTCCTGAATCGAAATTATGAGTGTGAGTATTATCCTTTCGAAAATTATCCTTGATAGTTGTTTCCTGCAACTGTCCACCTTTGTGGACCCACTGGCTAGTCCTCTGTGCGACAACATCTTGTAAATCTTTAGGCGGTCCGGTTTTAATTTTCTCAGATAATGATCTGTCCGATGATTTGGATGATTGATGTAAACTGACCTTATGGTGTTTATCAAATTTTTCTCCAACATTGGAATGTTTGCTTCTGTCATCTGAGGCTGGAAATGCTATGGGGGAAGGAAAAAGAAAAACACCCATAAAATCTTTGGCCTCCAGATATACAAGAGAACAAAATGCTATATAAATATATATATATATAAATAAATATATATATTTTTAAAGCCACTATCAAAATAATCAGATTTCTTGAAAGATTACACATGCTAGTTATTACCCATGAAATAAATTCAGGCATATATTTGAATTGCTATAAGAAATCTTTAGAAATTTTTTTTTTATCAAACATTAGTGGAGTTTAGAGAATAGTATTGTTGACTACAAGTGGATTTTTATTATTTTTAAATTCAACTTTTTTTTTTTAATGACTTTTTACTATATTATCATCTAACAAAAGTGTGGCAAAACAAACCAGTAATTAGCGCGCACACACAATATATCATATATATATATATAATATATATATATATATATATTATATCACATTTATGGGAAAATATTTTTTTGTTTTTAGAAGCATGAAAGAAAGGAATGAAATAAATGAAGAACTGAGTTGAATGTTATGGTCTAAGTTCCATTTATTTTCCAAATATTTCAATGAAATACAGCCCTCTTCTTATGAGGTTAGTTTTAGACTGACTGGTTCTTGTCTCTAGTCCTTTTGCGGTCAGGCGGTGCTCTTTGTCTGGCCCTGTCGCTGATGCTGTGTTGCCTACCCCGTACTTTCTGCTGATTCTCCGGCTTTGTTGGAAGTGGTTAGATGGAAGGGTTTCTTGAATACCATCCTGTGGGTTGTTAGTTCCTTTATACGTGGTGGAGATGTGTTAAAGTATTTGTAAGCATTTAAATTCCCTAGATCTGAGTTTACACCTTGTGTGTGTGTATGTGTGTGGACATGTACTATCCATTTTGTTTTTTTGTTTTTTTTTCACTTTTGAGTGGATGGAAAGTTGTGATCTATTAGGATGCATTTCAGGTTGTCTGGTGTATGTTGTGGCTTGTTGAAGTGTTTCGCTATAGGTGCATATTGAGATCCTTGTCAAATTTTGTGGTTGTTAAATCTAAGTCTGAAGGCTGTTTGCATCTCTCCTATATATCTGCTGTCTTTGCATTTGGTACAGAAGATGTAGTATATAACATTGGCACTGTCGCAAGAAAGTTGAGGGTAGGGGTGGATCTTGATGTTGGTGTGTGGTATTATGAATGGGGAGTCTGTTATTATGAGTTTATCTACTTGGTTTGTTGCATTTGTGTGTGTGTGTGTGTGTGTGTTTGGATGTAGTGAGGGTATTACGTGGGTTTAGTGGTTGTCGTTTAGTATTGATGAGTGGTTTGTGGAAGGTGGGTTTTATTTTTGGGTCTGCTTGTAGGTTGTTTTTTTTGTTTTTAAACTCTTTAGTGTTTGGGTTAGTTTGTACATGTGTTGGCCATGGTGAAAGATCATTCAGATTCAATCATTGTTTTTTCTTCTTTCTGTATTTGAAGAGCTCTTGTCCGTTTAGGGATGATGCTTTATTTATGGGCGTTTTGATGAGTTTTATAGGGTAGTGACTTTTTAGGAATTTTTGTATTAATTTGGTGGTGTGATATACGTATTCCTGGGGGTCCAAGCAGATGTTTCTTATTTGTATGCAAGCACTGTATATTAGGTTTTTTTAAGATTGAGAGGGTGGTTCCTGTTGCAGTCTAGGGATATGTGGTTGTTGGTGGGTTTAGTGTATAGAGATAGTGTGTTGTTTTGGGTTCAAATTATTATGTCTAAGAAGGGGGTAGAGGTGTGTGAGTGTTCTAGGGTGAATTTTATTAACTGTTGCAGTGTTTGTGAAAATCTAGCAGGTTATTTCGACCATGTGTGTCCATAAGAGAAAGGTGTCATCTATTTACATGCAATAGTACATAGGGGTTAGTCTCAGAATAGTTTTGTTTCCAGTATATGTATGAATATGTTTGCATAACTGTGCCATTTTCGTACCCATGGTTGTACCTTTGATTTGCAGGTAGTGTTGCTTGTTGAACTGGAAGTTGTTATAGATTAGAATGAAATTGATTCTTTTACACAGGTTGTCTATTTGGTTTGTGGGGATATTGTTGTCAGACAGAAACTTTCTGCAGGCTCAGATGCCTTCTTTGTGTGGGATGTTTGTGGGCTGTTACATCCATTGTTGCTAGGATAGCTCCCTCTGGAAGTGCACCTATTTCTTGGATTTAGTTTAGGTGGTATGTGGTGTTTTTGATGTGTCCGGCATAGTGTGTAGTATGGGGTTGATCTCAATTTAAGTTTATAATAAAATACCTCTGTTAAATTTTATCTGAATTTTATCAACATCCAAAATTACATAACTTTTTTGTTTTTGTTTTAAAAAACACTATGGACTGTAAAATGTTATTTAGTACTTTCTGAGTATATATATATATATATATATATATATATATATGAACCTGCATTGTTCTTTATTTTTATGTAGTAATGATATTGACTATAAATTAAATAAAGTCGTCAGGGTGGCCTAAAGTCGGTATCAGCCATTCAGTGAGGGAGTCTATCCCCTTTTCACTAGCACTAACCCTAGAGATTATTTTAGCATCTGAGGTGGAGTGCCACACATACCATCAGCTCCTTACTTTACTGCACATATCCCTGTGTTACTCATACACCAAGTTAGCAAGGTCTGGTATCAAACCAGGAACTTTGTGGTTCCTAGGCTGATGCTCTACTGACGGCTCTTAATTTCTGAATTGACTGGGACGTAGGTAGTGACATAGTTTCAGTTACAAATAGAGACCAAATCTCCATTATTACTAGATAGAGCTCGGTAAATGGAGTTCAAAACTGTTTGAATTAT
This sequence comes from Doryteuthis pealeii, assembly GCA_023376005.1. Classification (NCBI taxonomy): domain Eukaryota; kingdom Metazoa; phylum Mollusca; class Cephalopoda; order Myopsida; family Loliginidae; genus Doryteuthis; species Doryteuthis pealeii. The sequence continues at coordinate 49,484,056 of CM042155.1, forward strand.
GCAAATATTCCCAATGGTTCAAAACTTATGAGAATGAAAAGCCCTGAAATTGCGGGTACAAAAGTGGACATGATTTTGCTAAAAAAAATATGTCAAATCACGGACCAATTGAAAACAAAAAATTCAATAATTTCTTCACTGTTTCTTTATTTTTGGAGTAATTTTAATAAAACTGGCATTTTTATGTAAAGTTGTATGTTCTTTCTGATTCTGCACTCAAATGGTATGTATCTCTATGCTGGAATCCATTATTAGAAAATAAGAGGTAGGGATGTTGTGTTTTTTTTTCTGTTAAGTTTATCACAAGATTATTCAACATTTTCATTTTAATACTGCATGTATACATATATATAGTATCAATTTAAATAAATAACATTACTTTGAACTTAAAAATACCCTTTTAAATACCTTCTATGTTGTATTACATACAAGAAATAGAATATCTATTTACATCATTTATATAAAAAAAAAAAGAAGAAAGAAAAAAGGCATATCATTATCCAAAATTGAAAGTTTCCCCAAAAAACCTAGTGTTAAACATTATCAAACTTTCACATATTATATATCAAAATAATTCCAAGACTACCTTCTATTAAGGATATAGTGCTCTTTTTTTGCTCATCTCATACTTTTTGAAGGAACTTGTGTCAACTTTCATTGGTAGTAGTTTCACTTCCAAAGGTCGGAGAAGAAAAAAAATACCTCCTTATAGTAGTTTAAGGTGTCTTCTAATTAAGTGTACAAATTCAAGAATATTGATAAAGATTGACTACTTTGATTTTGCAAAACAAAGTAACATATCAAATTTAGCCGGGGGGGGGGGGTTCATATTTCGCATTTTCAGCTGTTTGTAACAAAATACCGTTTTTACTCACTGTAAAAAAATAATTCAATGGATGAAAACACATACAAATTACATACTTAGAAAGATTATTTAGTTTCTTTCCAACTATATCAATATTCTTTAAGATTGGACCAGAAATATTTGAGAAATTACAAGTTGAACTGATTAAAGTGCAAATTTGTCAATGTCCACTGATTTCAGTTAAACTGCTGATAATGCTAATCTAAAACTAACCCCAGAAGAGGGATGCATTTCCTCAAAATATTGGAAAATAAATGGAACTTAACATATATTCAACCCAGCTCTTCATTTATTTCACTTATTTATTTCTTCTATGCTTCTAAAAACAAACAAAAAATTATTTTCCCATAAATATAATATATATATATATATATACACACACACACCTTAGATATACCGACAAAGAAGCATACATGGACTCCACAACATCATGTATGTGTGTGTGAGTGAGTGTGCGTGCGTATATTTTCAAAATATTCACATACACACACGTACATATATATATATATATATATATATATATACATACATATATACATACATACATACATACATACACACTTTAAAAGTCACTTTGTTTCATTTCAGAGTATAAAGCAAAAATTACAATTATTTATTTCTTTAAATCTAAGAACTTTAAGATGACATATCAAAATGTAGTTTGTACGGATTTGAGTGAAAAGTTTGATAGCAAATTTTGTGGTTATATAATAAGAGGATTTGAAAAAGGGGAAAATGTGGGGGGGAAAGAATGGCAAAATGTCTTTATAATGAGAAATACTAAAACGAATAGGAGTTTATATATTCATAGTATTTTTTTAAATCAAGAGACGAGGCAAACTTCTTTAAAACATCAATCATTACTTTTTTTAAATAAATAAATAAATAAATATATAAAATATGATAATATCAGTTATAAGAAATGTATAAGAAATGCTCCCCAAATTTGTACTTAGCTGACATCCCTTTGTGTATAAAGTTAGAAGATCTGTAGGTTTTTTTGATGAACAGGGTTCAGCAACTTATATTGTGATAATTGCTTACATTTGTTTGTTTCTTTCAATTCTTCATGTGCAGCTTCAATTTCCTGTCAATGATGTGTTGATATGTCTCTCTGAAGATGATCATGATGATGAGTTGTGTCTCTTGATGTTGAGGGGGGGTTAGAGTTGACCTTTCCAGGGATGAAAGTCTGTGCAAGTGAACAGGAACACAATGGGTTGCCCAGGTATCATATTCCCTAGCAGCCACCTTATAAAAACTTACCATTTTTTTTTCTTTCTTTCCAAAGCATGGCAATTCAAGTTGCTTAAAGAATGGGGCAATATTAAATACTTTCCTTCTGAATATCTTATCTACATCTAATATTATATATAGCCTTTACTTTTGTTTAAGAATTAAATCATCTATAAATTAAATAAATAAATAAATATATATAATATATATATATATATATATTATAGCTTGCTATATTTATAACTTAAGAGTGCTTAATATTGATAGAGCACATGAAGACCGAATATGCATGTATATAATAAATCCCTTATAAAATCCCTTGGAATACTAACACATTATGCTTTATTAGCAGAATCGAATACATTGGAGTTTAAATAGTGTTCACTAGTAAATGAGATATTACCCAAAGTTTTGTTTTTCTAAAAAATAAATGAAATAAAAAAAATGTGCTGTTGAAAAATCAGGAGGTAATTTATGGGAAATTAAAAAGAAGTCCTTAAACAAGATGAAAATTTCAACCTGTTGATTTTCAAGTAGAGAACATCTTTCTTACTAAATAAAAAGTATTGCTTGTGCCTCCTTCATGCTATTTAGCTGCTGATTTTCCCTTTACATAGATACATTCATTTTTGACATTCATTTGAGGGTTGCCTTGACATTAGAAATAAAGGGGGAGAGAAAGAGAAAAGCAACAAAAATTTGTAAATAATAAATATTTAGATTATTTCACTAAGACAGTAAAGAAAGAAAAGAAAATGAATATTCTCATAGTAGTCAAGTAAAAGGTTATATTTTAGTATACTGCAAATTAAAAAAGAAAAAAAAAAGACTCAATCAAAATTTTCTGGTTGCCTCTTCATTAAAAATTAATGAAACGGACATTTTTTTTCTTTCTGATATTAATCACTATGTCTGTCTCATAATAAGTTGCCAGATTTGTCCATTTTCCTTTTGATTACTGGCATCAATTATTAACTCTTAAAGTCCTATACCACCTCATTCCATCTGGCCGTTTTCTAATCACCCAAATGATAGCCTTTGTTTAAATGTAATATTAAACATATTTAGAAGTCTTTGATTTAAGGGAAATAACAGGTAACTTTAGATGCAAAAGTTATTTTTAGCCATTTTTTTTTTAAATATATCCTTATAGGAATGCTCTGGACTTAGAAAATTCTCAACAGGATATTAAGAGTTAAAGCTTATGTTTACATATTTTTAAACCTGACAAAATAATATATATATATATATATATGGAGAAATGTGAGGAGGTTAATCCGACAGTATGTGGAGAAAGGTAGACAAACACGGTTTGCATAACATCCCGTTTTGTCTACCTTTTTATATATATATATATATATATATATATATATACATATATATATATATATATATATGAGTGCTTTAAAGTAAACTATTGAAAAGTAAACAATAATTAAGAGAGAGTTAATTAATTAAGACTTATTCCATAACTTTGTGTGGTCATGGGAGTGTACTATTCATATAGTTAGTCTTAGGCAGAAATAGCCTGGCCAAGTCCATCACTCTCCAGACCTACAACTGCTTTGAATTCAGAGATTTCCTTCTCTTAGACCGGTTGCCATACCAAGTTTAAAGAGCCCAGTCTGCCCTACTATTTACCCATAGCTAATACTTAGATTCATACCTTTCTCAAAGGTATTAGCAATATGTGAAATACAATCTGCCTCATTTGGGATTTGAGGTCTGGTAGCAGAGTCCGCTTCCTATGACAATAACTACTATGCAATGAGTGCCTCCTTAAACAATAATTAAGCAATTTTTTTTTTTAATTGGATTCATTATGCTTATATATTTTAGTAAGGCAGGGTTATATCAAAAATAATACTAGAAATGTATTACAGTATATATAAGTTGTAGTTCCTGTGTGTTTGTTTACAAACTCCTATCAGGATTTTGGAAATAGACCCCCATAGCCACATATATTCTGAAACTACATTACCCAAGGTACTTGGATAAGTATATTTCATTTTAATCAGTGGCCTAATGTTGGTATCAACCAGACAACGGGGGAGTCTATCCCCTTTTCACTAGCGCTAGACATAGGAGATTATTTTAGCATCTGAAGTGGAGCACCACACCTACCATCAGCTCCTCACTTTACCACACAGATCCCTGTGCTACTCATACACTGAGTTGGCAAGGGCCAGTATCAAACCAAGAACCTTGTGATTCCTAGCCAGACACTCTACCGACTGAGCTAAGGGCAATAACTATTAATAGTCAAAGGTATTATTATATCTAAAAAGTACATTCATATATTAATACTTGTGTTCCTTAATTGTACAACCGTTATCTTGCAACACCCTCTGGTTAAAAATGAGACTATCCAAATTGTCCAAGTTGAAATGCAATAATCTAAATCCTTATTATCTGGTGTTGCTTTTCCACCGAATTCTTATTTCTTACAAGTGTCATGACCTCAGCTAAACAATGGAACATTCTGTTTTTATTAAAAGAAAAAGGATATGCTACACAGAAAAAATGTAATAAGAAAGAGAGTATGGGAAAAATAGAGAGAGGGGGTGAATGTGCAGAAGCAATAATGATAATCTGTTTTTCAATTGAACATAAGAAGGAAAGGGGGGAAAAAAGAGTGAGAAAGAGTTTAATCAAGATTATTAAACTTTTTACATATTGAAGTAATTGCAATAGCTCTTAAGTAAACATATCAAATGTAATAATTAAATCATAATACTGTGGTATATTCTCAGGTCCTTCTAGTATAAAATATATACTTTGTACATTTACTTTACTTGAATATTCTAAATACTCTCTTTTTTTTTAATACTATGAATTATGAAATAAGTTCCAATTTATTTTTAAAATTAATATGTACAAAGAAAAATGTTAAAAAAAAAAAAAAAAAAAAGAAAACAAGGTATAGTATTCTTAAATATTATAATTTAAAAATCTTAAAACAAAAACACAAATGGTAGCTGTTCAATCTGTTCCAAAATACATGAAATTAACAAGTTTATATGATGATATTTTGTTCCTAAAAAGTTTTTTCATAAAATTCTATATGTTAGATAACTTTAAATATATATATATTTAAAATAAAATAAACTACATATAAGTCAATAATACCAAACATGTATTTATCAAAACTTGTTTTCAAAAGTACAATAGATGATCCTATTTTGCGTATTACTACAGAGCATATTATATATAATAGAGCATTCACTTTATTTAATGTAGTAATAATATTGACTATAAATTAAATACTCATTGATAAAGTTATGTAATTCTTGAAATTACTGTGACCTAACCAGTGAAGTAGTTTCGGTTACAGACAAATAGAGATTAAATCTCCATTATATATAAATGGAGAATGTTATCCTAGTAAAATTAGCATTATATTTAAAGAAGAAAAAAGAAAAGTTCAATACTGAAAATGGCTAAAAGTTGACAACAGGTTTTAAGATTTAACTTTAACAATGGAAGCTAAGATTATATAATCAGATATTCATGGTTTAAAATAAGGGGAAAGAAAAAGAACCAGGTGTCTTTTTATGAACAAATTAACCTTCCTTAAAGGTTGTTTGAAATAATAAAACATTTAACTAACATTTAATCAAATCAACTCGCAAAATCAGTTGGCACTAGAATGTCAAATTAGAAGGTACTTAATAGTGAACAACCTCAAAAATGTTCAGAACTCAAATTTAAGAAAAATCTAATCATTCTTAGAAATATCAGACAAAAACAGTTTTTAAAAGATAAAAATAAAGCAGCCTTTTAACATTGATTACAATAAAAATAGAACATAATAATGAAGTAAAATGACCTAACAATAAATATTTTGAGACCCCCCCCCCAAAAAAAAAAACTCAATGAATCCCTTTCACCCTGTTTAAAGGTGTTTAAAAGACAAACACAAAGGTTTGTGAATACCACCCTAAGATTTTAAGCTGGTAAACAATAATTAAACTACTTACGTTTACTATGAAAATTGGCATTGTGCTTGCTTGGAGCTCTGTTTTCCTGTAACTTGCTATCTGTTCCCTTATTCGGCCTATAAAAAAGAAGAAAAAGAAAATTAAAAAGTTATTTAAACAATAGAAACTGAAATATTTTTTAAGCAAATCATAATTTAAAAAAAAAAAAAAAAAAAAAAAACTGTAATAAGAAAAAATAAAGGATGTTAAATTTTCTTTCTTTTTTTTAAAGTGGATATAGCACAAATTTCTTGAAATCTTTTCATTTCTAAAATGACTCGTTTAGTCAACCAGAATTTTGAAAAGAATATTAAATTTTTCTAAATTACCATTTTTAAATATCTTTCAAACTTTGATTATTTTAATGTTTTCTTTCCTCAAAACTGAATGAAAATGAATGGACAAAAATCATGTATTTTAATCTGTTTATATCCATTGTGTAAAATGAAAGAAATTTATAATTACAAAGTTGAAAAAGCATACACAAATGTTTAGCTTAATATTTACAAGATAAAAACAAATGCATAAAATTTTCATAAAAACGATCATTATTCAAGTGAACTTAATGAAATTACTTTAATAAAAAATAAAAAGCATATAAACCTTTTAGCCTGCCAAACATGCAAATAGTATTGCAATTATTTTTAGCATAGGAGGAGACCAAAATTTATCCTTGGAGAATTTTTTAAATTCTATTGAACCTTTTTCAATACTCAGAAATGAAGATTATGCAATTTCTGTTATTATCTTTTTTTTATTTATTTTTTTTTTTTTTTTTCTTCTTCAAAATTCATTCCTGAACTTTCTATGCCAAAGCCTTTTTTTTCCCCCCAATTCTTTAACAATTTACACTTGAAATCTTAAATTCTCAATATTAACAGATACTAGGTGTTGTTCTGGAAATCAATAAAACTTAAATTAGTAAATAAATATGATTAAAGATAAAGTTATGAATGAAAATGTTTACAGATTCAGAAAATCTTGTTCCATATAAGGAACAGTGGTAGGAAAAAACAAGTTAAATCATCTATGTAAAATTGATCTCACAGTCCAAACACAATGCCATAGAGATCCCCCCCCCTCCACTATCTACTTACTCAAATACAGTTAGACTCATATAAGGCAGGCACCTCATCATGGTGTAATGGTTAACAATTTAATCTCACAAATTAAATGTGACAGAAGAAAAAAAAAAAAAGAACAAAAAATAAATTCAAACAATTTATTTTTATTTTTTCTCTTTTTAACTGAATATGGACAAAATATGTTTACAAACTGGAGTTAAAAGAAACTTTAGCATCAAACAATGACAAGATTCCTTTAGTGATACAAATTATTCTTAGTATTAAGTTTTATAATCAAACACTTGCTTGGATATCTTAACTCTCTGTGTGTGTGTGTGTGTTATAGATTACAATACATTTAAGGGCAATGGTAACCCATGATTTCAAAGCAGTGTATCCAAATAAATACACCTCTTACACTCGTAATCGAGCAGTTTATTTTCAATTCTCCAATACTACAACATTGCCAATAAGAAAAATGTTTGCATAAAGAGTGCTCAATGCTATTATAGCAGAGCAGGTATAAAAACATATAAATCATAGAATTATGCACACTATATATCCATTATTCAAGTTTCATGTTTCACACAATCCTTCTGAAGATTGTGGGACACATGAAACTGAAATAACAGATATACATATTTACTCAACTTGTGCACATGAGCAAAATGCTACACAAGACCAATCACAAGGCCAATTTTTAAGTTGAGTTTAATTCACTTTTCCTTCTAGACTGTTTGACATACCAAGGTTAAAAAGGCCAGTCTGCCAAAAAAATAAAAATTAGGTTTCTGATGAACATGACTAAAAATTCTAACAATTATTCCCTTTGGCTATCAGATATATGTGTGCCACCCTCACCCCCACTGCTCCGGATATATGAGCTTTAAAAAAAATTCCGGGGGGGGGGGTAAATACATCTAAGTTATGTTTGTAGAGCTCAGATATTTTTGTTCAAAGTAACCCATTGTTCCAATAAAAGAAAGGCTATGAATATTATCTAATGTGCTTTCCAAACATGAAATACTGGGTTTATGATGTACAGCAGAGATGTTGATAGGTCATTGACACAGAAAAATCGTATCCATGCATCCCAGTGTTTTTCTTTTTTCTTCCTTTACCATTTCCAGCTTACTGTAAATACATATCAATATTTTCTTGGAAATTAATTACACGCTATGGGGTAGATGACTTTAGTTGTTCATAGATAAAAACTCTACAATTTATTCAGAAACTTTAGTTGGAACTCATAAAAATTCCTGGAAACTAATTCAAATCGAATATGTGCATCCGAGGACACACTAAATTAAAAAGCTATTAGCATCATCAGTGTATAGTAAAATAGCAATCAGTTTAAAATATGTTCAAAGTGTTAAAACCTTTAAATTCCAGAAGTGTACATGCATCATGATATCATAAAGAGATTTGTTGTTAAAAGTGATCTATATGAAATCAATATTAACTAGCAAAATCTATTTCAAGATGTTGCCCTACCACTAAGATATACTTGCAAATATTGAAAGAAAAAAAAGAGGATAGTTATTTTTATTAGATTTGTCAAAAATAGGAAATAAATTGATTATTTTGAAGAGAAAGATAACACATTACAAACTCTAAAATTATTTCAAAATAAGCAACTATTTACTTAGGTGTTATTTACTCAAATACAAATAGACTCAAACACCTGATCATGGTGTGATGGTTAACAAGTTAATCTCACAAATCAATTATGACTGAATAGTGAATTTGATTCCACTAGGAGCCCTATCCTTCTGGTCTTGGGCCAGATTTAAGCTACACCTTGTTTTATTTTTATATCATGTTTTGCATAGTGAATGATTAGGCCAATAGACCATTACTAGTTGAATTAAAGCCCCCTTTTTTAATTGTCTGTTTGGAGAAATGTCTTCAAGGTGTCACTTCATTAATGATTTGCATAAGTGTTGGTATGATTAACCAATCATTGTTAGACTTTTTGGTCTTTGGATAAATGGAAAATATAGGCACACTTTGCATAATGGTTATTGCCATAGGAAATGGAATCATGAACCAGAGTTCAAATCCTAGATGAGGCTGAATCTGTTTCATTTTGCACTAATACCCTTAGGAAAGGCATAAATCTATCTGTTCTCCCATCAGCTATGGGTAAATCAGGACAGACTGGGTTCTTTAGCCTTGGTTAGGCAACCAGTCTAGGAGAAGGAAAAATGAATTAAAACTCTCTACTCCATTTAAAAATTGACTGTGTCCATGACAGATGTATTGGATAAATACATACATGGAAATGAAGCAGAACTTGAGAAATAAAACAAACTTGTAATATGAAAAGATTGTAAAAGTAATAAATTTTTTTTTTAAATACAATTTTCAAATTTTGGTTATGTTAAAGAAATGAAAAAAAATTGTTATCTTCAAATTATCCAACATTTTTCAATCAAATTATTTTTGCTAGTGGACTCCAAGTTTGAATCTTACAATGATCAACATTATACATTCTTTTTTTAGTAAAGCATTTATTTTATTTTTTAAATAAATTCATTTGAATGTTGATTTTGTGAAAAGTAGATGGTAAGTTTTAATTGCTTTAACCAGTTGTGCATAACCTTTGCAAATATTACAAGAAAAAAAGTCAGCAGTATAATTATTCAAGAACAAGCATGCTAAACCAGTCTTCCCCTCCAGGAATAATTTACACCCCAGAATAAATTAGAACTGGGTAAAAAATCTCCAACACTGAACAACTCAAACTGCTATACAATTTTTTTAAACCAGGAAAAATTAAAATAAAGTTTTTCTTTGTTTTGTTTTTTTTTTTTTGGGGGGGGGGTCAAAAACTTACAATTATATAAAAAATAATTTATTCATTTTTCTTTCAGATTTATTTAAAAAAAAAATTTTTTTTAAATCATCTTATAAATGCTATAATCATAGAGCGCTTAAAAATATTCAATTTTTTATATTAGATTTTGAAATGATGCAAAATTATGTAGAAACAATTCTTTTTTAAAGTGTGTGCGTGCGTGTGCATGTGCACCAATTAAAAAATATCAAAATGTTTTTTTCATTTCAATGAGAATTTAAAATTTAAAACAAATAATAAATCTAATCTGTATTGATTAATAGATTACAACAGCATGTCAACCCAACTAGGGTTATTTTATGCCTAGGTTATAGAACTCTGTTCATATTTTATTTTTTATTCTTTTTGCTGTTTAAGTTGGGGTTTTTTTTGCACATAGGTCTATCAAATACAAATGATTTTTAAACATTTATTTGACCCATAAATGGGACCCTAACAAGTACTACCACTCCAGGTCAGAGTGAAACTTGGAGTAATGGCAATGAAGGAATACTCCACACTTCCCAGCTCTCCAGAACTGGAACCTCACCATCAGATGCAATTTAGGGTCATATCTAAGACATCCTTTTTGTGGGGGAAATTCAGTGTATTACTAAGCCCCACCAACAGGGCTATAAACTGTATTGATTGAAATTATATTAATAAAATTCTCAATATACATTCTGGACTTGTTCATATAACATCACAAAGAATGTGATTTTAAACAAAACATATCTATCTAAAACACATTTCAAATGGATTAATATTGAATTTAACTTTTGTGTTGAATAACAAAGCTGAAAATCTATTTTGACAAAGCATTTTTATATACACAAGAAATATTATTAGTACTAATAGCATTACAAGCATTTAGCTGAAAAACGCTGACATTTTCAAATTTGCAACCTTAATAAGTTGAATTTGCAATTTCTCGAGTATTTCTTAACCAATCTTAAAAATATTTATATGGTTGGAAAGAGAATTGAATAATCTTTCTAAATATGTAATTTTTATCGGTTTTCATAAATTGGATAATTTTTTACACCAAGTTAAAACCGTATTTTCGGTCGAACAGCTGAAAACAAAAATATGACCGTTTTTTTTTTAAGGATAAATTTTACACGCAGATTTGTTTTTCAAAATCAAAGTGGTTAATCTTTATCAATATTCTTGAAATTTTATACTCAATTAGAAGACACCTGGAAGTACAAACAGGATCTTTTTTTTTTTCTTTCTAAGATCCGTGGAAATAAAAATATGAGAGGGCAAAGTTGAAGGCTATGTTTAAAAAATATAAGAGAAAAAAAAAAAAAAAAAAAAAAGCACTATGTCCATGATATTAGAAAGTTTCAGAATTATTTTGATATATAATTTGTAAAATTTAAAGATTGCTAAATGGTTCTGGATTTTCATCAAAAATTTGTATTTTGAAAAAAGAAAAAGAAAAAAAAACTCAAATTCATTTGTCCGACAGGTGCACCGCTTAAAGTAAACTATCAGTTACGCATTGTTTATAAAGACAATAAAGTTTAAATTCATCGCTTATTTCTCATTCAATTTTTAAATATTTATATAGTTGAAAATAAAATAACTCAATCTTTCTAATTATTCAACTTTTATGTGTTTTAATTGAATTATTTTTTTACATCCGTTTCAATTTTGGAAAAAAAAATAACTTGAAATTACAAGAGATGTAATCAAAACACTGACTGGGTTTGTGTGAAAACGTGTAAATAGGTAATCTATTTCTTTTATGTAATTCAACATAAGCATTTAGAAATGTATTTTTAAATTCAAAGTGATGTTATATATTTAAATTAATATTATATATGTATTATATATGTGTATACATGCAGTATAAAAATGAAAATGTTGAATAATCTTGTGGTAAACTTAAAAAAAAAAAAATCTTGATATTCCTACTTTTTATTCCCCAAATAATGGGTTCTAGCATGGAGATACATAAAATCTAAGACCAGAATCACAAAGAACATAGAATTTTACATAAGAATGCAAAGTTTTATCAAAATTGCTTCAAAGATAAAGAAATGGTGAAGAAATTACTGAATTTCTTGTTTTGAAATGGTCCATCAATTGACAGATTTTTTTATCAAAATCATGTCCACTTTTTTAACCCAATTTCAGGGCTTTAAATTCTCATAACTTTTGAACCACTGGGGATATTTGCATAATTCAAACAGTTTTGAACTCCATTTACAAAGCTCTAAATAAAAATAACCTCAAATAAAAATGGGAATGCTAGTACTAATATTATTTTTATTTTTATTATTAGATGAAGCAATGTAAACCATTATTAATTTTTAACTAGTATTTCTTTTTCTCTGTTGCTACTCATTATCTATGGCTATTAATAAATAGTATGGACAAAGAAGCCTTTACCAAAGAGCTTATTCTTTACTATTTCCATTAATAAATAAAATGCGAGAATTATTTATGTACAGTCAGTACTTTATGTACAGATAAGTCTCCAGACAGTTTAAATTATTACAGAATCAAATTATTTTTATGCAAAATAATTCAAGTTAAATTGCCCCTAACTATTTTTTTAATTTTTCTAAAGAAATAGTTTTGACAATTGAACATTGATATCATTCAGATTTTGTTTCAGCTAATCCATTTTGTAAACTTTCATTAGATGTTTTGTCAAAATTGTTAGATGAACAACATGATAAAAAAAGGTTCAATTAGTCAAACAATTTCTTGTATAAATGGGGGGGGGGTCCCCCCAAATGTGCCTGTTAAATTGAAAACACTGACCATAAACAAATGATAGCCCCATTACTTTATTACCCACCACACACACACACACACAATTAGTTTGGTATCATTTATGGCATTCTTTAAAGTCTATTTTAATGTAATAGACTGACAAAAAAGAAAAGTTAACCCTTTCACGGGCAGATAAGATGAAAAAAATGTTGCTCTGACTGCAAAAGATTTAATATTCTTGTTTTCCATTATTTTTTTATGAAAATTGTAATCAAATAAATTCATTAATTAGATTTTACTTTTGCCATTGGTGTACCTACCATTATTTAAAGAATAAAAAGAAAAAGCATCTGATGATTGATTTTAACTGTATCTAAGGTTATTTTATGCCTAGAACTTAACAAATTGTATTAATTATACATTCAGATTTACATATTTTTTTTTAAAGTTTCAAAACAGATTTATTTGAGCCATAGATGAGATACTAACAGTCACTAGCACTGCAAGACAGAGTGAACCTGGGAGTAAATGTATTGAATTCCAAATTCATCAGATCTCTAGAACTGTAGCCTAACTATTAGATGCAGTTTAGTGTTAATCCCATGATACTCCCCCCCCCCTTTTTTTTGGGGGGGGGTGTCTTATCCCCTTTGCAGGAGGTGCAGTGATTATATATATAATTATATAGCATTGTTTATTTTATAAATATTTTTTTCTTTGGCGTAATAATTTGAAAACCTAAATGTTTTTAGAGAACTTATTAATAAGCATATTTGAAGCTGACTTGTAACTCAAATTTTAGCTCTCATAGGAGTAGTTAAAAAAGTTACAAGCAAGGCACTGTCATTTACAGATTTGCACTCTCTAGTGAATGTAACATATATATATATATACTTATGTATGTATCTATCAGTTAAAATTCTGCTTCTTACTGGTAGTTGCTGATGACCGAGCAGTTAAGGAATTGAACTGATGAAAAATCAGTCAGGTTTCGCTCTCAGCTAGAAGTAATTGCTAAGTCTAGCCACACTGAAGAGACATGAAATGTCAAAACACAGTGACTGTGAATGACTGTGTGTGTGCGTATATATATATATATATACACACACACACAAAATTTTATTTAATCTAATAACATACTCATTTTTTAATACATCTTAAAGAATATAAAATATGCATTCCTAACAGCAGCTACATAATCTAGGCTTGTATATGTATCAACATCAGCTTTGTTGACATCTTTAAAAGAAAATACTGGGGAAAAAATAAATAAAATCCAGAAATATTTTACAAGTAGTTTGTAGTAGAGAACAGTAATAGATATACATGAATAAGCTTACTGTAACCTACTTTAACAAAACTTCATCTTTGCTTATAATTTATAAATAGTGTTAGATTTGAATAGATATATACGGTTTCATTACTGTATTTATTTATTACTAATGGCACAAATATTTTGATGATGATATTTACTTTTATACAAGTTTGTGTCCCTCACACCATTACAGGCGTTGGATTTCCTGCTGAGAATGCATAGTTATATTTTTTTCATTTTTTTTTTTCTTCATTTTAACTAACCTTATAGGATCAGCAATATATAGGACATTGAATGTTAAGTGACATACTTTTATTTGCTATTTTGTGTATGAACATTGTAAAATAGCAATCATTCAAGCAGGTGGAAAGAATGAAGAGATTTAATATGAGAGATAGGAAAGTAAAACTGAATTAAAGTTTATCATACAAGAAAATTTATACTTACATATCATGCCACTCTTTAGGTTTCTCCCACTGAGACACTTCCGTCTTACAATTATAATAGTACTTTTTACCCGAAGAACTAATGTGTTCTGACCAATCACCAAACACCCGCACAGCGGACTTTTGTACCTGGAAAGTGAGAAGGGAAAATTTTTTTTTAATTTACATAAAAAAGGATATAAAAAGATAACAATTTTTTTTAAAATTACATACATACATACATACATACACACACACCTTAAATATAATTTGATTATTTATTCAAATAATAATAATAATAAAAACAACAGTTGAGGCAGGAGGAAGGGGGGAGAGGGATTGACTTAGTATTTTTCGAATTATGTTTAAGGCATTATTTATATATATATATATATATATATATATATATATATATATATCTTTCTAGAGATACATTTGTTTTCTTTGCTTTCTGTAAAAATTCAGGCAAAGTAGACTTATAAAGTATATAAATAAAGCTTACATTTTGATTAGGAATTAACTTTTCTTAATAAATAAGACATCACCCCCACCAGCATTCAACACTTTTAGTATGGAGAGCAATTCACGTTACTGAAATATACTTAATGTATATTAAGTCCACATAAATTTGCTTACAAGTTTATTTGAACTGATTTATACTTTGTGATAGATGTCAAACATTAAATATTTGTCATATCTTATATTTGTTTAATCTTATAATTATGGTATGATGCTATGTTTGTGAAGAATATACAAGCCATAATAATTAGTATTATCTGCGTTATTCGGACTATTGTCCCCATCTCCATTGTTATTTGTACAACGTTTCAGCCGATATGCCCTCCGGCCTTCTTCAGGTATTTCTTCTCAGACTCAGGAACCTTCTTTTCAAACTCGGGAAGTTTTTTGTCGTAATCAGGAGCCATCACGGAACTTTGAACCTAACCCTTTATTTAGTCTACGGGGGTATCCTGTTCTCATTCCGCTAACCAAAGCTGGGGTAGGAGTTGTGTTAATTATTTTTCTAATTGCCTCTACTCAGGATTGAACCATAATAATTACTTAAGAGAAAAGAAAAAAATGGATTTGTAGAAAAAAGAAATAAAGAAAAAAAGAAAGAAAAAGAATGATAAACATTGGCAGAAAAATTTTCAAAAGAATTTTTCCTTAGAATAATTTCTTTGAACATTGAAAATATAAATTGTTTTACAAGAATGGGTAGATATACAATTAAGACTAATTTATTCTATTTACAATATTTAATGACACTCTACAAATTCGTGTTCTGGTTATGACAAACTACATCTGGTGGTGAGGCTCCTGTACTCTAGGGAGTGTGGAGTAGGATCCCATCTACAGGTCAAATAGATCTATTCATATTCAATAGGATCATGTCAAAAAAATGTTTAAAACTTTTAAGAAACAACAGCAAAAGGAATGTAAATATCAACAAAGTTCCATAAATTATTTGTACTCAATTTGACAAAATCACAAAACTCTTGAACAACACAAAAAATGTTTAAAAATTATTAGTATTGGATAAGAATATGTGAAACAATATAACTGTATAAATAAATTATTATTATATAGAATTATTAATGTTAAATAGGATTATTTGTATGAGGAATAACTACTTAAAAGTTATAATTGTTTACAAAAGTGATTTGAAATCATAACTACTTGCAAATTATTGGTGTTAGATAGGAATACTTGAAACTAGATGTGAGCTAACCAATGATGTTAAATAAGAATAATTACTTTAAACCACATAATTGTGTATAAATTATTAGTACCAGATATGAATACCTGATACCATATATAATTGGATTAAAATTAAATAGGAATAATTGAAATCATAAATGTGTGCAAACAACAGAATATAAACAAAAAGTTCAAATATTTTTTTTTAAAATAAATAAATACAATAGAACATTGAAAATTTCATTATTAAAATTTAGAAATCAATAATAAAAAAATTTGTATTAAACAACCCATAAGAGTTGATATGCCATTATATAAACCAACCCAATCTAGAAAATCAAATAGTAGAAAAAGAGTGAAATTGATGTCAGTGGAGGGGGGGGGTATAAATCAGCTGATCCTCTTTTCAATATGTGTTTACATCATTTATAAAGATCTTATCAGGTTTAAAAATCACTTAACTATTAATCTAGTCAAGTTTTTTTTTAACATCTACAAAAATTGACAACTTGAAAAGATTTTTAAGATTATATTTTGTTGAAGTGTGAAACAAAAATTAGAACCCAAATAAATTGTTTTCTATATCATCTAAATGTAATCTTTATTATATTCAAACTTTATGGTTCCTCTTGATACTTTGATTTACAACACATCAACCACAGTGAGTCAATTTAATGCTGACAGAAATAGAGATATAAAATCATTCTTGGTAGAAAGATAGTTTGGTTACCATTTAGAGAAAGTTTGTAGAAAGGATCTAACTTTATCATATTTTTGTAGAAGAATGGTTTGTAGAAAGCCAGTGGAGTATTTATATTTTTTGTACAATCCTACCTCCTTCAAGAATCCAAAAATGTCATACAAACTGACCTGCTCAGGTTACCTACCTGGTATTCAATATTCGGAATCACACATTACAGTGTTTCCAGAGAGAATTCAAATTAATGTTAATTAACAAGACACATGTTGGGTACTTTGTAGGTGCGCTTAGCATAATGGTTATCATCACAGGAAATGGAATCGGCAACCAGATTTCAAATCCTGGAGGAAGCTGTTCACACTGCACTTTGTGCTAATGCCCTTGGGAAAGGCATGAATCCATTTCTTCTCATCAGCTATGAGAAAATAGGAAAGACTGGGTTCTTTAGCCTTGGTTAGAAAATTAGTCTAAGAGAAGGAAGACTGATTTTCAAACCAGCTTTACTCTGCTTAAAAATTGACCTTGTGTTACATCATGTATGTAGCTGAGAGATTGGGTGAATCCATACAGAGTACAATTTTAGTCCCAGGGGTCAAACAGCTGCTAGGTGAGTGACAACCTAAAAAGGTTATAGGTGCAGAAGCGGGGGAACAGATTTATTTTTGCTGATGTTTAGGTTTTTTAAAAGGTTGCAGTTGAATCACAGAAACAGATGTATTGATTGATTAAATGATTGATTGATTTTAACAGCATATCAACCTGTAAAAGTTAGGGAATTGCATTCATTGTACATTCATATTTACATTTTTGGAATAGTTCCTTATGCTTTTTTTTTGGGGGGGGGTTACACAGTTCTACGATATCAAGTATTCCTGTCTAATACTAATATAAGGATATGGTTTTAAGTAATTATTTCTATTTAATAATTGTCATTTGTTTGCACGGTTATATGGTTTCAAGTAATTATTCTTAATGCAGATAATTTATAGTTTTATGGCATCAAGTATTCCATCTTAAAAGCATATAGATGGAAACTTAACAGATACTACGATTCTAAGTCAGAGTAAACCTGGGAGTAATGGCAATGGAGAGGTACTTCACATTCCCCACAATTCCAGAACTGGAGCCTTATTAGATTCAATTTAGTGTCGTACTCTGGACACCACTTTTTCAGTTGGTTTCTTTGTTTTAATGGCATATCAACCTTATTGGGTTATTTAATTTCAAAGTTATCCTTGTAGAAGAACAGTAGTGGTCCTATTTAACCCATAGCTGTGAGATGAAGGGGTTCATGTATTTCCCAAGGGTATTAGCCGGAAAGCAAATGTAATATTGCAACTTTAGTTCAAATGTGTTTAGTACGATGTTGAAGTCCAGCATATTAGCCATTACACATTTGTGGAGGAGTCTTATCCCTCTATAGGGGATACAATTAATATATTCTAAGCCCTGCCAACAGGGTAATCTACTATAAATGTCTTGTGTTAAACACAAGACATCTATTAGAAGAAACATTAAAATATCATTTTAAGAGTTTGTTTTCCCCATCTTTTTATTTTAGACTATTGTCTCTGCTATACACTGTACCCTTCAACATCATAGAAATAACAATCCCAGTGAATGGAGTTAAAAAGAAACTAAAAATTCAAAGATTAAATATAACAACTACTACCACCACTAATGTGTCCTATAAAATAAATTGAATAAAAAGGTTTTTTATTTGTGTGTTTAACCAGATAAAGTAGACATTTAACTGAAAATTTCCCAGCCAGAAACCAGTTTTCACTATTCCATCATATTTTTCTGATCACTGGAAATTTAACTTCAAAATTGACAGAATTTAAACAAAGTGTTAATATTGATACAATAGATACAAAAAAAATCTATATTCATTTATTATTTTAAAATTATTTTCTTTCATACTAATTCTCCAACCCAGTCTAATATCAATAATTGATTGCTATATTTTCACAAATATAACCAACAAAACCTATTTTTCTAATATTTTTGAAACCCTAACACTATTGTGAAAAAATGCTAAAATATTTTTATGAAATAAAACATCTACAAACATTTCAAAATTTTTTAAAAATATTTTTTAAAAAAAGGGGGGGGGGTCCCTAAAGAATGAATTGGGCAAATTTGATTTGTAATATCTGGAGGATTTACTGGAGTTTTAAAAAATGTATTTATTTTTAACATTTATATCTTTGAATGTGTTTACTTATAAAAGCAATGCTCAACCATAAAAAAATAAATAAATAAAAAAAGACACTTTTAAAGGCCTTAATATTTTTCTTAAGAAAGCTTAACACTTTTGAGTCAACATTTGATAAATCAAATAAAATATTTTTATGACTTCCATGTTGTTGACTCACCAGAAAGGAGTAGAGTAGTGGATTGAGTTTTGCAGCAGCATTGAAGAAAGTGTTTAATATTAAAATTATTACTTGCATCCTGTGCAAAAGAGGGTGGGTAAACAGATATGGCTTTAATGAGAATTGCATATCCGGCATAAAAGGGTTAACCAGGAAAACTTAAATAGATTTAATAAAATGAATTATTGTTTGTTGCTTTTTTTTTTTTTTTTTTTTTTTTACTAACAGGTTGATAAATTATACTAATTGCTTGATGAACCCAAAGGTATTTCATTTGTGTTAAATATGGTAGTATCTGAGACAAAGTGAAAAAAATGAAAATGTCTAAACTCAAGCAATGATTTAAAAAAGAAAGTAAAATATTAAAAGATGGCCTGGGGGGGGGTACAAAAAAAGGGTAAAATTAGCAATAACTATTGTATCTAATAGCACCAAGAGTTACAGGTTTCAACTGTTGATATCAATGAAGAAGAAAGAAGAAGAAAAGTCCCCCCCCCCCCTTCTGTAGAGTTTAGGTTTGTGTTAAATTACCCTTTGAAGTTTTGTTTTTAAGAGAGTGTAGTTGTTTTAACCATTAACAAGAAGAAATGATAATTTACAACCTACTTGATAGCCACCCTTTGAAGTGACTTTTCTTTTGATCCTGGTTGAGTTAAAAAAGACATTAAATTATTTTGTAGAATTAAGGATAGCTAATAAATAAATATAAGCACTATTGAAAAGGACAGGGCAAAACCACCCATAGATAGGAAGATTCTAGATAAAAATTTGTTTAACAAAGTTAAATAAATAAGACTTTTTTTTTAAGGGGCTAGAACAGAGAGATTCTGATTCAGAGGGTAGTCAAGACACTGAGAGGATTTTGACAGTTAAGGAGTCAGGACAGAGAGACAGACTTTTTGGACTATCAGAAATTAGGTGACAAGTGAATTCGGCTAGCAAAATAAAGCTAACAGTCAAGTGAAATTTCTGTCATTTTTGTTAGCTAAATATCAGCATGCTAAACAGAAGCTCTTATTCAGAAAAGAGCCCCAAACTGGCTTTCCAGAAAAAGAAAAATTGAGGCCAGGGTCGAGCTGTGTTTTGTGAACCCTCAGCATCCACTTTCAGAACTGCTCCTCTGACATAGCAGCCCAAAACTAATAACACAACGCTAACTACACACACACACAAAAAAAAAAAAAAAAAAAAAAAAAAAAGAAGCAAGTCACCTATGTCAATTTAAGGCAGTGTTCTTGCTATGAAGGTGATTACAGTACATAAGTCTGTAACTAACTACATGTCATTTTAGTACCGTTCCCAAGCTACACTGTACTCCTAAAAATAAATTGACTTGTACCCCCTCCTTCATTCTAAGACAATATTCTTGTATCACTATTCATTTTTTCTCAACCTATGAAAATAAAGTGTTAACTTAAAAATAAAAAAACCGCAATCCTTTCTAGACAAATCAGATCTGACTGAATACATTCCTTTGTTTATAAATAAATTTAATTTAAAATTATAGGAATACCCACTATTCAAGTGTCACAAATTAAAACTTTTAGTCAACTTAAAAATGGTAAAATTTAAAAATAAATTTGTGTTTTAATGTGTATTAGCATTTCTTTTTTAATGTAATGGTTTTTATTTGAGAAAATTAAAATTTTATTATCAACTAATTCAAGCAAATGCCAGGGTGAAAAGTCAATTGAGAAATTCTAAAAATGTAACCAGTTTGCCATGAGTAGGGTGCGATACAAGGTCGCAAGTATGGGGTATCCCACAAGGTTTAAACTTTCTATTCAGTATTAATGAATCTACAAGACTAGTTAGCTTACTAGTCATTACACCATAATTGGGCATCTGACTTTAACAATATATACAAGAAGCACTTTGAAAATCAAGATTAATAGAGTGAAAAAAATATAAAGAAACAAAATTCACTAATGTTTTTAGATGATTTTCTTTCACACAGTGAAGATAACATCAAAAACTGTACAAGAATAAACATATTTTATAGGCATTTATAAAAATATGCACCCAATGCCAGGAGGAAGTATTTAAGTTTTAATGTAATGAAATATTACATTAAATTAGAAACTAAATGAGAATGCATATACAGCGATTAATCATTTTTGGTTTAGTTTATTTTACAATACATCAACCACAGCAGATTATTTAATGCAGACAGAAATAGAGATAGAATAATCACTCTTTGTAGAAAGATAGTTTGAATGAAAGATATGGTCTTATGTTTAGTTTAGTTTAATTGATTTCTATATAAAATTATACATAGAATTGCTTTTAATAAGTTTGAAAATAAAGCAATAATACTATTTAAAAATCAGATTATTACATTAAACTTAATTGAAATAGAGTGAAAATAATTAAATAATAAAACATCTTGAATACTTGATCTTCCCATCACTCTCAGCTTTCATTGCTAAATTTCCTTTATTTCTTTGTTAATGAATTTCTTTTATAAATGACACAAATGAAATAATCTTTGGTTCAATAAATCAGAAATCATTTTATTTCCAATGAAATGTGCTTGAATCATTTGGTAAATGTTTTAACACTTTTCAGATTTTAAATTAAAAAGAGAAAACATAAAATATATCTTTTTTTTTTAAAATCAAATTAATATTTCAATCAAACATGCTTAGGTAAGTGCAATTTTTAATTTGCTGCTGTCAAATTATTGCTATTTATAAATTGAAATATTTGAAGATATAAAGAAAATCATGTTTTTATGGTTGATCAACCTGATTAATATATTAAACAAACAAACAAAAGCAACTATTACTTGGTTTGCTGAAAATTGTATTGTTTAACATAAAAATTACAGAAGAGTTGGTTTGATTGATTTTAACAGCATGTTAAATTCATCTAGGTTTAATTTTATGCAGTGAGATTAGGGAATGGCATTCATTGTACATATTTATATTTTCTTTTATGTAGTTGTTGCTTAAGTATTTTTTTTTTTTTGCAGTCCTATTTGACCCATAGATGGAACCCTAACATATAATACCACTTGAGTAGACCTGGGTGTAATGGCAAAGAAGGTGTATTCCATGCTCCTCAGAGCTCCAGAATCAGAACCTCACCATCAGATGCAGTTTAGTGTTATAGCTAAGACACTTTGGGAGAGGATCTTACTCCTCTACAGAGGATACAGTCAGTGTATTCTAAACCCCACTGACAGGACAAAGAGATTAGTTGGGAGGGGGGAGGGTCATAAAATAGTAATAATACCATGGCCAATTTTCAGGAAAAAATTGGTGACCTTTGTATTTTATTAGTAAATTTTAAATATTTAAAATCAAAAAATAACTTTTTATGATTCATAGAACATGAATTTTTGAAATTCTACATAAACAAAAGTGGTAAAAAGAAAGAAAATAATTCAAATATGTAATAATCTGTATATGTAATGATAAAATTTGTGATTTAAGCCCGTTTTAAAAAAAATTCTATATACTATATAATTTGGGTAAGGCCAGGAACATACAGCAAGTAAATGTAGTGGCATACTGTAAAAGAAGAATTTCTTTGAAAAATCTAAAATTTCTTGAAAAGCACCAGTTCTCACAAGATCACCAAAATTTAGCAGCAATGAGCCAGTTCAATACTTAATTGGGTGATCACTTTAAGCAAAGCAGGTACTGTAAACAACCAGAGTTCTTTGTTTATCAAAATGACTTGATTCAGCATTAAGTGACCCAAAAGAGGGTTGATATGACATTAAACAAAAGCTAAACAAATTTGTCACTTTTATTGAAAAACTGTTTTATCTTAAAAACAAGGCAGTAGCTATTTTATGTGTTATATAAATACTAGTGTATTAATGCAATAAAAATATTTTCTTAAGTTTTATTTTAATTTAACTGTTCTTTTCATAAAGTCATTAATTTATATTCCCCTTGTAAATTGTTTATTTAAGCTAACATTTCAATAATATATCTTTAAACCAAGAAAGATCAAACTGTCATCTATATACAAACCTTACAAAGTGTATAACATAAATGTTTTCTCTTGTTAAATAACTGATTTATTATATTACTTGCACATAAAATCATAAAGAATTCATTGCCACAAACTATCTGATTACTAGAAAATCTATTTTAACTTAGACTATATGTTAATGTAAGTTTCATTTGTCAATCTACATAAAACATTGTATTTTTAATTTTATTGTACAACTTTTATGAAAATTCATTTTAATTGTTCAGTATCATTTTTAATACAGTCTGTTTTGATATAGATAATTCAACACTACTACTTAAGGCTTTTATTGGGGGGGGGGGGATAAAATTCCAATATCATTGATTTATTTTTCTCCCATAGAAACAGCATTAATTCAATGTCTTGTATGATTGATTAATTTTAATAGCATGTCAACTGGTTTAGGGTTATTTTATACCTAGAGGTAACATTACCAGCACTTTAATCGGTGGACATATTTGTAATTTCTATATGTTTTTATCCATTGAATTATTTTTTTTATGGCGATTCAAAACGGTATTTTGCTTCAAACAGCCAAAAATACAAAATATGAATTTTGTTTTACCTGAGGCTAAATCTTAGTTGTTAGTTTGCTTTGCAAAATAAAAGAGGGTAATCTTAATCAATATTCTTGAAATTGTACACTTAATTACAAGACAACTTAAACTACATCATGTAGGTTGTTTTTTTTTTTTTTTTCTTCAATTTTTGGAAGCGAAACCACTACCAACAAAAGTTGACGCAGGTTCCTTCAAAAAGTATAAGATGAGTGAATAAAGAGCACTATATCCTTAATAGAAGATAGTCTTTGATATATAATAATGTGTGACATTTGGATGATGGTTAACCATCAGGATTTTTTGTCAAATTTTGGGGGCTTACGATATAGTATTAAAACATTAACAAAACACATAATCACATGCTGCCCGGACAGGCTTTGTTTAAAAAAAATTATCTAAGTAGGTATTCTTGTATGTAATTCAACATACCAAGTATTTAAAAAGGTATTTCTAAGTTCAAATTGATGTCATTTATTTAAATTAATACTGTATATGTGTATACATGCAGTATTAAAATATGGTAAACTTTTTTTTTTTTTTAATTTAAAAAACGTTAATATCTGTACCTCTTATTTTCTAAATAATGGGTTACAGCATAGAGATACATACAATTTGAGTGCAGAATAAAAAAAAAAAAAAAAAAAAATTTTACATAAGAATTCCAAATTTTATGAAAATTGCTCCCAAAATAAAGAAACAGTAAAGAAATTACTGAATTTCTTGTTTTGACTTGGTCCGTGATTTGACTTTTTTTTTTTTTTTTTTAAACAAAATCATGTCCACATTTGTACCCCCAATTTAAATTCTCATAACTTTTGGTCACTGGGGATATTTGCATAATTCAAACAGCTCTAATATGATTAAATAACAATAACCTCAAATTTTAAAAAAAAATCAACTGGGAATGCTACTAGAGGTTAGGGAATTGCATTCATTGTACATTCTTATTTACATTTTTTTGTGCAGTTGTTTCTTAAGAGGTATTTCTTTTAATTAAACCAAATTTTATTGCACAGATTTGCTTTATAATTTGTTTTTAAATTTATTCTAGGCCTATACTAGAATATCTTTATTATTTAATTCATTTGGGGTATTACAGACATGATAAATATACAAACACACATGGTATTTTATTATAGAAATAGACATAAGATATTAGTAGTAAATGCAAAAGAAAGGTTTGAGAAAGATGTGTAATAATTGTCAAAAAAACCTCTGCTGTTTTCATTACAGACAGAAATTAAATATACAAATAAACCCCCTTTTTTTCATTTAAATCCTGGACAAGGCTGTTTGCAACAAAATTGTAAACTAGTCTCTTTCCTTTCTTGTACATCATATACACACCCATGTGTTTTTAATGGAAGCCATTAACAGCATTGCAACCTTGACCTTTTCATTACATTCGTGCACTTTACTTATGGCCACATTTCTGATTTGTGCACGTGAATATTTTTGTATTATAGACAATATGTAGAAAATGTTATGTCCACAACATAACATAACGTACTGTATACCAGATACTAAAATTATTTTACCAGTACGATATTTGTAAACTTCCATTACAGTTTTTAAACTTTAAAACTGCATCCCTAATCATGAGTAAAAGAAAAAGTTATCATACAGGTTTTAAGTTGTAAGTGGTAGATTATGCAGAAAAAACATGGAAACAGATCTGCAGAAAGGGAGTTTAGAGTTTCAGAAAAGGTGGAGAAAGAAGAAAGTGCAGTTTAAAGAAACACCAAAATTAAGAGAACAGCAAGGTTTTCAGTATCTCCAAATCAAAGTCTCAAAAAAGAATTGTGATTGGGTTGTAGACCTTAGGGGGGAAATAATTGGATATATATTGTGAGAAGAGACTTTCAATAAGAACCAAACCTATTCAGCTAACTCTAAAATCTCATCCTACACACTTTAAATCTTAAACAAGATAGTTGCATAAGATTCATAAATAGACATGGATTGACACTACAACAGAAAACTCACATTGCTCAAAAATTGCCAAAAGACATTGAGGAAAAAATTCAAAATTTTGCCTAATTTGTTCTGAAGGAATGTAATGATAACATTAACTGATGAACAAAAAGAATATTTGAAAGTGATAACAGTGAAGAATTTTTAGGATTCAGTCCCGATGAAGTTAAATAACTATGCTTATACTTAAATGATTAAACATTTTTTCTAAAGTATTCTGTACTGTTTGTAACTGTTGAGTAGAGAATTGATTTTTTTATTATTGAGTTGACTGTTATGCTTTTTTACCCAGGCTTATTTACAATTAACTTCATGTGTATTAATAAATTGGTAAAAATAATTTTATACTAGTTGGTTAGTTATTTTGTTTAATGGCATATCAGCCATTGTGGATATTTAATACCAAATCTTGATTTTTTCTTTAACCCATAGATGGGACCTTAATAGGTAGTACCACTATGGGTAAGAGTGGACTTAGAAGTAATGACAATGAAGGGATACTCCACACTCCCTAGAGCTCAAGAATTGGAACCTAACCACTAGATGCAGTTTGGTATTATACCTAGAACACTAAATTGGTAGAAATGTTATATTTTTTTATTAACTTCATGTGTATTAATAAACTGATGATTGACCCTCAGCCATTGCCTCCTACCACCTATAAGATAAAAAAAAGGGTTGGGTGTGTGTTTACCATCAGACAAATTTGAAGAATACGGATAGGGTTTAATCTCATAGGTGCTAGGGCTTGACATGACTAGTGGATTGATGCATCAAGCTTCTCCAACTCCATCTGGGCCAAGTAATTGTGGCATGTCAACATGACCACTTAGTAATCAGGTCAAGAATTGCTCAGCTAACCATCCTCAGGGGAGCCTCATTGAGAGGGTCTTACTCCTCTGAAGAGGTGCAGTCAGCATATTTTACAGCCCTAGCTGACAGGGAAGTTATTTTATTTGGTCATTAAAAAGGTAAATAATCAAAATTAATTTCTAAAATTTTAAAATTTTCAGGTGAGGCTTGATGATTTGTATTATTTGTTGTCCCCAATAATAAAAAATATCAAGTCTCATCTTTAAAATTCAGACAAATAGTATCTAATCGGTATACACCTGATATAATCCCACAATGGAAAGTTTTAGAAAAACTTAATCAAAAACTGGCACAAATGACAAACCACCTTACATGCAGAGATCTGAAGTTAGTTCCACCAGGCTTAACATTAAAATTACCAGTCAATTCCAAGAGAGTACAAATGATTACAAAATGTGTAGAACAGAGTTGGTCTGAGACCAAATACAAAATAACCTCTAGAAGAAATATCTATTACAATCTGAAATCTCAAGCAAGCCAGACTCATTCCTGGAGAAAATAACACTGACAGAACCCGAATCCAGCAATGAATCTACAACCAGGAATTTCAAGAGGTCAGTCAAGTCTCGCTAAATTAGCAAGTTGGATAAGATAAAACCCCATGTTATGAAGGAGCAGTAGGTGCCATTGTCAACATCAGTAAATACCAGCTAACCACCTCAGAAAAGACAGTGCTAAACAAGGGTTACAACTTCATGACAACCATCAAGCAGATTCCATATTTAAGACTTGATAGACCAAATTAAGGAGGGAGACTTAAATATCCCTCAGGCCTAAGCAGATGAGTTAAAATAAAAAGTGAAACAAGCACTAGAGAAATCAAAGCATCCAGAACCAAACATCATAAATGAGGAAAGACTAGCTATCAAATCACTACAATGTGATGAGAATATCATAATACTACCAGTAGATGAAGTCAATGCTACTGTGGTGATGGATAAGGTTGAATACTCCAACAAATTGGCACTTAATAGAAAACGGTGGCTACTGCAAGGTTAATAAGAACCCAACCCTGAATAAGAGAAGGTTTCCAAGTTCAACAAGAAACACCTGAAAAGGCCGGAAGGCACATCAGCCAAAACATTGTGTATATAACAATAAAAATGGAGACAACCACCCAAAAAATCCAAATTGATTTTTCTTTTTGTCTTAAATGAAAGAGTTTAAATTTCTAATTCAATCTTGAATATTCCCCTCCAATTTTTGAATTGGTTTCTACCACTCTATATAAAAGGAAAACAATCTAGTGCTACCTTGACTTACTGGTTTAATTTGTTTCACTCTTAATTCAATTTCCTCTTATATTAATTTTCTCAATGAAATAAACTAAAATGTCATTAATCCGTTCCAGCGCCATGCCCCAAACACTAATTCTTTTTTGTTAAGCTTTTTTAATTAGGAAAAATAGTATTGTATAAAAACCGAAATAGAATGTAATGAATTATGTTTTTTTATTTTAAATCAAAAATATTTTTCTTAGGTGTAATAAATTTGGCAACTTATGTGTTTAATGAATTTATTAACATAAGTATATATGAAACTCACTTGTATCTCAAATTTTAATTATTAACACAAAGCAAAAAAAAAAAAAAAAAAAAAAAAATTGACAGTTTTATGGAAACACATTTTTGGAGTTGAAACTGTGAGCCAAAACAAATTAAGTTTTGATAAATTAAAAAAAAAAAAAAAATGTAAATAATTATTGCTAATTCTTTATACTAGGCACTGCCAAGTTGCTGTAAAATTGGTATTTTACAAAATAAATGCCCCTACCCCCCGATTGAAAAAAAAAATTACTAAAAAATCATGGAATTATCTGATTTTAATGAAATTTTCAGTGTTGATTTATCAATGAATGAATTTTATAATGCATGAATTATTTTATTTCAAAACTTTCTGATTTTTTTCAGGTCACTTAACTCTGCCCCCTGCCCCTTTATTTTTGGGGTGCAAAATATTGGTGAGGTTATAAAAGTTGAAACTACAGTATAAATAAAAAGACAAAAGACCGAACGTGGGAATAGTAGGGAAAAATTTGTTTTTAAGGGAGCTATCCTGGTAGAAAATAAGTACCGAAAATCTGAAAATAAAATGTAAAAAACTAAAAAATAATTTTTGGAGATTTTTTTTTTTAAATGTTTTTTTTACTCTTCGATAATTACTTAAATGGCTATTATCTTATAAAAAAAAATTATACATCAATAGTTGTTCTTTTTTTTTTTGGGGGGGGGGCTAAATTTTCAATAATTTTTCTACAAAAATTAATTAGATAACGATAATAAACTAAAGTAGTTATTAAATAAATATTTGTTTTTAGAATGTAAAAATATGAAATTTGAAACCTAAAATTAGGCCTTTTATATTTTAAATGAATTTTATATATTAATTTAGCATAGCAGAAATACCTAATTAAATCAGTAAGTTTTGAAATAAGATAACTGATGCATAATAAAATTCATTCATTGATAAATCAACACTGAAATTTTCATTAAAATCGCTGATTTTTGGTAATTTTTTTCAGCCTTGGTTATTTTGTAAAATACGGATTTTACGTAATCTTAGACAGTGTTTACAGCCATGTTTATGATATATCTGAGCAAAATTGACAAAAAAATACTTTAAAATGTATTAAAAATAAATTTCATGTGTAATATTATTTTTTTTTTTTTTTTTTTTTACTCATGTTATGTTACTACTTTTCGACTTGGACAAAAATTTGACCTTAAATAATCGATTTAATTAATTTTAATTCGTTTTTAAAATGAAAACGAGTCAACATTTTGGCAGTGCCTACTTTATACTGTTAAGACTGAATTTTATTATAATTTAATAAATCTTTTTAGTTATTTAAATAGAATAAAAACAAAGAATCTATCTTTTTATGGGAAAAGAATTTCCTTAGGTTTTTCTTTAATACTTAGGGTGAAATTAGGGAGAAGTATAGCAGAAAACAGAAGTACAACCAATAGAAAATTATTTAAAAAGAATTTAAAAAAAAAAAAAAAAAAAAAAAAAACTTTGGTTAAATTCTTATGTAATTATGTCAAGGGAGTAATTTTTGAATCAGAAAAGCAAGATAATTTAAATCTTAGGAATTTCAATTTATAAAAAAAAAAAAAAAATTGATTGATTTTAACAGCAGGTCAACTAATTTTGGGTTATTTTATGCCTAGAGATTCAGGAATGGCATTCATTTTATGTTAATTGTTTTTTGTGCGTAATTGTATCTCAATTTTTTTTTTCTGCACATGGTCTTATCGACTATGAATAATATTTAAACAGATCTATTTGACCTATAGATGAGACTAACAGGTAATACCACAAGTCAGAGGGGATCTGGGAGTAATGGTAATGAAGGCATACTCCAAATTCCCTAGATCTATAGAACTGATACCTTACCATCAGATAGAGTTTAGTGTCATCCACCTCTGCAAGGGATATAGTTAGTGTATTCTAAGCCCACCAACAGAGCTGGAAAAACATCCTCTCTAGCTGATATATTTGTTTATTACAAACTACATCCAGATTTTGTTTTCTCTTTGATTTATTAAAAAAAACATATGAAGATTATTTAATTTACTTTTCTCCAAAAAAAAAAAAAAAAAAAGATTTAATCGTAGAGAAGAAAACTCACCTCTGCTTTATGGTCTTTTTCTTTTTGTTCTTTAATATCCTTATCATTTTTATGATTTTTATCATGATTTTGGTGATTACTACTGCTGTTTTTATTGTTACTGGTATGTGAATGATGGTTGAGTCTCCGTTCTGATGAAGGTGATTCAGTGGAGCCTGAAATAAAGAAATTAACAAGTGAACAAAAAAGAAAAAAAGCCAAGTGAAAATTATTTCTAAATCACAAAAAGAAAAAAAAAATTGTTGTTCTTCCCAGCCAAAAATGCAAAAGGCAGAATAATATTGAGACAAATCAGTGACAAATATTTTTGTCTCATTTTCATGAAAAAAACAATAAACAAGAACAATATGTGCATTTCATCATTACCAAGATCATAATGAAAAAAGATTCAAGGCTTGAAACATGTCTTGAAAGTTAATGCAGAGCTTCAGACCTTGATGAAGAGGGTGTATAGGATTCAGTAAAAGGAAAAAAGAAAATTTTAAATGGCTATTGACAGTCTGCAACATCATTGAGACCATTTTTTCCCCCACAGTAAATTTGTACTGCTAGTTTAAATCCATTATATCATTGAAAACAGATTTTTCTTTCCCTCCATTCATGAAAGTATATTAATCTCCCTATAACATCAAAGCATTATGAAAATAAAATAAGAATTTTTTTTAAAAGCCCTAATTATGTTGTGGACAGATAAATATTCGGTGCTAGAGTTACAAGCAAGATTCATTTTAAAATACTTCATTTTTTGCAGGTCTAAGTAATCCGTTTTGGAAGGAGGAAGGGAAAAAAAAAAAAAAAAAAAAAAAAAAACACTTAGAATTTGTTTTGAAAAATAATTTTCCTTTAGATTCAAATAAACACGAACACCAAAATATAAAATAGTGACATTTGAAACATACTGTAAAAGTGTGTGTGTGTGTGTGTGTGCACACATTTCAAATTAATAATAAAAATTTTCAAAAGTAGAATATTTTTTTTACAGCAAAAATTTCTATCAGTTAATCATAAATTTTACAAAATTATTTTTATATTTACTTGGCTTCCTTAAACTCTTCAGAATAATCTCTCTTTTATAAAAATCATAGAATCTCAACAAAAACAAATATTTCAAAAGAAATTTGACATGTAACATGTTTCAAAATACTGTCAACTTGAAATAATTCAATATTCGAAAGAATTTTTTAATGATGACATCAGCAGAGAATAAATGTAAATATAATGTAATATAAATTTTTTAAAAGAAAAAGGAGAAAAAAAGAAAAAGAAAAAAAAGTTTGATGCAAATTAAACCAATTGAAGCAACAACAGTTGGTCACCTGGTAATAAGTAGATTTTATTCTACATTATTCAAGGTTTTCATATAGATAAATAGAGGAAAAAAAAAAAGAGGTTGGTTGTCAATCACCCCCATCTCTCTCTAACAATTCCTTGCTTTTAGAATTTGAATTGGAAAATATTCATTAGCTTTTAAGTTTTGCATTAATAAAAAAAAAATCTTTTTAAATCATATTCATTTGTCAGAATTCAATGAGTTTTAAAAAAAAAAAAAAATAAATAAATAGATAAATAAATATTTTCTAATTGAAAGAAGAGATGAATATGAATAAATTCATTAAATTTGTTACAATCTTAATCTCATTTCTATTGTTCATTTTAAAGTTTAAATGTAAATTCAGTTCTAATTTTCATCAAAATTTGAAAATGGTTATTAAAGCAATATTACGATGAAAAATATATTATTAAAATATTCTAAACTATAGTATAAAGCTAATTCTAGAATATTACATTGAATGAAATCTTTTGTCCCGTTTACCAAAACTTTTTTCATTGTGTAATAAATCTAGTGATTTTTTTTCTTCTTTAAATTAACATTTTGCAACTAAAACTGCAATAGATGAAATAGTAAATATTTACTAATAATCCACAAAGTACATTTGGAAATAAAATCATAATATAAGTAAAATTAATTCCGTCTACTATTAGAGAAAGATGAAGAAAGGAAAACAAAAAGATGGAAGAAGCAATAGGCCGAGTTGAGTTATAAGCAGTGCAGTACAACTCTCTTCCTTTTGGCTTGTAAGGTAGTTTTCAAGTTCCAACTAATAAAACCACAACTACCGGATATTGATCCAAAACCTCACATTCCAACATAAGTGGAGGATACTGCTGCAACTCCATTTACATTTCAGTTAACCAGTAATAATAGACTGCAGCCGAGAAAAAAGGTGCCACTTGCATATAATTCACTGAGTTTGTACGAGATTACAATAGCCTAACACATTCACTCACATGTAGACCATTTATTCAGGAAATCATTTTTCCTGTAGCAGTTGTCAGTTGTAAATAAATAAATAAATAAATATCTATCTATCTATCTATCTATCTATCTATCTATCTATCTAGAGAGAGAGAGAGAGAGAGAGAGAGAGAGAGAGAAGTGATCAAATTAAGATACAAGATTAAAGAGAAACATTAGAAATTTTATTCTATAATCCATTTCATCAAATATTGTGGCCTTTGCTGTTCAGTCAGGAAGAAATTGATTTTGTTATCCAATACAAAGATAGGTAGTTGACAGCCGTGACAAATGATAATTATTCAAGAAAAAACTGTTTTTTTTGTTTTTCATTCATTTAGAATATATTAAAAACTACAAAAATTAGGGATATTTAGAAAAATAATACAAGTCATAAAAATTGAAGAGATAAAAGAGCAAATAATGAATAAAAACAAAGATCTGAAATTTTCACACATAAAAAAAAAGAAAGAGTAGTTGTTTCATTTGGAAATAAATAATTTAAATTTATTCAAAAGTCAAATTAAAATTCAATGAATTCCAAATTAAAAATGTGTAAATGAATATTGAATACTAAAGAAGAAAAAAAAATCCTAAATTTGATGTATTCTGATTTGCAAATTAAACAAGATATTTCTTTAAAATTATTTTGAGTAGTATTCACTAGTTTTCATCTTTTATTTTATTTATTAAGCATCAGAGCAGATCAGAAATGATAAATGTTCCTTATTGTCATAGATTAAGGGCTCAACTAAGGTGTGATTAAAAAGCAGCTAAAAGTTAAATATAAAAGTAAATACTGACAATACCTCTATTAAAAAAAATTTAAAAAATTTAAAAAATGAAAATTAATGCTTATATCAACACCTGAAAAAAAAAAGAAGAAAAAAAAAGGAGGGGGTTTTGGTGGCAACATTTAGCAACAAATATCAATTTGACAACATATGTAATATAGCTGAAAAATAGCAATAAGATCAGCTGTGATCAGATAATTAAATTTCATTCTTATTTTTCTTTACAATGAGTTTTAAAATGTTCTAATTCAATCATCGAAATTATAAGAAATTCTTGTTTGGTTTTTAAATACAAAAATTCAGGTTTTCAGTAAAAAAAAATATCTGACATCACATTTCTAAAATGTTTCTTAATAAAGAGGTCATAAATAGTAAGAATTCTTTCTTCCAGATGAAATATAGATAATTCATTTCACCTTCAAGATAATGTCACTTTTCATCTTAAGCCAAAAAGCATTTCACAATTGATAAAACATTGCAAATTGAAATCTTTTTTTTTTATTTATACAAATTAAATTAACTATTTTAAAAACTATCTGAACCATTGTACAAAAAAAAAACAAAAAAAACAAATGAAATTAGGTTTTCATATTTTATATTAAATGTATCAAGAGATAAAATATAATTTAGAAAAATTTATTCGGCAAAAATATTTGTCTGGTTTATCATGTAAAAATAAAACAATTTTTTATTTATTTTCAACATTAACTTTATGGAAGAACATATTTACCATTTTAATCTATCATTCTGTCATTTGTTAATTACCTTCATAACTATCCTTACAGACTTGTTTTTATTTATTATTTTTTTTTAACAAATAATTTCTCTAGATTACTTTTGCTGTTTTCTAGGCAATTTAACTTTTGTAATAAAGACAGGGGTGGGGGGTCATTATGTCTACTGAATATAATATAGAGTGAGAAGTTTTCAATCAAATTAGAATCATTTTTTCCAGGTCACAAAAACAAATAAATAAATAAAACAAGCAATCAGACATTATCTTAATATGCAAGCATCATTTAATAAATAAGGGGATTTATAAAAATGAAAATAAGTTGTTTTTTTTCCCCCCCCCCCCCAATATAAACAACATTGTCTAAAATTAGTTTATAGCAAAAATAATTCTTGTGTCACAAAAATATTTGTTCTGAGGCTATTCAAAATGGCAGCAAATCAGAGTGCTCCAGGTTTGAACAGAGACCTGTCATGAAAATTTAGTTAGCTGAGAAGTGCAAACCCTGTGAAATGGGGGGAGGGGTATGGAAAAGCAGGTTTTATTTTTTTTTTTTTTTTAAGTTTACAAATGAGCTAAACATAGGTTTCCCCACAATGAGCCGGAGTCAAAAAGACAGTCTATGAAGTAGAAACATACTTTCTAGTAAAGAAAAAGTTCTGGACACAGTGGTCAGTAAAGAAGGTCATGCTGGGATATGAAAGGACCCATCACTATTGATTTTCTTGAAAAAGGGTGGAACTGTCAACAGTGCTTCCTACTACCAACTCCTAACTCAATATTTCACCTTATTTATCGAATGATCCTCATACTTATATACTTTCTATTAATTAATTCCAGATTGATACTGTTTGATTGAATTGAGAATAATATTCAAGCATCAATCATTTGGTATTCTGGAAAGTGCTCACAGTAAAGAGTCCTTTCCAATTTATCTATATACAACACTTTCTTTTGTATAGTGATTAGTATAGTTCATTACATTTAATCTTTTATCTTGTGCTTCATAATGTTGTAAAGTATCCACTTTTCATCATTCTTCAGAATTTCTTTCAAAACTGAAACATTTTTATTTGAATATGAAAGTGTTTTACTGGGTTGTTTTTCCTTTTTGATAAATTTAAATGAAATCATCACAACAAACAAAAGGATCAGTACAACTAAACGAGGAAGAAATGATTTTCAATGCATCATTGTTAATTCACAAGTAAATGTCTTTATTTGACAATCATTATTCAACATTAACTAATCTATTGGACCATACTCTGATTAGATAAGGAAAGGTTACAAACTACTTTTGACACATTCAATCATTCACTAATATATATATATATATATATATATATATATATATATATATACCTTCAATATTAGAATTAATAAAAATGACTTTTGTGGGGGAAGGGTACTGATAATTCCTCAATACAAAAATGATTAGTTTCCAAATCAAATTAGTTAAATCTAAATGGTCATTGTGCGTTTTAACTCTTTCACGATTTCCTGTTAACATGTTTGAGGGCCACATGTGTTTCTCAGACACTTGATTAATAAAAATTCTTCACATCTTGAGAGCCATGTTTCATGGGTTTTCATACTGCCTATATAATTCTTTTAAAGACATAATGGAAATACAAAATCATTTTATTATCAATAGTTTTCATTATATGTGTGTAGACATCTAATTTGTCTTGAGCAGTGAAAAGGATAATGATAAGGAAGAAAAGGGTTTTGGGTCAATCCAATATATTAAAAA
Organism: Doryteuthis pealeii; assembly: GCA_023376005.1. Classification (NCBI taxonomy): domain Eukaryota; kingdom Metazoa; phylum Mollusca; class Cephalopoda; order Myopsida; family Loliginidae; genus Doryteuthis; species Doryteuthis pealeii. Next base: position 49,519,893 of record CM042155.1, read on the forward strand.
AATAAATAATAAAAGAATAAAAACTAAGGACTATTAAGGAGTTAAAAACCAAAAAAATTTTTTTAGCTTACTATTGAAGATAGATGAGTAATAAATCATAAAAATTAGACAAAACTATTAAAATTGAAATTATTGATTAGTGACAAAAAAAAAAAAAACTTGTCAGAATCATTAGAGTTAAGGTTTTACCTTTGAAATATACAATTTTTTTTTTTATCAACATAAAATGTGTAGAAATTGTCAGAAATGGGGGGGGGGATATTGAAGTAAATAGTGAAATGCCTGGTAAAAAAAAAAATTTTTTTTTTTAAAAGCCCTAGAAGATATTTAACACAAATCCGGTTTGATTACACTAATTTAGCATTTTTAATTCATGTATAACATTTCACAATGACAAATGAAATATGTTCCCATAATCAAATAATTTAAAGATATAAGATTAGTTTTTAATAATCTTTTAAGTAATGGCATTTCCAACATTGTTTTTTTAACATATAAGAACATTTCTAGACAGCTGATTTGAAATTTATTTTTTATAAGGACTGCAAACTTTAAGGGAACCACAAGTAACATTTTGTCAAAATAATATTTTCATTTAATTCAGCCATTTTGCATATTTATTGTTTCTGTATTTAAAATATAACATCAACAAGATTTAGGACACTTTGCATGATGTAATGGTTAATGAGCTAAGCTAGCATACCATTCTTAATGAGTTCAATTCTCAGTGTGTGCCCCATATTTTTAGCTTTTGGGAGTAAATGACAATAATTAACAAGAATTCATTTAGATAAGGGATATTTTTGTATTTAATTTGAAAATATTTTCAACCATAACAGCACTTAAAATTTCATTTAAATTGCATTTTTAAAAAACATTTTTCTTATCCAAGTTATAAAAACTGGTATCTTTGTTGCTCACACTTAAACTACAAGATAGTAAAATATAATTACAAATTATTTCTGATTTAATGTGTAAAGAAAAAATGTTTGTAATTGTTTTGCAAAGTATTCAATTGTAATTGTAATATGAACTTGTTTTTTTTTGGTTTTTTTTTTTTTTTTGGGGGGGGCTTTTTCATATTCCAAATACGCATTTTTTTTTTTAAATTTTTAATAATTTCTATTCAAAAATTACTTTGTTAGGACAGACAGAATCTATTTTAAAATGAAGTTTTAATTCTTTACAATAATCATTTTTATATGAAAAAATTTTATATACATAATTTTCTTTTGAATCAGTCTTTTTATTAACTAATTCCTACCAGAAGGTTTGGTTTGGTTTAGTTTATTTAATGGTATATCAACCTTTATGGGTTATTTCATGCCAAATTCACCCAAGTGAAAAAAACAGTAGTTGGGGGGGGGGATATGAGTGTTCATACCTTTCCCAAGAGCATCAGTCCAAACATGAATGTAATAATGCAAGTGGAGTTTGAACTCACAACAACGTTCCAACTCAAGCATGTTAGACACAAAGCTGTTCCCATCAGAAAGAAAAGTTTATGAATTTATCTCCTTTAAACTCAGTATTTTTATTAAACACATCAAATATTCTTTACATATTTTAATTAGCAAAGAATCAAGATTAAAATAATTTATTTATGAACAATATAAATCAACCATAATCAGTAATGAAGTCAGAGAAAAAAGTCACAATTTTATCTAGGAAAAAAAGTCAATTCATTTATTGTAGCTGATTAGGGTTAAGTTTTGCAGAGATTTTTTTAAAATTCAATTAAAATGTAAGGGATTGATCAAGTGAAGACTTGTTTTGTTTTTTGTAGGGGGGGGGGAGAAGATTCAAATCAACACGTTAGATATGTTTAAGATACGTTTTATCTAGACTGGATAACAAAGAAACAAGTTTAATCTCATTACCATTTACTTCATTTAAAATTCTGAGGAGAACATTGGTGACAATAACAAAATATTTAAGTAATACCACAAACATCTTGACTAAAATAAATGTCAGGTACTTAACAATCTTTATACTCATATGTATTTCTAATTAAAATCTAAGGATATTCATGTTTGTCATTTATAAATATTTAATTATTATATGGAAATATTACATTATAAACTTACAAATTCTTTTTTTTTTCTTGATAAAAATAAGTCTAAAAGCAACACAAAAATCTTGCTATCTTGTCATCCCCACCCACAATCTATCCAAAAGAATATTTCCACTTTTTCAGTTAGAAAAAATAAAATAAAATAAAGATTTCTCAAAAGACAAAAACATTGACTAATAATTACTATAAACTTCAGTACATTTCTTTCTTTTAGACAGGAAGGTTTAAATCATAAATTATTCAATTAAAATATAAACCATTAAACTTGCTATTTAGAATACAATGAAAATGTTAATTGTTGCTACTTACTTATAAAATAATGATCTTAATAGAAATTTCTTCAATTATAAAAGCTTATATATCATGGTAGGTTGTTTGAAATGAAGTATTAGATTGAATGTTTTCCTTTTCTAAGTATGTCAATTTGACAAAGGCCAAATCAATTTGGGATTTAGGTCAAACCATCAAATCTTAACACAGAAAATTTGTTGTCTGTCAAAACAACCTACCTGAAATAAAGAAACACTTGATACAAATATATATTTACATTAAGAAAAAAAAAAAAAGGGTTATATTTCTAAATTGGAATTTTGATAAACAATTAAAAAATATTCTTATTAAGTATTATTAATTTTTAATTGACAAAATAAATAAATATAGAAATTAACAGCCAACGTTTTTTAAAAACATAATCCAATAGTTTATCTCAATAAATTTTCATTATTCAACACAATAAATCTCCTTAAATATTTTATACACTTACACCCCTCGGATGCCAATAGTGTATTGCAGTATTGTAATTGTGAAACTTTAATAAACTTTTTTTTATTTCATGGTCAAAAGTAAATTCCAGCCATTAAATATGTTGCCAAATGTGCCACATCAACAAGATTAATGCTGTAAATATTGGTCAATTTTACCTTTTCAAACGGACAGTAAAATAATAAATATAAAAATACTTTCAAAACAAACACAGAAGAAAAAAAAAAAGGGGTTGAATGGAAAATTTCTTAGCAAAGTCAAAATAAATAATACCAATGATAAATTCTGAAAAAGAAATAAAAACAAATTGTGATATCTTGATGTAAGGTGTCATTTTTTTCTCAGTTAAATTTAGAGAAATATCTTCCCATGTAAATAGTTAATGCCAAGAATGTGAAATTGAAAACAAGAAAGATGTTTTAATTACTGAAGAGAGATATATAAATTCATTAAAAATGCTATTTTTGGTCAAATTTTAGGATTCATTTTGCAGAGAAAAAGAGAGATAACTATTCTGTAAAACCTAAGTCATTACACACAATACACACATACATACATATACATACACGGAATTTCTCTCAGGTGGTACTAGCTTATCTTATACACATTTAACATTAACATACCACTTACATGTAGTGAGGGAAAAGGCAAATCTATACAAGGATATCATACTTAGATGATTACACCATTTTGGGTTTTCTCTTTGCCAAAATATTTTGAATGAACTTCAAGCTAACACCTGAGTTTCGTTTCTTGCCAAATGTGTCAAATATTAACAATTAGAAAGCAAAACACTTTCCAAAATATTTGCAACATCTCAAGTGATAGGTTATCAAGATTGTTTCACAAACCAACTTGCCAATGTGAATCATCAGTTGGAGACAGACGGTTACACTATGATGATCTAAGCAAACCTTAGTATAATAATCATATAACCCAAAATATTATACAGGTTTGGTTTCTTTGTTTAATGGAATATCAAGGGCATTAGTCCAAAAGTGAATGCAATAATGTAAGCTGGAGTTCAAACAGGATTACTAGGAGTTAGCTATTACACCATGGGTACTCATCACCCACCCCTAAAAAAAAATAAAATATTGTTCAATTATAAAACCTTTACTTTTTAAAGCAGACAAATAGAACCATTAAAAAGATAATACCAGGATTTATTTATTTATTTGTGTAGTTTCCTTTAAAAGAAATAAATAAATACTGGATTATATCTGGATATACAATATGCAGATGAAATCAGTTCTTTGAAAACATGTACTATTTCCTCAATTCTAAACACTCTGATCCTAGACAGAAGTGAGACTGATTAAAGGCAGTTGCACATATACTACACTCACATCCTAGCAGAATTTACAGATAAGAAACAGAAAAGTCAATGTTCATTATATACATTTTGTTCTTTTGTTACAAACTATATGTACATATAATGTAATACTAAAAAGACTTTTTGCTTATTTGTAGAATTTATATTATGTGTTACACATTTTTAGAAACAACTAATCTACACGAGGAGGTACTCATGGTGTATCATAGTAGCAAATGTACTTTGCAAATCCTGAATGAAGCTGTTTGCATTTCACATAGTACTAATACGTTTATATATGAATACATATATTTTCCCACTACGAACTATGGGTAAATAGTAGGGCAAACTGGACTCTTTAACAGTGGTGTGAAAACCAATCTAGAAGGAAAACTGAAATCAAACCAGTTGTACTCCACTTAAAAATTGACCATGTGTCACATCCTGCTCCTAACAGAGGAGCTAGATAAATACATATGCATGGTTCATTATTGATAGACAGGAAAGTAACCTTATTTTTCAAAAATTCACTGCATATATATATATATATATATATATATATATATATATATATATATATACACACACATACATACATACACACCTTTTCAGGTTATAAATATTAAAAAGCATAAAATCTGATTGATCAAATATTAATAATTGTTAAAAAGTATTTCTAATTGTATTTCACAACTTATATTGCTGATGATATATTAAGAAAACTATCTTAATCCCATTTTAAACAATTCTTTTGTAAGCACAATGAAAGCCTTTCTCTTCTAATGAATTCAAATATACAAAAAGATACATATACATTGTATTCTGAATATTATGAGTCTCAAGAAAAGAAAAATGAATATTTTCTCTATACGATTGCACATCACACTAACACCAAAATCCATGATGACAAATTTCCTCTTATTTAAAACTCATGCACTTTTATTAAGAATTACTACTTTTAATAACTACTCAATTGAAGAATCTTTAAAAGAAAATTTCTCTAATCAAAATCCAACAAAATTAAACATTGGATTAAATCAAATTCAAAAAATGTTAAAACTATTTCAACATTTGATGAGGCAGTAAAATCAGAACATTATTTCTTCATTGCACAATAAAAGAAATTTTAAAATCATTAATAAGATCTATTGACAACCGGTCATAATCAAGAAACACTCAAATAAGTACTAAAACTGGCAGTATACAGGGGTGGGGGATTGAAAATCTCTTCAAATCAAATGTCTCAAAAAAGTAAATAAGTAAAAGGTTTAATACAAACATTGATAAACAACATTTGAGCAGAACAGATTAAAAATAAATGATTAAATATCAAATAAAAATCTGTCAAAAAGTGTTAATTTATATTCAACAAAAATTATAAAGTTGAAAGAAAATAACGCAATAAAAGAAGTCAAATTCATTTTTAAATTCTTTTAAATAAACTTAATCCAATGATATGAGACTGAACAATTAAAAAAAAACCTTTTAAGTTTTAACAGAGTTATTTTTTGATTTCTTCACAGCAAAATACTTCAGTTATTAAAATGAATAACTATCATTTTCCAAAACAGGTCAAATTTAGAAATAAATTCAGTCTAGAAAGGGTTAAATAGTGAAGGGGTGAATTCTTATTTACTTTTGAAATATTTTAAAAAGATCAATTATTCACACTAATGTAATATTCATTAGTAGTAATAATAAAGTTTTCATGAGATGTTACATATAAATGAGTGGAAAGATGAGAAAAATGGATAGTTTGGGTTTTATTGAAATATACAAAATAATTCTTTATAAAGATAAAAGGCTGAAGAGTGAATGAATAAAATAGAATACATTGTTCTGAAAATCAGAAACAGAAAAACTGATATTTTTCTTTAAATATAAACCTCATCTATATATAAACATAAAAGTTTAAAACAGGATGGGGTGGGGTTAAAATCTACATTGAAGCAAATTCCAATTTTTTTCTTTTTTTAAACCATTTCTTAAACTTCCAATGAGACACAAATTAAATTGTTTTAAGACCAAATCAACCAATTTTTTCTTTTAAATAAATAAATATTAGTGTTAAAATGTCAGAAAAATGGGACAGCTGATCAGTTCAACATAAATACTACTTCCTGCCCACTTCATATTTATATACCTGATGAGAACTGAAGAATGAATTAGCCAAAATATTGAGATTGAGAATATGAAGAAAACTTTAAAATAGGTGAACAATTTCTCAAAAGTTATCAACAATAAACTCACTGAGACTAAAATAAATTTTGTTCTAAAATCTTTTTCAATATTAATATGAATTTGGTTTTACAGAGTTAAGATGTTTAAATTTTCAATTCTTTTATAATTCTTTTTATAATTCATACATTAGTCTATGTTATAAAGCAGAGGGTCTGAAACTGAAGAGTACAAATTTGACATTGTCCTAGAGAAAAGGCACAACAAGATAAATTTAAAAGTGTAATTTCCACTCGTTTATACATAACTGCATTACAGTTAATACACTGCTAGGAAAATCACTGCTGGAAATAGGAAAGTTAGATATTAAAATAGAAAAGATTTTAAACTAAATGCTTATGTTTTAAGAAACTATTTGTAATGAAAAAAGGTTCTGCCATAGATAAGTAGTAAGTGTGTCATATGTTTAAGACTTGTGCTATAAAGTGAATATGATAGTGGGCTAAAAAGTTTAGGATTACATCTATTGCTAACTTTTTTGACAAATAGGATCCAAGCACTGCAACACCGATGGAAGAAGTGTGTGGATCATGTTGAAAAATAAACCTTATTTGGTTACATTTGATGAGAGAGTCTTGGTCAGCCTATGAACTTTTCAGCTGAATCTCATATACCAAGTATGGCAGAAATATCTTCCACATTTTAAACTGTTACCCATGTGGTGCAAGTGAAGTTAGGCAAGTGGCAATGCCAGCTGATGTCTTTGCATTCTTTTTTTTCAGGGTTTGGACCAGTGCATACTGTGCATTTGCTGTTGAGACATTTTTTTTAAGACTGGTGAATCTGGAATTGCTACATAAAGAATTTTTGGTGCTTATTTCATGTTATGTCAGAATGATGATGTTCCAGATAGAAAATTCTATTTGGAGCAGCATCATTCCAATGTAACAGGAAATGAACATGAAAAGCTCCGTGCAGCAATTACATATTCACCAATCTTTAAAAAAATATTTCAGTAGCAAACACACAGTATGCACCGGTCCAGGTCATGATCGTATCTTAGATAAAATTTAAAGAGGGAGGAGGGCAAGATATTAGCTTGATGGAGTTACCATTACAACTTGCCCAAGTTCAATTGCACCACACTGGTGATCATTTAAAATGTGGGAGGTATATCTGCTGCCTCCTGTATAAACAAATTGCAAGTTGAATAAATAGAAAATGATTCAAGAAATATGAATAGAAAAACTTAATAAAAAAAAAAAATCCATCACATTACCTGGATTTACCTGGTTGAATAAACACAGCTACACATGGGTAACAACAGCATCAGAGGAGGAAAACAAAATCCTATCTACAGGATACAGACAATTAACTGCAACAGTTGATGTAATCTAGTCACACTCCAGTGAAGGCCGGGTATATAATAAAGAGTTCACACTTACCTGCCGGCACCCATTTCTACATTACAATAATCCATGTATTAATCCAATGTTTATAAAGTGAATACAATAAATAAGCACCAATCCATGGTGAAAAATTCTGATCATCCACATACAAGTAAATTAATAGTAAATAGCGCACCTCTTTCCAGTTTTTCCTTAGTTCTTTCAATATAAGAGGTCTTGTTCTGATATCTGGGACTATGACGACTTCCGGGGCTGTCATCTCTTGTCCTGTGGTCATCGGGGGAGCTTCGCAGTTTATCATAGCGGTCGGTGATTGTATATGGGTACTGCATGCTCTGAAAAATAAATCAACCCAGTTCAAGGAGAAGTACAATGTAGAGAAAAGAAAATAACTAAAAAGGTAAGTCTGCATATTATTTCATTATCTATTTAAAAAATATTAACCACCTACATGGACTTGCAAAAAAAAAAAAAAAATTTTTTTTAAATAAATAAATTTTTAAAACGTTTAAAATTTTATTTTAATGTTATAATCAATAGCCATTATAATGTAGAAAATTTTAACATAAAAATTATTTGATTGATTTTGGTGGAATCTCAAGGATTATTTTATGGCTATGGGGAATTGTGTTCATATTTGCATTTTTCATGTAATTGTTTCTAAAAATGTTTTTGTTTTGCTTACACACGAACTTATAACTCCTGGGTCAGAGTGAACCTGGGAGCAATGAAATAATAATGAAATAATAATGAAATTTATTGTGTACAGTGCTCAGGTGCACCACAACTCATCAAAGTCTCATGTCAAGTACACAGAATAATGTATTAGTGTCAGGAACATGAACAGTTTACAGTAGTAGTCTGCACGTGTGTGCATATGTATGTGGAGAGTGGCATCAGGTATAGTGTCGGCGGACTACAGGAAGCATGGAGGCTTTGAAAGACTCAGTGCTTCGGCAGCCTACAACAGACGCGGGCAGTTTATTCCATGTCTCCGCAACTCTGAGCGTGAAAATGTTTCCGAGAGTCACATGAGCAGTGCTGTTTTCTGACTTTGTAGGCATGCCCACGTGTGTTAGAAAGATGGAGATCAAAAAGGTGCTCAAGGTTGCTGTTGTTAAAATGAAGGGATGCTTACAGATCTCCAGTACAGGAGCCTCACCATCAAATGCAATTTAGTGTCATACACTCAGGACACTCATTATTAAAATTGAGTTCACTATATAGCAGATATATTTGTATTTGAAAATTGTTTATACAGTATAAAATCTGATATGATTTGCGCTAAGCTAAAACCTAAACACACCCAGATTTTTAGAAATTTACCAATTTTCAAGAAAAATGTTCAGTACATACTCAGTTGTGAATGAATTTATGAAAAGGCTATTTTGTAAAAATAATGTGGAAATAATTTTGTTAAATCAAAATAATCCCTGCCTTCTTTAAATGTTACAAAATAACAAAAATATCTTTTGAACATAAAAATATTTGTAAACGTCTCCAGAGAAATGAGATCAATAGAAATTCTATTTAAAACTTCAATCAGAAAATTTTTTAAAATAAAAAAAATAATCTAAAAAGATTTTAAAAAAACAATATTTTAAAATGATTATTCTTAGACACTTCTGAAGATGTTTAACCAAGTCCATCCAACAAAAGATTTTTTTAATAAAAATTCTAACTTTTTATATTACATATTTACAAACACACACCTGGTGATAATGTTAATACAATTACAGGAGTACATGTATGATATAATTTCAAACAGTTTCTAACATGTTCACCATGCTTGAAATAACACACAGGTGATTAAAAAATAAAAAAAAGGTTAATATTTCTATGGAAGCATCAGTATTAGAAAAACAGAACAGATATTACAGAGATCATCTGGGGGAAGAGTCCAGTAATGCGCTGACAGGAAAGGTGAACAGGTGGAGACTTTAAAATCAGAAAGGAACTCTTATAGAAATGTTAACCTTTTTTTTCTAACCACCATGTATAATTAAAATGTATGAAAAATAATTATAAATAACATCATCTCCTTTGGATACCCTCTATTCTGATTGATTTTAATGACATGTCAACCCATGTAGGGTTATTTTATGCCTCAAGGCTAGGGAATCATGTTCATTGTACATTCATATAGATTTTTTTTCTTTTTTGCATATGGTCCTATCAAACAAATAATTTTTAAACAGATCTATTTGACCAACAGATGTGACCCTGACAGGTACTACCACTCCAGGGGATACAGTGTATCAAACCCCCACCAAAAGGGCATAAAACTTGTATTTAAAGATTGAAAATATAATTGTCTAATTCATTTAATATTTTTAAGTTTGGAAATCATAAGTGCAATTATATAAAAAATGTTTTGTTTTTTAATATTTTCATATTTGAATCCAATGAATAAATGAAGAATAACCAAAAATTAAGAAATTGAACATGTGACTGAATTTAAAGAGATTGTTTTAATATTTATAAAACCTAAAAGTTCATTGCCACCAAATTAAGAGCAGAAAAAAAAAATATGAAAATGAAATTTGAACAACTGTTGATTTGTATAGCAACATTTTTTATTAGTTTTGTAAATCCGTCATTTTCTATAACTAACAATATATGAAGTATAAAAATAAAAACCATGAATATATCTTAATTTTTTTTAAAATCCAGATAAAATTAAAATGAATGTTTTAAATATTTGAATCCAAAATTTTGGACTGGGACAACAACAATTTTCTGAATTTCTTTTCTCTAATATATTCTCTTAGTCGACTATTTCATAAAAAAAAAGAAGACTACTATTTAGCTTATAACAATAAACATTTTCTTCTGTGAATGTGTATCAATATCTTGTATATATAATGAGGGAAAAATAGAATTTTTTTAAATATTCAATGCTAATCTTATAAGCAAATCAAATTTAACAATAGACTGAAGAAAAATAAAGATGGCAATATTAAAAAACTACTTAAGAAAATAAAAAATAAAAAACACGAGGTCTATCCGTTTCCCTGTTAGATATGAAAATGAGTAGACAAAGAAAAATATTCATGACATGACCTAGAGTTATATTCTAACAATCTTAAATATTGGTGCTTTGTTTGTTTTTTGGGTTTTTTTTTTACTGCTTTTCTTAATTTTAAACAATGAAGATCAAACTTCTAAGTGATTAGATACAAGAGAAAACAGCCATGAAAACTATTATTAGCATCCGATATTCTTGGATAATTTCAAAGTAGAGAATTCTAGGAAATATTTAGATATATTAATGATCCAACAAAAAAAACTGTTATTAATTTGGCAATAGCAGCATGATGGTAGTACAATATTAATGGTCAAAGAAAGGCTATTGGTGAAATCCTTGAATCAGTACTACAAGAATAGCACCTGCAGAGAGAGGGAGGCCATCTTGAAAAGAGGAAGAGGAGGAGGAGGAGAAGAAGAATAGACAAGAAAATATTGATCTGTTAATGCAACCAAATACAAGTAGCAATCACAGAACAGCCAGAAAGTGCAGTGCTGGCTATCAAATGATACAACTACTCCTGTAGATATATATTATAATGTACAGATAAAGAGTTTGGGAGAGAAGAAGAAGAAAAGTCTTACTTTATAATCATTGGCTTTTTCTCTCTATTCATACTAGTAATACAGTAGGGGAGAGAGAGAAGGTAGAGAGAGAGAGAGAGAGGTAGAGAGAGAGAGAGAGAGAGAGAGGTAGAGAGAGAAAGAGAGGGTAGAGAGAGAAAGAGAGGGTAGAGAGAGAATAGAGAGAGAAGAGAGGTAGAGAGAGAAAGAGAGGGTAGAGAGAGAAAGAGAGGGTAGAGAGAGAAAGAGAGGAGAGAGAGAGAGAGAGAAAGAGAGGGTAGAACAGGTGAGAAATAAAAATTTAAAAAGGTACTAATAATGTGCTATTGCTGTATATTATCAATACTCTTGGAATAAAATAAGATAAAATATTTTAACCAAATTTCATTCTCTTTAACAATGACTTAAATTAGAATATATTCATTGAATTAGATAAGAAAATATCACTGCTGCTTGGATCACGTTTTTTCTTCTTCTATCTTTAGAGAAAATTCAGAACATCTCAACGATGAAATTAGAGGAATATTTGTATAGCAGCCTACGAAAAATAAGTAGACCAGGACATTATGTATTAAAAGATCAGGACAGAGATTCTGCTTTATTCATTGAGAATATAGAAATACATGTGACAATTTTATAGATTCACATGAGAAGTAGAAGTACAAGCACAGCAGGCAATAAGAAATCAACAGGAATTGGGGAGATTTCAATTAGGAAAATGGATTCAATTTTAATAAACTAAGATACAATATCAAAATTACTTCTTTTTTTTTTATAAATAAATATCTATAAAGCAACTGCTGAACTTTTGATATTCACAATACATATAAGATTTTTGTAATGATTTTATTTGTTAAATCAAAATTATAAAATATAACATTTATATTACCTAATTTACAAACAATTTAATATGGAAGGGAAAAAAGTTATTGATAGATCCTTTTTTTCTTTCTTTTTTTGATTAATTTTAAGTTTGTAGCTATCAAACCAGATATTAGATCATTTCAAAAAATCAATTTTCCTCTCGTGCTTGAAAATCCAGCGATAAATGATTACAGAAATTGGTTTTATTTTATTATTTTCACTTTTATAATCGGACACTTTCTAAAAATAAAATACATCTTTTTATTTACTGGTAGGTAAACAGTACTAAAGATCAAAATTCAAAGAAAATACACCAATTTTTAAAATAACATTTTAGATAATCTTTACAAATATAACAGACCATTATACACCACACAAAAGGATATTTATAAAATACTCAATAATAATAAATAATAATAATGAAATTTATTGTGTATAGTACTCAGGTGCACCACAACTCATCAAAGTCTCATGTCTAGTACACAGAATAATGTATTAGTGTCAGGAACATGAACAGAAAGTCTTAATTAAATACAAGAAAAATAAACAAATTAATAAAACGATTCAAAATAATTTTTTTAAGCATAACAAAAGGAGAAAGATGTAAATTTAAGTTTATGAGAATGTAAGTTGCTTTTGATAAATTTTTCCCAGAAATATTTTTTTTTAACAAGAAATGCAATCAATAGCTTACAAATAAAATGCTAAGAAGAAAGAAAAATTCTCTATCTACTAAATCAATCATAGAAGTTACTTATATAAAAACTGGATGAAGCTTTTTGCATTTCACATAACACTTAATACTCTTGAGAACAGGTAGGAGTACAACTATACTCCCATCACCTCTCAGTTATGGTTAAATAGTAGGGCAGACTGAGTTCCTTATCTTTGGTATGGCAACTGGTCTAGGAGAAGAAAAACTGAATTCAAACCTGTTTATAAATTGACCTTGACCAAGCATCCCACTTGTGGGTAAAAATACATAAGTCATATTCAACTAATTTTCAAAATTGGATTGGAAATTAAAACCTAAAGCTTTTTTTATTTTTATTTTAGAGGATTTGGATGTGGAGTGAACTTCCAAAGAGAAATTGTATAATCAGGATGTTGACATAATATACTGATGATGAATTAGCTTTTTAAAATCTTTTTCTCCCCCCCCCCTTACATATTTACTAGATTCTACGAGAATGCAAAGTATTTAGGATAAAGGAAAGTTTATATTTCCCAGTTTTTTTAATATATAAAATATGGTAAACAAATTTTAAATGGTTCAAAATATTATTAAAAAAAAATTAAATGTTTACAAAGAAAATATTTTATCTCTGGATGTTTAGATAGAAAAAGTGTTAATTGTTAATCTAAATTGCTTCAAATATTTACAAGCTTTCAAGTTTTTATAACTTAAAATCTAAATGGAATCAGCCTAGAAGATATTTTTTTTAACAGAAAAACAATTTTTGCATTAATCATCTGGAAAGATTAGCCATTTCTTTCTGAATAATCAATTTTTATACAGGATGTTTCAGAAAAATTGATATCATTTCATTATTTAGTAATTTAACCAATTCTCATTCAAATGATCTCAAAGGTTAACAAAATTCAATAATTTGTTTTTTTTTCTTCCCCCAGATACAGAAATGCCATTCACTTAAGGGCAGGTCATTTAAACATTAAGCATAGAATTTCAAGTTGTTTCTACACCTGGTGTTAAAATTTGAGATCATTTGAATGAGAATTGGTCAAGTTATTAGATTACAAAAGGATAGCAATTTTTCTGAAACACTGGATAATAGTCAACGTTATTTTCTTTTATATTAAAATTACTTCAAAGTAACATATGACTAATTTTGGTAGTACATTAAACCGAGATAACCTAATAAACTTAAGCACAAGAATTATTTCTGAAAAGACAGGTTTTTTTTTACAAGAGCCTATTTCTAATGACGAAAAATTGTTTTTTTCTAAATTAAAAATGAATAAAAGCAAAATTAGTTGCTCAAAATCATTTTAGATCAAATATATTTAGGATGAGGGTAGAGTAAAATCTTTGTTTAAAATTCACCTTTGTAAAATTTGACAATAATTCTTCCATCTATCAATAGCTTAAAAGAGGTTGGGCATTTTTTCTAAAAATTAGCTAAATCAACATTTTTGTATGTAATAAGGGTATGTGTAGGCACACATACACACAATATATATATATATAGCTAGACATAAAGATAAACGTATAGAGAGAGAGATAACTTTATAGTAAAAATAAGCAAAAATCAATGTCAAATGAGTTTTGGTTGAACTAAACCTAAATATTTACAATTTTACATCATGAATAGTTTGGCAAATGTATGGATTGTGTTGGAATCTCAAACAATGGTTATCTTTTTGTATTAAAATGCCTTGAGAAAAAGAAAAACAAATCCACATTGTATTGGATTTTCAGCAATCTTTTTTCAGCAGAAAGATTTTTTTTTTAATTTCATATCCATTGTATACTACAAGTTATTTACAGTTAAAAATAAAGTGAACATTTCAATATTGAATTTTGGTAATATCTTGTATTTTTATTGTCAGAAGTTTTTTTTTTTACTTTTTATAAAGATTACTTTTTAAGAAAAAAAAAGAATATTTTTTTCTTTTATTGTAAATATTGATTAATTCACCAGTTTTATTTTCCCAATGCAGACAATTTTGTTTTTAAAAAATAATTCCCAGGAGAAATAAATTGTTTACTTCGAAGAGGGAATCAAAATCAACATTTAACATAATACTCATGTTTTACATTGAAAATTAAAAAACTGTAAAATTAAATTTTGCTTTGTTTGGCAACTATTTAGTTTTATTTGATAAATTATATGGAAAAAAAAATTTAAAAATTTTAATAAATTACAAAGTTTCTTTAAAGATTCTAAAATAATATTTTAATTTAAATGAAATTTTAAATTTGTTATTTTTACCTCATTTCCTAAAATGAAAATGTTATGAAATAATACATATCGATTTGCATATATAATGCATATCATGAAATACGGCATGTCAACCTATCTAATATCATTTCATGCCTAGAGGTTAGGGAATTGTATTCATTGTACATTTATAGTTACAGTTTTTGTGTATTTGTTTATAAAGGTTTGTTTTTTGTACATGTCCCTATTGAATATGAATCATTTTTAAACATATCTATTTGACCCAAAGATGGTACCTTAACAAGTCAGAGTGTACCTGGGAGTAATGGCAATGAAGGAGCACTCCACACTCCCCAGAACTGGAGCCTCAGAACCAAATACAGTTTTGTGTCATACTCAGGACACCCCCTTTTTTGAAGGGGAGACACTTACCCCTCTGTAGGGGATACAGTCAGTGTATTCTATGCCCCACCAATAGGGCGATGGTCTCAGTACAGAGTAATCAGAAATTCTGTTATAGTAATATGTGATGAGACCAGCCAATTTTGATATAGTGTTCTAAACATACATATGATTAGTTGGTTGGATTTTACAGCATGTCAACCCTTGCTGGGTTATTCTATACCAAAGATGTTTTGTTTTACTCATTCTGATTGGGTATTCAATTTTTTTTTTTTTTTACACATTTTTAATATTCATTTTTTCATCTATGCTCAGCAGTCAGGATTCCATCCTTAAGCATCACAGGTCATCACCAACGGCTAACAAGTAGCTTTATTGGAGAGATTTTACCCCTCTGCAGAGGTGTAATCAGTGTATTCTACAGCCCCAGCCAACAAGGCAGCATGCATATGAAGCTTTATGTAAATTTAATAGCAACCACATCTCTTACTGAGTAAAGAGGAATTAAATTGTTATACTAACATTGTTTTATTATTAATCATCATTATCTTTGGTCCACTGTTTGTCATTTTTAAGTTAAATGTTAAAAATGATAATTTTATAAATTTATTATGAGAATTTATATCTCTCAACAATTTCTCCTATTCAGAAATAATACACCCTCTTTGCATTAATGTCTGACCCATGTTAATAGCTTCAAAATCCCCAGCCAATTTATCTAGGAACAAATAGATCTGTTTAAAAATTATTCATATTCAATAGGACAGTGTGCAAAGCAAAAGAAATATGTAACTATGAATGTATAAGGCATGGAATTCTCTAACCTCTAGGCATAAAATAACCCCAAATGGGTTGAAATTCTGTTAAAATCAATAAAAAGTATTATACTTAAAATCATTATTTTAACTTTAATTTGTTTTTATACCATATGAAAATAAATACAAAGAAGCTGACTATTGTAACAATAATTTCTGTTTATTTAGATGACAGGATGTTATGAATCAAACATTTAAATGTTCATTAATTGTATAAGATGTTTGATCAGATGAAATATAAAATTAAGAACATTCTGTGACAAAGAAAAGTGATTTTTATAATTAAAAACCATGCTAACTCTACTGATAATATTTAGTGAAAAATGCATACTTTTTTGTGGGAATTACAATTCAGTTCATACAACATTACTATGGTCAAAGGTCATATGAATAATAGAAAATATCTTAAATGGTTTTGAGTAAAAGAAATTAGAGCTAAGTAAACATTTTGTGTAAAGAAAAATAAAAAAAAAATTTGTTTAATATTTAATGGCTAATAAAAAGTATTCAGTATATTTATCAGAAAATATTCATGATACAAAACAGCTGATAATTGGCCAATTAATAATAATGTGCTCAGTATTTACATGTCTGAGTATTCTAAAAGATCTTTATATAAACCATTTAAAATTTACATTTAGTGTTAACATTTTATTATCAGATACATGTTTTGAATTGCAACAAAGTCCTTATGTAAGCCAAAGAATATGAAATTTTACTATTAATCTCAGAGAGACAGATATAGATATATAAATAAAAGAGACACACATTTTTTTTAAACAGCACATGAAAACCTCTGCTAATAGAAATTATTGTTATCCTATTGATTCAATCATTATTTACTAAAAACAAAAATATGTTTCAACTAAAGTTTGAAAGTTTTTAATAAAAGAATGAATCCCAAGACTTAATTCTGAGAAAAATAAAAGCCATTAATTCCAAGACTGTTTAATTAGAATTTATGTTTTATGGGTTTATTTATATACAAATCTGTATTTCTGCCAAGGATCAATATAATATCTGTACCTTTGAAAATCCTTCAGCTATTTTAAAAACTATAAATTATTCAAATGAAAATAGCTATTTACTAATCTATATAACAATGATCGCTCAAAAATAAAAGGAATAGGAAACATACATCAATATATTTGCTTGGGGGGGGGGGGTCAATTTTTAAAAGTATATATAAAGTATCGATTTCCATATGTACAGACACTGATTCTAGGCAAGGCACAAGGATACTACCCAATGATTTTAAGCATAGTACACACTGGTTCAAACAGAATTTATAGCGATAAAGAGAAAATTTTCTTTAACACCAAAAAGTTATAAGAAAAGAATGGTTTGATGTTAACAGAAACCTTATTTTCACATTTTTTTTTACCAATTTCAGTTAAATAAACAGATTTTACAAGTATTTTGTAAATAGTTATTGTTTTGAAAAATAATGAAGAGATTATCAGTAGTTTCTGAATTTCCAATACAAAGATAAAGAAATTAAACTTTGATGATATCGACAAATTTTCAATGACAATATCTGATATTGTAAAAACTAGTTGATATCTTTTAAAACAATATTCTAAAGCTTTTTAATATTACAAAAATTATACATTATAATTTAATTTAAACATTCTACTTTATTGTTATTTGTTTCCACTATCCATGTAACCCAGATATATCACATATATATTTTTCCTGAAAATTCTTAATTTTCACTTGACAAACTAGAAATATTAATATCCTTATTTTTTTTTATACAGAGAAAGTTATCTTTTTTTTTTTAAATACAGTAAAACGTGAAGTGAAAAATGATCTATGGATTTAAAAACATCACTAATGAATAAGCCATGAGTAAGAGAATATCTTTAAATGATGAAAAAGACAATGTGAGTAATAAAAATAAAAAAGCTAATGAAAATCTATAATCTAAACAGACTAAAAAGAATGTTTTTTTGCAGATGATGACAAAACAAATAACTGAGGATATTGATAGCAGAAAGAAAAAATAAGGAGATAATTGTAATCTAAAACCAACGAGATGAAAAAAAAATGGTTGATACCAATTAAGTAGTGATCACTAAGTCTTCAAAGTGTTTTTTTTTTTTGGTGCTTGTTCATATGTTAACCAATTTTTTCAGTGAAATTTTCAATGAAAACTGTTTAAACCAATTCAAAGAGTCTGGTAAACCAATGCTTATCAACCTAGGGCATTTTTTTTTTTTTTTTTTGTTAGAAAAGGTGAATTAAAGAAAAGAAGCTGGTTTAAATATATTGTAGAATCACTTAAGTATTTGATTTTTTATATTTAAATTCTGAAGGAATAGACAAACATTCTTTAAGACTATTAAGGTATTTGCCTCTCATCCCACTTATGAGGGCGTGACACAAGGACATTTTTATGTGGGCCTACCCACAAGCCGAGACTCATTGGTGGTAGTCACAAAAATGTGTTGATCCTATCGGCATTCCTCCCCCCCAAGGGGGGCGCCTCAGGCACTGGGCAATAAACCCAGCCCTTTTAAATCAAGGGGGCAAGTGTTGCCTGGGGGGATAGCTCCCTGGGATCAACGCTGTTAATTTACATTAACAAACACAGGCCCCAAAAGGCCCATGTTAATGACAATGAAAAAAAGGTTCAATAGAAATAATCTTACAATATTCTTCAGGCATAAATTGACTTTTAAAATTCATTTGATCATTATGACTTACTAAATTCACATTTGTTTTGCATTGACTTTTTGTTTCTATAGATTTAACAATCAAAGAATATTTCATCAAATAAAAAGTAATACTGTGATAAAAAGCAATAAGATAATAAAGAAAATTAGTTCAAATTAATAATGAAAATAATTCAGATAATTTAAAATATGAATTTTGTGGTCTAAATCAAGTGTGTGTGTGCGCATATATATATATATACATTATCCCAAACCGTAGCTGATTGAGCTCTCTGGAGAAAATTTAGCTAACAGCCGCAAATTATGCTTAAATGGCAAGTCTCTCCTAAAAAAAAGATGCGAGTTCTTGAGCGGCCATGTCATATGTATGTATTTATCAGTTAAATTCTACCCCTGCTTGTAGGTGGCTGATTGTCCAGTGGTTGTTAAGAACTGACTGATGAAAAATCGGTCAGGTTTCGATCCCGGGTGGAGGTAGACTGCTAACTCAAGCCCCACTGAAGAGACCTGATGTATATCGAAATGCGGTGTCTGTGGATGACTTTTTATATATATAACAGTATAACCACACTGATGGGAGGTGATACCTCAAAACACGTGTCTGTGGATTACTTTATTATATATGCTCCCAAATTTGGTTGAGCACTTTAATTAGAAGGGATTTAATTGCAAAATTTACCGTATTCGGCATACAGCTAAACCTCGCTCTGTTTACATAAACAAAGTTTGAGGCCTCTAGTGAATTTCATTTCCGCTTAGAAATGTAGCGATTAAATAGTCTCCTATATTTGACAGCTGCTTGTGGACGCACGGGTAAGAGGTTTGGCGAACGAAAGTTCATTCGGGTCTCGAACCCGGCCAGAGGTAGCTGTTAAACGGTATAACCACACTGATGAGAGGTGATACCTCGAAACGTGTCTGTGGATTACTTTATTATATATATATATATATATAAGCATTCCCAGTTGATTTTTTTAGGTTACTGTTATTTAATCATATTAGTTATATAGAGCTTTGTAAATAGAGTTCAGAACTGTTTGAATTATGCAAATATCCCCAGTGGTTCAAAAGTTATGAGAATTAAAAGCGCCAAAATTGAAAGCACAAAAGTGGACATGATTTTGTTCAAAAATATGTCAAATCACAGACCAATTCAAAACAAGAAATTCAGTAATTTCTTTACCATTCTTTATTTTTGGAGCAATTTTCATAAAACTTGGCATTCTTATGTAAAATTATGTTTTTTCTGATTCAAATGGTATCTCTATGCTGTAACCCATTGTTTAGAGTTAAGAAGTATGGATAACAGCATTTTTTTATTGTTTTTTCATTTTAATACTGCATGTATACATATATATAGTATTAATTTAAATAAAAAACATCATATTAAGATTAATAAGACCTTTTAAAATACCTGCTATGTTGTATTACATGAATAGAACACTTTGTTTACATAAAAAAAATTTTTGTAAAAAGAAAAATAAAGGCCCAAAATTTGTAGAATTTCAAGAATATTGATAATGATTGGGCACTCTGATTTTGCAAAACAAAGTAACAAAGTAACGTGTAAAATTTAGTCTTGCAAAAACCAAGATTCATCATATTTCGCATTTTTGGCGATTCAAAGCAAAATACTGTTTCAACTCTCAATAAAAATAATTCAATGGTAAAAAACACATAAAAATTACATATCTAGAAAGATTATTTTATTTTATTTCCACCCATATAAATATTTTGAAGTTTTGACTATAAATACACAAGAAATTGCAAGTTGAACTAATCAAGGTGCAAATAGGTTAATGTCTCTTGATTTCAGTGAATCCACTGGGAATGTGTGTGTGTTATACACGCATGATATTTTGTACTATAAAACCGGATAAAAACTCACAGGTGAGTATCAGTACTGGTTCATCTGGAGACTAGCAACATGAAACTCATGTTTATTTTATAAAAGAAAATATTGTGCATAGATCACTATTTTACTAATTAAAAATATTTTTAGCATTGAATTTTTATATGTCCATTAGGGTAGCATGGACATGAAATCAACGGCGTTTGGTTTTAAAATCACATAGGTGAGAAACTGTCAGTTACCAGGTGCCATTGACTTCATGTCCAATCTACTCTTAGATATACATGCTCTATCAATATTATATATATATATATATATATATATATATATATATATATTGATATATATTAATAATTTTGTCAATAATTTGCAATATTCAACACACCATCTTTTTTTACGTGATTCTAGCTAGGCTTAATATTTCATTGTTTATAACTTCAAGATCATAATTCTTTTTTTTTAATCTTAAGATTTCATGTCTAAAATACAATTTGCATTTTATTTTTAAATATCATTATCATTTTTTATTATATAAATTTAAAATAATTATTGTAATAAAATTGAGTTCAGTACATAAGTAAACTTTACTCAGAAAATATCATCAAAAATCTGTGTAAATATTTTGCTATTTACAATTGGTTATTAAAGAGTAAACTTTGAAAATTTGGGTTATCTTCAAGATTGCTAGGCATTTTTTTTTTGTTTCAATTTCTGTTATAAGTGATGAGGTTATCATTAGAATTCATTAGGATTTTTCTAACTATATTTCACCATCTATTCAATTCAGTTGATGTAAAAATGTTTTAAACTTTTAATGAACAATAATTATAATACAAAGCAAAAAGTTTACATTCTATGATATCTCTGAACAAGATATCCTAATTCATATCAGCTAATAAAAGTTTTTTTTTTTTTTTCTTGTTTTTCTTTTTAAATATTTTCAATGCTATGTTACCAAATAATCAATCCTAGTAAATGTTTTTAAAGTTAGCAAGTTGAAATTTGTTCAATTCTTCATTTTATATTCTTTGTTATGATAAAGTCTAGAAAATCTTCAACATCTTGATATGTGGTCTAGAATTCAGCTCACCTGAAGTCATACATTTATTTTTTTTAATTCAGTTTATCACTATTTTTAAATGTATTTAAAGTTAAGATGTTAATTACTTTTTCTGAAAGATTGTTAAAATTTAACATTTTTTGTAACATGGTAATATCTACAAAATAACAAAAGATAGGTAATTTTAGCCTTAAGAACAAAAAGAAAGAAAAAAAAAAGAAAAGGTAATTGCAATCACAACTAATCATATTTCTGAAAATATAAGAGAAAATCTGATATAGTTGAAGTTAATCCATCAATGTTACGGATATAGATATTTACTAAGCAAAGGATTAAATGCTATATTTTGTTTTAATGTTCAGGTGAGAATGTTAAATATTTTAAAGAAGACATGTCAGTTGGCCATTCTCTCATAAGATTAATGCAATCTTCCTACTTTTTATTTCCACTCATTTAATCCATAAAAAAAATTTTTTTTAAATAAAAAGATTTTTAATTACTCTGTGGTATTTGAAATATAATTTTCTTTTAGATTATCAGTGAAATGATTACACATTCACACTTGTTCTGTTTAAAAAGGTGGGGGCTAAACTTTTAAATTGAGATTTCTCAAAATTTGGGCCATTATATTTTAAGTAAATTTTATCTATTAATAAGGTATAAAAATTGTTGTTCTAGACACTACTATGGATGATTAACGGTAATATTTATTTTAAAAACTTTGATTTATTTCCATTGAATCAGTTTGATTGAAACAATTCAGAAATTTAAAAGGTAAGGATATTTGTCTCATACCCCACTTGTATGGACTGGGCACAAGGCCTTGTTTTAACGTGGGCCCACCCACAAGCCGAAGCTCATGGGTGGGAAAGAACAAAAATTGCGTCGATTCCTTTGGCATTCCCCCACAGGGGGCGCCTCAGGCACTGGGCAATAAACCCAGCCCTGCCCACAAAGGGGCAGGTATTGCCCGGAGAGATGGCTCTCTGGGATCGACGCTAATAATTGTACTTTAACCCAGTCCAGTGGCCGAAGCACACTGGACTCCCCGAGGGGAATAGGTAAGTCTCAAAGTATAGTAACTGGAACAAATACTACACCTTGATCCCCAACCACAACAGGTAAGTAAGAAATTTAAAAGGTAAGTTCATTTCTTACTACTTTTAATTAAATCATTCATTGTAATTCAAAATAAATTAAATTTAACATCTGTTAATTTTAATATAAAGACATAGCCCTAAATAGTTATTAATAAAGTGTTATTAGTCCCCAAAATGTATGGGTGCAAGTAACCTGAAAGAAATCTGCAATTTTTTAAATAAAATAACTGATGCATCCAACACTGAAAATTTTATTAAAATCAGATAATTCCCTGATTTTTTGTAATTTTTTGTTCATCACTGTGGGTCAGTGAATCGTCACTTATCAGCTACCATAGTCGTGGCCATACCCTGCAAAACTTGTTTTCCGTCAGACTAAAGGAAAACAAATTTTGCAGACGTTTTTGTTTCCGCATATTTGGAGCA
Source organism: Doryteuthis pealeii (assembly GCA_023376005.1). Classification (NCBI taxonomy): domain Eukaryota; kingdom Metazoa; phylum Mollusca; class Cephalopoda; order Myopsida; family Loliginidae; genus Doryteuthis; species Doryteuthis pealeii. Next base: position 49,543,322 of record CM042155.1, read on the forward strand.
AAATGATATTGCATTTAACTAACTATCAATGAGTAATTTTTTTGTACATAGTGTATTTAATGTTTTTTGTTATTGATTTCTAAGAAACTTTTAATGTGTTTTGTAAGTACGGATTTCATAAATTATGGGGATAATTTAATGTTTAAAATGTATCAAAAATGAATTACATATGTAATATTTTGCTTTTTTTTTTCAATTTTTATTTTACTAATGTTCATTGTGTTAATACTTTTTGACTAAAACTAAAATTTGACCTTAAATAATCGATTTAATTTTAATTCATTTTTAAGTGAAAATTTGGACATGAATTATGTCCCTATATATTACATTTTATATACAAAACATGTGTCAACAATGAAGCCAGTAGGAAAATACTAATGCAGAAAACACCAAAATTGTTTTTCAAACATTGACTTTTTTTTCCTTTTTCTTGTTGGTAAATAACTGAAACACTCAAATATGTTAATATCAGAATCTATTTACAGGCATGGGCAACCTTTTTTGAAAAGCAGACCACATGAGTCATGACTCATCATCAGGTAGGACAGACTAGTTAAAGAAATTCAAGCTAATTTAAAATTGAATGTACCTTAACCATTTTCACTACAGAAGACCATACACATAATAAGCATCTGTCTTAGAAATAAGAAAAATTGATTTTTTTTTTTCTCTCTTCAGTAAAAAGATTTTTCCTGGCCCATTCAGAAAATATGCTGGGTCACATGTGGCTCAGTTTGTCCATGACTGATCAAAATGTTCTCAATGAATTAAAATTTCACAAATGATCTCAGAATTTCAACTAAAAATGTATAAGTTTTATACAGCTTTATATAGAATTCATTAGGATTCTTTTAACAACATTTCATTATCTCATCAATTTAAATAAAACTTTTTAGATTTAAAAAATAACTTTCAATAAACTATCATTATAATACAAAGTTAAGATTTTTGTCAAAGAAAATTTTGTGATATCAACTGAATTGTATAACAAACTATCCAATTTGATTATCTGATCAATTTTTATATTCTAAATACTAAACAAGATTTCAGTTAAAGATATAACAGTAGAAAAACAATTATAATATGAAGTCAATATTTTTGTCAAAGATGTAAAATTAATGAGTTTTTAAAAGATTTCAAAAGAGTATTGTTTTTTTGAGACTGAATTTGAGAATGGGTTCATTAATATTTTCATTAAAATCATAACAATTTTATAAAGAAAAGAAAAAAAAAAAAAAAATGGAGTTGGAGGTCTTAGAAACTTCAGGTTTACATAAGGCCAATATTTTCAGACAACCAGAAAAGGAAAATTTCCCATCTTTGGATTATTTTCTTGATATTTATCTTTATAGCCAACACAAAACAATGTTTTTTTAAATTCTAAGTTTGAATTAGCAAGTTTTTAGAATGCTGCAAATTAAGATAAAATTTATACCCTTATAAATATTAGCTGTAAACTATCCAATTTCATCACATGATTGATTTTTATATTCAATAACTGAACAAGATTTTAGTTAAGGCTGAAGATATAGCAGTAGAAATGCACTAAGACACTCCACTTCTTTTTAAATAGATTATCAATTTGACTTTTTTTTTTAAATATTAATAATCACTCATTCTCAAATTCAGTCAAAAAATAATATCCTATAAAATTTTTTAAAATTATTTAATTCAGCATTAGTACATCTAAATTGTTGGTGGTTTCCTTTTTACGGCACATCAACCCTTTTTGGGTCATTTAATGTCAGTCATTTTGATAAACAAGGGACTTTGGTTGCTTACAGTACCTGCAGTTACTTAAGTGGTTCCGCAATTAAGTAATGAACAGGCTCATTGCTGCTTAACTTTTTTAATCTAGTAGGAACCGGTGCTTTCAACGTGACTTGACCGTAATCATATTTAAATTGAATATGTTCTAAAGATAATATCCATGATATTTAATGAATTAAAAATTCCCAGAAAAACAGATTCCTTCAGCAACAAATAAATTTAGATTTGTAAAATAGTTTCTTCTAATAGAGAATGATAAAATTACAATTGGAGCTGCATCAATTTATTCCCAACTTAATTTTAGGAACAGCTGTTGCAGTAGTAACATTATCATCATAGACAGTGAGGAGGTGAAATTGATTTCACTAAATCCATTTTGCCTTTGTTAACATCTGAGACCATAAATTAAAAACAAATTATTCAGGTTCAATACTTCTTAAAAGATGTTTACTATTAAATTCAACTATCCCATTGGAAATGTTTAGATTCTTTCTCTAAACCTTTGCTTAAATATACAAATCAGAAATATAAACATAAGTGAGGAATATTCTTTTTTTTTCACTAAATAATCAGATTTTTCTCAAATGTCATCATTTTCACCTACAATAAACTTCTCCATTAATAAACTGAGAAGAGGTTGGTCAATTTTTTTTTTAATTCTTTTAAATACAATGTAAATAAATTGCTCAAATAATATACATTCAGAAATTTAATTAGATTTGCTTTATCTTTTATCAAGGTACAATTTTCAGTCTGACTTCAATATAACTCAACATTGACTGGATTTAGGATTGATTGATTTTAATGGCATGTCAACTGGTCTATGGTTATTTCATGACTAGAGGTTAAGAAATTGTGTTCAGTGTATGTTCTATTTACTTTTTTTCTGTTGTTCAAGAATTTTTCCTTTTGTGCATGGATATGTGATATCAAATATTTCTATCTAATAGATCTATTTGACCCATATATATGGGACCTTAAAAGGTACTACCACTCCTGGTCAGAGTGTATTTAGGGGTAATGGCAATAAAGGGGTACTCTACAATCTTCAGAACTGTAGCCTCACAATCAGATGGAGTTTAGTGTCATACCTAGAACAAACTTGACATTGGAACAAACAAAAACCATTGATTTAACCAACCAGAACTCTAAGATGTGGGATATATTAAAAGTACAAATTGTTATAAGCAGAATTTCCTTTGGAAAGAAATGATCCAAAGTCCCTAGAATATTTGTTAACATTTGAAGATCATAACATTTATAAGATCATTTTAATAATGAGACTATTTAAGAGTAAGGTATGCTAGGCTTTCAAAGAATAGCTTGTCTAAGAAATTAATCAATAGATCAACAGTATTTTACCAGGTAGGAAAAAAGAAAAGTTATGTTAATAAGTTGTAAAATTACTTCTATCTATAGATTACTTTAAAAGGAAAACTGACCCATATAAATTGCAACTTTGACAAGATGAAATTGTAGAGAATCTTTTGAAAATATCAATGAACTTTATTGGCCATTTCATCAATACAGAAGAAAATGTATTGCTTAAAAGAAAGAAATTATTTCACATTGCTGAGATAGGAACTCATTTTTAATATCTTATTTATATGAAAATGAAGAGAAAGATTAAAGATTTAAAGACATTTTTCATAGACAATGAATGATCCACATAAAAAAAAAAATATTTTTTCTTGTATACCATGAACAGATATTTAAAAAAAAAAAATGTTTCCTTATCCTAACCCCTCTATACAAAGCAGAATGCAACACAAGGGCAATTTTTAAGTGAAGTTTTAAAAGGTTTTAATTTAGAGATTTCCTTCTCCTAGAATGGTTGCTATACCAAGGTTAAAGTCTGCCATACTATTTTATCCATAGCTAGGGTGAGAATACCTTTCCAAGGGTATTAGCGTAATGTGAAATGCAAACAGCCTTGTCCTGGATTTGAACTCGGGTCGCCGTGTCCATTTCATATGACAATAACCATTACACCATGAATGCCTACCTTAATTTATTAATCAAATGATAATACTAAATATGAAAATCTAATGACTTAATATTGAACAAAATTGTCATTTTGAATAAATGAAATAAATACTCAGGCAATAATTATATGGTAATTATTTGAAAATTCTAATTTAGTTTTCGAACTACAATTTATGAAAATTGTTTATAAATGTAACAGTTACTTATGGAAATATTTACAAGAAATAAAAAAATTTAAAAAAAAAAAGAATTTTTAAATAAAAAAAAAAAACAGACGGGATGTGTAGTCACATGCCTTATCTTTTTTATTTAATTAATTATTAAAGAAATCTATAAATTTTAAGAGCTCCCAATTATTAAGATTAAAAATAACTGAAATGTTTATAGACAGTTTGAATGACAAGCAATTTTTCAGAGCTACAGTCCAGATATTTTTTACTATTAGCTTTTTAAAAGAAGGGAAAAAATTGTATAAACAATGATTTTTAACTCCATAGTTAAAAATCATTTACATTTCATCTTTGATTTTATTGACTAATGAAGCTAAACCTTCCTTAAAGATTAAAATTGAATTTACACCAAAACATCAAAAGCTTTGTACCTATGATAAATGTGTATTTATGCTAAGATGAATTTAAAATATAAAAAGTAACCTGATTATTCCCATAAGATGACTTCTATTTCAAATCAACAAGAATTAGTGTATCAACTCTACAGCCTTTCTAATAAAAAGGTAGATCATGTTATGTTTATACAATTAACAAAAATTTGAATCTAAATGAAAAATAAAAGAACCAAAGAGAAATCATTTGATGCATGAAATAATATCCATTATACTTTAACAAACTGATATATGATAAACAGATTGATATACTACAGTATGATAATTTAATTATTACATTTAATAGATTTCCTTAAGAGCTATTGCAACACATATTGAACATAAGTAAAAACTATAATAATCTTCATTTAACTCACTTTTTTTCTCTTTCTTTCCTTCTTTTCATCATGTTAGTTTGAAACACACACACACTTTCTATATCTTTCCCTACTCACTCTTTCTTATATTTTTTCTGTGTTGCATATCCCTTTTCTTCCCTTTCTTTATAATAAAAATGGAATGGTCCATTATTTAGCTGAGGTGACGACACTCATAAGAAATAAAATGTTGGCAGATAAGCAACACCAGATAATCAGGATTTACATTTCATCTTTGACGAATTAACCAGAGGGTGTTGCAAGATTAATTAATATACAGATAAGAGATTTCAATGAAAATATATTGTAGCATTTACTACTTTTTATGAGAGTAGGAATGGCCAGTCAAAGCGAAACTTGTTATCTAGATATTCTTCCAATAACACAACTAGCAAAAACAGATGGTTAATTAAATGAGAATAAGATAAAAAAAATCAAATCTACTTATTCCTAAACAATAATATGAAGATCTATCAATAGAGCAGATTGCATGAAAAGGAGAAACATGAATAATAATGGTCAGAAATATATACATCTACAGGAAACTTCAAGTAACTGATTTTTAGAATCCATAATTCAAATATTTTAGGTTTTGAAGATCCTTTTCAGTGACGTATGGGTAGTTAACTTCTGTAACGGAGTCAGTTCTCTAAATTGGCTCTACCTACGTATTAGGCACTTTTCAATATTTTTGGTATTGCAATTCATCTGGTCCCCACCCCCAGACAAAGTCAGTATTGTGACTCACTCGGTTTTTTTTTCTTTCTTCAATGAGCCATTTTCTTTTTTTAAAGAATATATATATATATATATATATATATATATGGAAGGTGGAATATAATGACCTACAATTAATGCCTCCTTTTAAATTCATTTAATATTTGTGATGAATAAACTTTTCATTTCATATTACATTTTCTAAACATTTCTGTTAATGCTAAAAAAAAAAGTAAGTTTCTTAAATAAATTTAAAAAGTTTACAAACTTGATAGGTAAAATGTTAAAATCCAAATGTAATTAAATCAAAATTTAAGCAGATAATTGATGCTTGTGTGAATTTAAAATAATTTCTTTTTAAATGTTATTCTGCAAAATAATTCTTAAGTGCATAATGCAGAAAGAATTTAAACATTTTAAAAAATCCTATAACAAAAGTACAAAGTTTCTTTCATTAATAAAGAGAAAAAAAAGTTTCCTAATATTCCCATTTTTAAATTCAGATCAGTGCAATTAGAATAAAGTTAACCAATGCCTCATTTATGAATCATTTACAAAATTTGCTAGATTTATATTTTAAATGCCACAAATGTCTTATAAATAGGATGAAACTTTATAATTTTTTTTATAGTATAATCTTAAACTGTGCATACATTATCTGAGAAAAAGCTCTTAATTATGAAAGAAAAGTTAAAAATTTCCCTTGAAACAATTCCAGTTAGTGAAAAATGATAAAGCAAAAATATAGTAAGCTTATTTTCTTTTTTATTACAAAAAGGCATCTACAATTTAACACTAGCATTTGTCAATTCAAAGCATTTATTCATGCCTAAACTTTTAATTGACCAAACTTTTAATCAAAATATTTTTTTTACACTCAATATTGCTGTTCTTTTTTGTCTTTTGGTTATATTTTTTTAAATTGAATTCTATCATTGTTAATGAAATACATTTAAGAATCATTTTTGTTTTAAGTTTAAACTATATCACATTATAATAGAGATTATGTTTGTAAGCAAAACTATATAACCACTGACATCAGAGTTCCCTTAGTTATTTACATTATATCTATTTACAACATTTCATAAAAGCCAAGATTTAGATATGCTAATAAAATAAACTTGGTGATATTGGCAGTTTGTGATCATTGGGGAAAAAAACAAGCACTGTTATCCTAACATATATGTTCCATCACTGATACTGAGCACTCTTTATTTATAAATGTAGCAAACTTATATATATATATATATATATATATATATATATATATATATATATATATATATATATATATATATCTGCTATATTTTAAATAAAGTGTGGTCAATATCAGTGATGGAACATATATGTTAGGATAGCATTGACATAGCTAGCAAGTGACATTTACCCTATGTCTCCATTATCCTAACATATATTATGGACACTAGAATTCAGTTACTGAAGATTGTGTGAAACATAAGTCACAGAAATATAATGTCCATAATTCTATGATTTATACGTTTATTACTTGCTCTACTAAAATAGCATCAAGCACTCTTTTCAAGCAAAAACTTATTTGCTGTTCTTTATATATATATATGGAAGATGTTGATTAGCTGAAAAACTTAAAAGGGAATAGAAAACAGAGATGTCTGGTCATTGTAACAGCTGTAGCATGAAAACCTAAAGTAACAAGTAGTTATATATATATATATATATATATATATATATATATATATATATATATATCTTATTATAATGGAGATTGTGTGTTTTTCTGTCTGTAACCAAAACTATATTACTATACAAATCACAATTCCCTTTAGTTATTAACATCACATTCTCATTTCTATTTAAACCTTAATTATCAATAAAATTGTTTTTCATCATTAAGACTTGACCATATCTACATATTTTCCACGTACCCCACTTGTACGGGTCAGGCACAAGGCCCTATTTATGTGGGACCACCCACAAGCCGAGACTCATGGGGTGGCGGGTGAAAAATTGCGTCAATCCCGTCGGCATTCCCCCTCAAGGGGGGGGCGCCTCAGGCGCTGGGCAATAAACCCAGCCCTGCCCCTTTAAATCAAGGGGGCAGGTGTTGCCTGGGGGGGATGGCCCCCTGGGATCGACGCCGTTAATTATATCAATGGTCCAGAGGCCGAAGCCACTGTTGACCATATCTACATACTAACAATATGCAATTGTATTTATATATACAACAAAATAGCGTTTACAGTGTGAATGGGAAGGCTAATTTGCATATTGATATTAAAAATTTGATTTTAATAAATATATGCTTAGTATTATTGATTTCTAATTATTTGGTTTTACCTTATTGAATATGAGCAAAAATCTCAGGGATAAATCTTAAAAGAAATCCATTAGCAAGAAGAAATAACTACAATTTTATTCTTTATTTCCTAATTTAACTATTATAACTGGTAAAATTTACCAATGAAAGAAGGGAGTAATGGAAAATGATGGAAGAGTTAGTTTCAAAGTTGTTCTATTTTTCAATCATACCCCCTCTGTTACTAATCTTTTTATCTGCATTCTTATTCAGTTTCATTTGCCTTTCTAATTTAATATGATATATTATTATATTAAAACTTAAATACTTGCACCCAGAGGGTGCATATATTTGCTAGTATATATAATATACCAAACTTGTTGGTAAATCCTCGCGGTAAGAAAAAAACCAGCAAATAGTTTGATTGTAAAAATATACTACCAAACATCAACCGGGAAGAAAAAAATGTTTGTAAAAAAGAAAAGACCAAGATGATCATACCAACAAAAAATAATCTATTAGCACAATATCTTTGCCAAAAGAAAAAAACAATTTATATGCATATATATATATACATACATACAAATCTGCCAGGAGACTAAAGCTAATAAGTAAAAAGTGCTCAATACCTAAGTAGAGCAAATAATAAAGATAAATCTAATGAGTCAGACGAACCTACTAAAAGTTTTGCTTAATGCTCTTTAGAGTTAAGATCTGAGTCAGATCTTAACCCTGAGCAAAACTTTTAGTAGGTTCGTCTGACTCATTAGATTTTATATATATATATATATATATATATATATATATATGAAAAATGAATGGAAATGAATCCGACAGTGTGGTGTGTGTGCGCACACAATAAATACACAGTATATATAAACACATAAAAATGTAATCTCCAATATCCATGCAAGCAAGTGGACTTTTAACCAATTCCATAGAACAAAGATGACATTAACTATTTAACAACATGCACATGATTGAAGATTACATAATCTAACAAGGAATATTCTAAATATTCTTTTGTTTGTTTGGATATTCAGCAAGGCAAAATGGAAATTTTTGTAGGTGCTTCAAGAACACAAGAAAAATATTTTGGGGTAGAAAAAAAAAAGAAAAAAGAAAAAAAGCTTAATTCTAAAGCTCCATATTTAAACCAATCTTTTGATTTTTTTTTAAATATTTGTAAACATCAGTAAATATATAAACCAAATCACTTCAGTTATTCATTTCTAGCTACACTAATTCTGAATATTTTATTTTTTATGTTTTTTTTATTTTTACAATTGCAAATAAGAGGGACTAGACAAATTTGTCAATGGTTGATTTTAATAGAATGTCAAACACATTTAGGGTTATTTTATGCCTAGAGGTTAGGGAATATTCATGTTTACATTTGTGTATTTATTAAAGAATTGTTTTGGGGTTTATTTGTTTTTACAGTTATGTGATATCAAGTATTCCTAATACAAATAATTTGCAGTTGTATGGTTTCAAGGACATAATTATCTATATCTATACAAAGGGTAGTTGGTAGGTATGTATGTCTACGTCTGAAACTATGGAAATGAACCAATTAGCGACAAGCTATATATATATATATATATATATATATATATATATATATATATATATACACATACACACACATTAAATATCACCTGTTCTTGCTTTTTGTGCAAAAATTATGAGGATTTAATTTATATTCAAAGAAATTTAAAAGTTAAAATATACATAGAAATAGCATAGAAATTCTACTAAAAAATGTTCAGCATTTGTAAATCTCAAAAGTAAACAAATCAATAAACCAGGTTTTTGGAGGGTTTTTTTTACCCCCTCTACCCAGTTCGTAGCTGCTTCTAGTCCTTAATAAAAGATCAAACAGTTGAATTTAACCCATTGATGGGTACTACTAGTATGGGTATGTGAAGACCTGGGAATAATGGCAATAAAGGGATACTCCATGCCCCAAAGACCTTCAGAACTGGAGCCTCAAAATCAGATGCAATTTAATTTCATACTCAGGACACTTCTTTTGAGGGGTACCCCTCTGTAGGGGGATATTGTATTCTAAGCCCAGATGACTAGGTACTTATATTAATGTGAAGGTTGTGGTAAAAGACATTGTATAACTACACACAAAGAATCTTTTATAATTTGCACTGACAATTGACAAAATGTTTTGTAAATTTCAATTTATTGCCCTGTCAGCTAACTGTATCTCCTGGAGAGGGGTAAGACTATGATACTAAACCCTTATCTGATGGTAAGGCTCCAGTTCTGGAGCTCTGTGGAGTGTGGAGTACTCCTTCATAGCCAATAATCTCTAAACATAAGATACAATTAGCATATTCTAAGCCCCACTAACAGGAAAATAATTGTTAAATCTATTACAGTACATATGCAAGATAATCATTAAATGCTGTACACAAGCAACACACATTTTTGAGAGGCTTAATTTTGTTTATTACTAGGGAAATCAGTCAGTCAGATAAACAATAACTAAAATGACTATAACAGATTCTTTAAAAAAATAACTAAAATAAACTGTTGACTTAAGAGAATCAATGGTGGAGGGGTCTTTTATTTCATGACATTTTCCTTTGAAAGAATTTCTTTTCAGTATCATAAATGCAGGATTCAAATATTCTTTTGGGAAAGTTTCTAGAAAGACTCACAATTGAGCAAGAATTTTATCGAGTAATCAACCCAAAGACAAAAACAACTGTGCACCTTTTAGCCAGACAGGTGATAACATTTTGACAAAAAGTAAATTACCTATCTTCTGGCACAAAGAACACTGTATTTACACAACCCATCCACCACAGGCAACATGTGACACAATATTTCTAAGCAGAGTACAGCTGGTTTGAATTCAAAGTTTTCTTTCTAACCAAACTAAAAGAACCCAGTCCACACTATTTACCCATCACTGGGAGAACAGAAGGATTCATGCCTTTCCTAACAGAATTAGCATAAATTGAAATACAAACATTGTTGTCCAGGATTTAAACTCTGGTTGGCAATGCCATTTCCTACAACAATAACCACACTTAGCCTAACTGTAAGCACAACTCTTCCTCAACAAGAAAACTCATTTCAAACACACTAATTTTAATTTCCAAGATTTGTTATAGAAAAAGAATAAAAAAGTAACATTTGTTTTTTGGGTGAGTAGCATCTTTGATAATAGATTATACAGTACTTATCTATTCATTCCTAATATGATACAGAAATATTTTAAAAGTTAACAGTAGTTATTAAAGCATTGTATGAACTTTGAATAGAGACAACAAATTAACAGTTATGATCATTGAAAATTATGCAGAAAAAAATAATAAAAGAAAGGAAAGAAATAAAGATTTCAATAATACAAGGTAAAGCACTAAAACTTTTATGACAAGAATTAAATTAGACTGTAATATTCCTCAATTTCACTATTTTCTATGCAGACTTTTGTTTGATTCTTTGTTTAATGGCATAACAACCTTCATTGGTTATTTAATGCTCAAGTCCTCCTTGTAGAAGAATAGTAATGATACTATTTAACCCATAGCTAGGGGGGGTTAGTCTAAAAGTAAACATAACAGCAAGAGTGGAGTGAACTTGCTTACTACAATGTCACAGTCCAACACATTAGCCACTATTTTTTTATAAATGTTTCTTTAGGTTTTATAAAAACAGAATTATCAGATATTATTTTTCAACTTCAGTTAAAAACCTGGAAAATAAAATGGGTGTTCAAAGCTTTGTGTAATACATTATACATTACATATTCCATAGTCCCACGACAGTCTCATGTGCTTTTAAATAAAAATAAATAAAATACGATCATCAGATGATGACTTAAAAGTATATAAAACGAGCTGTAATGAGACGACCACAGAAGGGTGAGTAAACATCCATTCATTTTAGATTTTATCCCACTCTTGGGACCAGTATTGAGCACTTTTTGGATTAATGAAAAAGGATATTTAAATCAAATTATATATATATATATATATATATATATATTAGTGGTTGCTTCACTTATGAATGCACCAACTTACAAGTTTTCCTAGTTACAAACTGTCAGTCATTTGATTGTTTTGCTTAAAAGCTAAAAATCTAAGGTACAAGTAGGCTTCAGATATGCCACCACAAGTCGGTTCAGTTCATGTGGTTACCTTGCAAAGAGAGTATCTCATGTTTTGTGCTCACATTTTCTTCTTTTTTTGTTCAGTTATTTTGCCAAATTTCTTTTTGCTAACCATGGATCCAGAAATTGAGTCCTAACCATGGATCCTAAGTGCTGATAAGAAGTGGATGATATCCATTGAATTAAAGTATGAAATCATGGGGGGGGGCGAGATGTGCATGATGTCAACTTGGTAAGTTAGTACAAGCATAGTACTTCTATGATATGTAGTATACCGAAGAAGGAGTTGATAAAGGCTATAATGCCAGCTAAGGGTGTTAAAATAATTTCTCAGTTGTAGACCTCTGTCCATGAAAAGATGGAAGTTACAGCTGTTGGTATGGTTGACAGGGAAGCAGCTTACAGGAGATATCATGATAGAAGGTATCATCCACAAGAAAGCATGAGCCATTTATGGGGGTTTGCTGCAGCAGACCTCAGGCATTTCAACTGTTAAGGCATTGAAAAATTTATTTAAAGCCAGTCGGGGTGGGTTCGACAATTTTTAAAGGAGGACCGGTATTCACTCCATCATCAGGTACAGTGAGGCAGCAAGCTGGGATGTGAAGCCAGCTGAAGATTACCTCAAAACTTTTACCATAATAATCCAAAAGATACATTCCCCAGCAAGTCTTCAACTGTGATGAGACAGGTTCTTCTCAAAGAGGACTTACTCTCACACTGTGTGCCAATGTATCAGAAAAGTTCAGAGCCATTAAACTGCATAAGATTATTAAAGAAAAACTACAGGTTATGTTGAGGGCAAATCTAAAGGGTCACCATGCATTTCTTTGGGGAATGGGTAAACCTGGTCTTTGGTCTTGCCATTAAGTATCTCCAGGAAAATAACCTACCATTGAAAGCTCTTGTTCTGAGCAATGCTCTTTCTCACCCACCGAATCAAGATAATATCAAAGAGTTCAAGTTTATAAAGGTTTTCTATATTCCACCCAAAATTACTTGTATCTTGCAGCCCATGAACCAGCAGGTGATTTCTAATTTCAAGAAGCACTTCACTCAACACCTGTTTTTCACTACTGCTTTGAAGTCACAGAGAGCACAAACCTCACCATTCAAGGAGTTCTAAAAGGACCACTATAACATTGTCATACGCCACAGAATTATTGATATGGCCTGACAGGCTACACTAACTTATAAGTCAATAAGGTCAACAGGACATGCTTACTGAAAGTTTCTTGCCTATGTGATTTTCAAACCAAAATTGGTTTGAAAATTACATAAGCAAGAAACTTTCAGTAACAAAGCACAGTTCACTTTATGTTCACACTACCCTAACTTAGATATACATGCTCTATCCAAGATATTGAGCACTATTTACTTATAAATATAGCACACCATATTTATTTATTTATGGTGTGTGTGTGTGTGTGTGTATACTATATTTATAAGTAATGAGTATTCAATATCATTGAGCATGTATATCTAAGTTAGGGTAGCAAAAACAAGTGCACTTGGTTTGAAAATTGCACAAGTGAGAAATTGTCAGTTACCAAGCACGTTGATTTCATGTCTTCACTACTCTAACACACACACACACACATACATATACATATATACTCTCCAATGAAACAGATGTGAGCTCTCTAGTGGCTGTAACATATATACCTATATACGTATTTATCAATTAAAATTCTACCCAAGCCTGCTAAGTCTAGCCACACTGAGGAGACATGATACATCAAGATACGGTGTCTGAGGATTGCATACACACACAGACACATATATATATTTCAAGTTGAATATAATCTATGACTGGAAGCAAAATATTTACTAAATAAGTCTTAGATTGAAAAACATTGATCAAATAGTTAAGAAAAAAATGTTTCTTCAAAAATGAATTCTATGAATTCAACAATTGTGAAGCTAGAAGGGTTAAAGAATGGATCAGCTGAAAAGAATTAACAGTAACAAGAATATTAAGAAAAGATTTAATTATCTAAATAATTTTTTATAAATTAATAATTCTTCTTATTGGCAATAATTCAAAACAAAAGTTCCTGTCCAATAGACAACATAAAACTAAGAGGTCAACATCTTCATCAACGGATCAGTTAAGACAATATTTTTTTTTTTTTAAATGAAAGAAAAAAAAAGGATTCTCAATTTAATCAAATGTACAAAGTTTTAGCAAAACAATCTTAAAATATATATTCTACTCAACAAATTGGTTTCTATAAAACATAAGATTTGCTTTGATAAGACAAAGACATTGAATCTTTATAAATTTATAGACCTACATAACAAGCTGTAGGTTGTGCTTTTTTTTAAAGTTATAATAAAAAGAAATTGCTATTATCAGTTTTTCTTTTAAATGCACTAATAAAATAAATGCATTTAAAAAAGAACAATTAGTAAATATTAGAAAGAATTAAAAAAGAACCAAAAAAAATCTTTATAACAAAAACAATTTCCAAATACCTTAAGCAATAAATTCAAGACAGCAGAATAGAATTTGTAATACAACCTATTCATATCAATAATTGGGAAGAGTTCTTCAAGCCTCAATAAAGGATTTAGTTTATTTAATGGTATATCAACCCTTTATGGGTTATTTAATACCTAAATTTGATTATAAACATTACAATATTTTCCATGTTCCATTGCTATCAATACTTAATCATACTTTGACGAATCATTAGTTTGCACAGTTATATGGTATCAAGTATTCCTATCTAATATTAATAATTTATACACAATCATAATCTAAAGTAACTACTCTTATTCAATTATCATTTGTTTGCATACAGATATATGGTTTCAAGCATTTCTTACTCAATACTAATAACAAACAGATCTATTTGACCCATAGAGTGTACCCTAACAGGTAATACAACTCCAGGTCAGTGAACGTAGGAGCAATGGCAGTGAAGGAGTACTTCATACTCCCTAGAGCTCCAAAAAACACCAAATGTAGATTAGTATCATACCCAGAACCTCCTCCTCCTTTTGGGTGAGAATTCTTACACCTTCTGCAGGGGGGATACAGTCTTGCCAACAAGGTTATCTATAAATGGCCAAATGGTTTGATGTAGAGCTCCCAAGTTTGGTATGCATATTGGAAAATTTAAATGTAAATACAAAAAAAAGCTTGTTCTCTATTAAGAAATGAGGACTATCAAGAGCAGATATCTAGCAATAATGACCAGGAAGTAAACAGAATATATATTTCAAAAACTTAATTTTTTTCCCCTAAATTACTTTCCTTACTAAAAACAATAATTCATAAACATTAATAAATAGAGATTAAACTTAATCAATTTTAATCACTTTTTTCCTATGATATCATGTTTGCTCAATTAAATATCAAACATTCCTATCAAATAATTTACACACAATTATTCTTCTAAGTAACTATTAATATTTAATAATAATTTGTTTCCCTACAGCTATATGGTTTCAAGCATTTCTATCTAATACTAATAATTTTAGAATCAAAATATAGTAATAAAACAATGTTACAGAAATTAAGTGTTCATAACAGGGAGGGGTGGGGAAAGATTTTGTCTGAATTTATGAGATGAGGAATTATTATATATTAGAAGAGGCTATCCAGCGTCGCCTGGATAGAGAGGGGAGTAAAAAAAAGTTATTTTTGCAGATCTATTATTACAGAATCAGGAGTTGGATCCTCGCAGGGTGCTTGATTAAAATCCCTATGTAAAAAAAATTTTTTTTTTAAAAAGACCTTGCGTTGATCCGGCCTAAGTAGGGTGTCAGAAAAGAAAAAGTGCCCAGACACCCTGAAAAGAAAAATTAATGTCTCCTATTTGAAATATTAAATGCAAAAAAAATTCATGCTATTACTATTTAAATTTTATTCTTTAATCATCTTCACAAATAAATCAAATCTTCGATATTTTTGCACAAAAAGCAAGATCTGTTCGTAATGAATGTATGTATATATATATATTTTTGTCATTAATTGTTTTATTTTCGTAATTTCCTCTGGACATACATAAAACTGCTCATTATATATATATATATATATATATATATATATATATATATATTCACACACAGTGATGCTGATAGCTTTTTAATTTAGTGCATCCTAGGACACATATTTAATTTAAATGAGTCCCCGAGAAATTTGATGGGTCCAAACTAAAGTTTCTTAAATGGTAGAGTTTTTATCTATGAATAACTAAAGTCGTCTAACCTCTATGTTGTACCCCATGTTTCTAAGAAAATATTGAAATTTATTTACAGTTTGTTGGAAATGATGGGGGAGAAAAAAAAGACACTGGAACGCATGGATAAGATTTTTCTGCATCCTTTTAGATTTTCATGTGTCAGTATATATATATATATATATATACACATATATATACACACACACACACATGCTGATAGATACGCATCCCATGTCCCTGACACAGTAAAATCATATCCATGCGTCCCAGTGTTTTTCGTTTTTCTTCCCTCAACATTTTAATAGTTTCTTAGAAACGAATTACACAAGATAGGTTATAAGGTAGGAGTTAGATGGCTTTAGTCATGACCCATAAATTTTCCCAGGTACTTATATAAAAAAAAAAAAATTAAAAAAATGTGCATCCCATGACGCACTAAATCAAAAAGCTATCAGCATCACTGTGATTATATATATATATATATATATATATATATATATAAACAACTACATAACATCATTACTTAATTAGGACTAACAATCTGAACAAAACCAAAAAAATGTTTGAATAATAAATTCAATCTCATACAAATTCGTAAATAGCTTAGAACACTTTATTCAAAATCAATGTCAAATTTTTGAAAATACTTCTATACAAAACTGAAAATTTTCACTTTACAATACTAACTTCATAAGATAAAATCTAATTCATAAATTTCTTTTCTTTTAGATTAACATATTTAACCATTCAATGTTAATTTTTAATTGAAAACTAAGAAATTTATAATAACCAATACCAAACTTGTGACCTTTTTACTCAACATAAACAATTCAACTGCTGCTACATATTTCATCTGATACAAAATAGCTTTAATTATTTCTGATAATACATAAATATTCAAGATAAACACCATCTTAAATCCAAGCAAATTGCAGAAAATTTAAATATAAATATTTTACAAAACCACAATAAGGTAAAGAAGATGTCAACTGAACTAGTAAGAAAGATTTTCTACTGATGAGTTCTTCAATGAATCAAAAATATTCTGATCAGAAACATACTTCAAAATGATTAAATGATTTCAAAACATTTAAACAACAAACTACCATCAATTGGTTAGATTTTAATAAAAAAGTAGGGAGGAAATTGGTGAGTTTGGTCATTTTTTTAAATATAGTGAGACAAACAATCACTGAATGTTATAGAAAATAAATGGTTTTTTTTTTTAGAGCTGGGGATGAAACAGATTGTCCAAATTTCACTCTATACAGGTGAAACTTTATTAACCGCGATTGTTATATTGCATTTTATAAAATTACTGAATATTGCTATACATCAATATATTAAAAAACAAATAATCAAAAAAAGGTTTGTGCACATATACACCTATATCCAGGTAGGTGTATACATGCACAAACTTTCTTTACACCCAGGTAGGTGTATCGATTAGCTGGTAGCTTTATAAAACAAAAACAAATAAGAGTATTTGTTTTACACAAACATTTTATTAATTCTGTGAATCTTAACATAGAATAAAATTATACAGATAGAATTTCAGTAAATTCAGTCTGCAGTTTTATGAATAGACTTTTTTGTCTTAATCTTTTTTTTAAATGAGGAAATATCATTAACTAATAGAAAAGATTATCTAAGCATAAGAAAATGAAAACAATATGCAGATGGCAGAAAGGGTTTCATTCAAAATTCACAGAAAGTTACTATGACACTCAAAAACAGGCTAGAGACTACAATAACTGAAACATTATAATTATAAATACCAAGAGTTTATAATAACAAACATGATTATTAAACATATTCAATATTAGTTAATCACATTTTTATCCCTTGCAAAAATGGAATCACTTTCACCCTGCTTGTGGTCAAATTGTCTCATGGAAATATTGTATTATATATATATATATATATATATATATATATATATATATATATATGCACATGTGCTTACATGTACACACTGCCAGTTGATTTACATAAGGAAAAAAATAAAATGAAAAGTTAAAAATTAAATCTCTAAGCATAAAATAAATGGGAAATCAAAGAATTATTCTGGTATTCCTCATATTTGGCTTACAAGCCAAAATAAGAATATACATATATATATTCCACAATATCTATGCATACTGTACATATATATAATATTCATGAATATGTCTATTATAAATACATATGCCTACACACAGTAGATTCACATAAGGAAAACAAATGAATTCAATATTAAATCACTATGTACAATACAAATGTGAAATGAAGGAATTCTTAGCTTTTAGATTAAAGATAAAAAATAGTTTGTAGTGATATAATCTAGATAATTATCCAACTATGACATTACTAAACACTTGTGGTATAATGGTTATAGTTGTAGGAAACGGAGATGGTGACCAAAGTTCAAATCTTGGACTAGGCTGTATTTCACATAGCACTAATAAGAAAGGTATGCATCCAACTATTTTTCTCTATGGCTATGGGTAAATACTATGACAATTGATCTAAAAGGAAAACTGAATTAATACCTGCTTAAAAACTGACCTTGTGTCATATTTTGCTCATGGCAGAATGGTTGGGTAAACACACACACAAATTTTAATATATAATTCAGATTGAAATGTTTTTTCTTTTAAATCCCCATTTAAGTTGTTATACTTAACCTAACAAAATTCTATTTCCCTATCACTAAAAAGAACCTTGTGTAATCCTAACAGAATTTCTTTTTACTCTGTAGTGAGATCAGATTTATGTGACCAATACATAAAAATCACATCTTATTATAATGGAGATTGTGTGTTTTTCTGTCTGTAACCGAAACTATATTACTACTCAAGTCACAATTCCCTTAATTATTTACGTCAAATTCTCCATGATTTCATTCTTTTAAACCTTCAGTTATTAATAAAAATTGTTTTACATTATTAATACTGTTGACCATATCTACGTTCTAATAACATGCAATTGTATTTATATATACAACAAAATAGCGGTTTACAGTTTGAACGAGAAGGCTTATTTGCATATTGATATTTAAAATTGTATTTTAATAAATATGTGCTTGGTATTATTGATTTCTAATTGTTTGGTTTTATCTTAAGAAATATAAACAAAAATCTCGTGGATAAATCTTAAAAGAAATTTATTTACAAGAAGAATTAACTGTAATATTATCCTTTACTTCCTATTTTAACTAAATAGTTAAATTAGGAAAATTTACCAATGAAAGAGGGGAGTAATGGAAAATGATGGAATAGTTAGTTTCAAAGTTGTTCTATTTTTCGATTATACCCCCTCTGTTCTAAATCTTTTTATCTGCATTCTTAGACAGTTTTATTAGCCTTTCTAATTTAATATGATATTTTATTATATCAAAACTTAAATACTTGCACCCGGAGGGTGCATATATTTGCTAGTAATTTTAATATATTTTGACCTGTCTATTATTAAATACAAATTGTGCTCAGAATATTATTACAACATTTAAAGAATAATGATCCCCGATCACATAAATGTTTATTAAATTCTTATTTTCTTCATCAAGGACAAAATGTTCTCACAGAGAGAGTTTTTTTGTTTTTAAATCCTCCTCAGCTGATGAGGCAGTTTATCTATACAAAACAGAATGTTGTAGTGAAAAAATTTAAACAATTGAAATGGAACTTTAAGGGAAATGTAATTAATACCTACTCTAAATGGTTTTCAAACCACTCACAATTAATATTCATGGTACTGGACAATTCAGTACAGGACAGTTCCCCTGATTTTTTTTTTAGGTAAATTTTTGAATAAGTGATGAAAAAAAAAGATGAGAATCTTTTTAGAATATATTTCAAAAAGGTTTTATAATACACGTCATATTTAATAGAATAAATTGACAAAATCAATTTTAATCTTTATTCTTGTACCCTAACCATTAAATTATGGAATAATCCCATTTAACAACATTTGTTGTCTGAAATGAACAGTTTATTAGTGAAAGCCTCATTCAAAAGGTTTACTGAATTGTCTAGACACCAGAATTCTCATGTAAACAAAACTATTCATACTGTCAAAATGTAAATATCTAATTTTGTAATTAAATTGTATTAATAAAATATCAAAAACTTTATATTGATCTACATTTTATAATGTTCAATACTTTCTGAATATTAAACTAAAAGATAATTGATCTTTTGTTTGTCCCCCTGTATAAATTAAAACAATTATAATAAATTAAACTAATTGTAAATAAATACATATTCAATCTAGTGTCAATAAAAAAATATAAAAAGACTGACCTAAAGTGATTGATTTTAACAGTATGACACCTCATTCAGGATTATTTTACACAGAAGTTTGGAGAATCATTCATTGTATATTCAGATTTACATTTTTGTATAGTTTAAGAGGGTTTTTTTTTCACACATTCCTATGAAATATACATTATTTTTAAAGAGATCTATTTGACCCATATATCAGACCCCCAACATATACTATCACTCCAGGCCAGAGTGGATCTGTGAATAGTGGTAATCAAAAGTTACTCCACACTCTCCAGCTCTTGAACCTCACCATCAAATACAGTTTAGTGATCATATGCAGGTCACAAAGTCAATCAGAATATTGATATCTTTAACAATATTTCTTGTATACATATTTACCAATATCTGTCAGTTGATCACATATAATCTTTTGTCCCTCAACACTAACAAATAACATTCACCATAAAATAGTCAAGGAAAGTTAACATTAAATTTATATTTCTACATCACTAAAAAGAGTTTACGTCTTGTGTTACTCTCACAGAATTTATCTTTAATTTGTATTGAGATCAGATTACATGACTAATATAAAAATCAGGTTATTTTTATTTTTGACTATTATTAAATAAAATTGTGTAGAGAATGGTATTACAATGTTTAGAGAATAATGATTCCACCCATCCCATCACAAATGTTATTGTATTGATAGAAAATAAAACTTAAACACTTATGTTCCAACTATACTGAGTAATAAATCTTGGTGCCGGGATAAAAGAACATTTAAAATCAGTACTCTTAATTGTTTTTAGCACATCTGAATTTTGTACAATGTACAACATATACCACTGATAGACCTACAAAAAACAAAAAACTTCTTTTCATCCCTTCATATTAAAATATACTTAAACCTTTTGTAGACATTTTTGGTACACAAGCAAAGTGAGATTTTGTGTTATCTCAATGTAAGGCATTTTCTTAATGGCTGTTCATTGACCAATTCAATGTTAATGTATAGAAAATAATTTGCCTACTCTACAAGGATTTAAAAAAATCATCTGTGAAAGGGTTAATAATGACGCATGATGTTCACAGATTCCAGTATATAATATGAACATTTAGCACAGATAAAAGGCGAGAGAAAATTGAAAAGAAGCATTTTCAGTGGATCCAAGATCAGAATTAACATCTGATAGTTCAGAAGTCAACTGAATCCATTTGAGCTAACAAACATGGAATTTGTTGAACAGAACTTTTCTGATGAAGCTGAAAACTAGGCCGATTTAATCAACAACTAATAGCCTATCAAAGAATGGCATGCTGACTGTTTTTTTAATATGCATTTCTTACATTCTTTGTTCAATTTTTCTCCCCCCAATGAATCTGGGTGCCATAAACAGTTATTTTAAAATGGAAATAATGTATACAGGCCAGTTCAACCCAAACATGATGTGTGTCTAATGCTGGTTCCTGCAACAGAAGACCAGCACAAGATACAAAAGCATGTGTCACAGACAGTCATGAAGATATCAGAAATAAATTGAGTATTCTAGAGTGATTTGGTTATTTCTATAATTTAAATTGAGCATATATATATATATATATATATATATATATACACACACACACACACACCCTATCTACTGATATAATTGCCATGAACAGTAATATACTATGCACAGTACTAATATATTATTAATATATTTACCCTAACAAATACTAACATTTTAATATGGTTATTTACTAAACTTAGTTGTGACAATGCCAGATGTTTGTGAGAATCCAACTCACTAACAATGGTCTGCTAAGTTAGCTTCTTAACCATTACACCACATGAGATGCCTAACACATTAATAATAACAATAATAATATAAAATCATATGTATATTTCAAATACATGACAGTTTCAAGTACATATTCTTGATCATTATACTCAATTAAGTCTGGTACAAGATCATTTGTCTTTCAGTTTTATTCAGAATGACTCAACTCATCTTAATTCACACTCATTCTACTTTTGTTTTCAATAACATTTCTTTATTTACAAATATTTTACTAAGTTTATTACAACTGATTGAAAAATTATACCTGACAACTACACACAAAATAATGTTTTTTTAGAGTATTATAAAAAAAGAAAAAGAAACAAAATAACTAAATTATCCTGACCCTTACATGTTCAAATCTTCAAGAAAACAACAGAATTTAACTATTTGAATAATTTCATCATTTATAGTAAATTTCATTCAGTTAATTTCCTGAATAGAAATGAAAACATTATTTTTACAACATTGCAAAAACAAAATATAAAACAAACACCAACACATTTTGCACAACAAGAATAAAGAAATTAAAAAAAATTTTAGATTATTTTTTAAAAGTTATTTTCATGATATATAATTTAGTCATGCATCTTTAAAGATCAAAATAGTTCACTTACACATTAAATAGATTGACTTTTTTTTCAAATCAACTAAGGTTAACTAATAGTAATATTATTATAAGATTAACATACTGTCATATTAAATAGTAAAATAATTTTATTCTAAATGTAATATATAGTTTTAAATTAGCAAATAATCAGTTATGTCTATTTTAATAATTATAATTTTTTTTAAATCAATATTAATTATCTCTCAAAGTCACGACAAAAAATTCAGATTAATTTTTATTTAAATTTTTAAAGCTGATAATTATAGAAATTAAAATTACATATAAAAAAATAATTAGATCTTTAAATCATTTGATTTTATAAACACTAGAAAATCAACACGAGTCTTTCATTCTACATAGCAAAAATGACAATTCATTTTTACCAGACTCAAGTTACACCCATTTGTGTTCGTAAATTATTTAAACAAAGATATCTTTTATTTTAAAAATCTATTTATCTATATCCAAAGCGTTGCTTAAAGGAGATTTAAATTATTTTAACTGTTTAAATAAATAAATATAATACAAAAAATATAAAAAAAGAAAATCTACTTTAGGACGAAATAGTAGTCGTCGATAAAAAATCTCAAGAAGAAGGTACCTGTGGGACAGGCGGTTGATACTTCTGAAGGTAGCGAAAAAATAACATCGTATTATTCGCAAATATATATACATTTTTTTTTTTTTAGGATTTAAATTCCATTTAAGGCGTCTAAAATATTTTAAATAATAATATTAAATAATAATTATTATTTTAAGAAGGGATATAGTTAACTATTCAGAGTACGAAGAGAAGAGGTGGGGACTAAAATTTACTTCGGGGGGGGGGGTATTTTGCAATATTATTTATAATATTTAAATAGGACGTAAAAATAAGTTATTTATATTTAAATTTTTCGATCGCATATAACATTTTTATTTCTTTTTTTATTATTGGAAATGGAAATGCTTTTTTGTTTTTTTATTATAAACGAAAAAAAAATGAAAAGATTATTTAAAACGATAGAATCTAGAGTTATTTTGAAAAAAAAAAGCTAAAATCTGAAGAGGTTTTTATGATTATTTTTTAAGATCTCAGTCCGTTTATGTTTTTTTTTTTAATAAATAAATAAAAAACAGCTGGTTGATAATAGATTATAAACACAATATATTCATATTGTCTTATAACTATCTAGTAGATATAATAAAATAAAAGATAAGTATTTTTTGTTGTTTAATGGATAATGTAAGTAATAGTAATATTGTTAATGTTGTCCTGGGAGAATCGTAGCCCCCCACCACTAAGTCAAAAACGGATGATCAAAAAGTGACAAAGACATTTTTTTAAATATCATTTACAATTGCACAAAATCTACCCACCTCAAAAATAGGTAATTGTGAATATAATTTATAATAATCACATCACGTAAATCATACGACATTTTTTTAAAAAATGATGTACAAACAAGAAATATTTGGCAAGGAAAAGTACACTACACTAAGGGCTTAAACTGGGCACAAAATGGGGGATCAGTTTGAAGATTTAACGTATCAATATTAAATGGGTGTGTATATAAATATATACACATAGATACATAATATATGTATATATATCGGGTATATATAAATAATTTCATGGTAGTAAGAGACGATGGATCATCTTTACTTTAGAAATAAGGACAGGAGGATCACAGAAATCCCCCCAGACGAACTCGGCCAGATCAAGAAATCTTACAACGACCCCAGCCGATACGAGAATGGAAACTTTTTTTTTCGGTATATCATTTTCTTTTTTTCAATCATTTTCGAAACAATGTTTTAAAAAATAAAATAAAAAGCAACCAGGGTAATCGAGTCTAGGAGAACAAATAAACTGACCCCCGACTTTGTGACAGCCCCCCTTCACCCGCCAAGCTATTTTTTTTTTTTTTTTTTGCTTATATTCAAATCAGTCGGAGAAAGGGGGGGACGGGGGTTTAGATGCAAAGAAGAAGAAAAAAGTACGGCGTATAAAGAAGCAGCTAGATTAGCTGATTGTTTTACCTGATACAGATGGGTTTCTTTTTTATCACCATACCTGAAAGATAGAAAAAAAATACAGATAATCGGTTAAGTGAAAACTCGTTACAGCAAAAAGAAAGGCGGCTATGGAAGACACTTTCACAACAAAGATGGCGGATAAATCATAGAGTGGGGTAACAGAATTGGGCGGAAAATTAGTGAAAATCTTGTACCCATCGTTGAGTCTTGGATGTTTCCTTGCATGCATTACCATTAAAACTAGCGTCAGGTAAGTGCAGCTGGCGGCACAGGTTGCTAAATTATGACGCTTTCTTCATTCACAGTCATCTACATGGACTTCACATAGAAAACAGCAGCCGCCATCTTACATCCGGGCCACAATGCATTTCGTGTATGCTAACGATGACGTCACGGATCATATGACCGCGAACTTCCGGATCCACATCGTCATCATCATCGTCTTAATCGACCAACTAGAAGCCAACTCTCCTACTAGGTTCAACTCATCTTTTCTTTTTAAACATGATGATCCCCAACATCTCTAGTATCTTGCTTTTGCTCGCTTCTGTCCTAGACTTTTCAGTCTGCTACTATCGTATCGTCATCATTCCGATCCTTCTCTTGGCTCTGTCTGTCTTCTTCTTTAGCAAACTGCATCTTTTCTTTTTCTTTTTTTTTTTTAAGAAACAAAAAAACTCTTTTCATTCACTAGTGTTCCTTTAAAAAAACAACTTTTATGATGACAAACAGCACACTTCATTAAATTTAACAATACCGTCTCGCTGATTATTATTATTTTTTTAAACCTACACAATGGATTTCCTCAAACAACTACGCTAGCAAGTTTTAAGTTAATAACTAGTATTTATTAGTATTTTATTAATTGTTACATATATTTTTGAAACCTTATATATTCACTTAAATCCTCCATTTTATATTTAATTAACTGAAGCGTTTTTCTGTATTTTTCTTAATCAAATTTTGTATTTATTTTGTAATAAACAATATTTCCACTGATTGTTGACTTATTATTATTATTATTATTATTATTATTATTAAACTCTTCACAGTAATACACACATACATGCTTTATTACAGGCTTGTTTAATGTTTTACAAAATTTATATTCAATTCTTTTTTTCTTTTTTCTTTTTTGCCTCTCAAAAAAAAAAAAGAAAGATAGAAAATTAAATATAAAATTGTGACAAAAATATTTTTTATTTATTTTTTTTAAATATTTAAGTTTTTAATTTTTTTTCTAACCTAAAAATTTACTTCTTAATAATTTCACGAAAACGAACCTGGTGAAAATTCTTTTATTTCTAATTAATTAAGCAAGCACATTACCGACGTTTGATTTAATTTTTCCAATGTGCACATATTGATCTTGGATTCTGATAATTGCCTACCTTCCAAAGTTCAATGCCCGGGTATATATATATATATATAATATATATATATATATATATATGGATATTATATAATATCCACCACCCCATCAATATGTATTTTTAAAAAAGAAAAGTGAAACCGACCATATAAGTATATCTTTACTTTTTGTAAATAAGAAATTATGTCAGATTTGAGCTTCTGTTACCAAAAAAATTATGTAACTGACTTAAACGACTTGCATCTTTTTTATAAAGAAAAAAGTCCAAGAAGCCTTAGGCTTCTTTTCAAGATGAAAATGTCGACACGAACTTGATTAGTAAAAGAAGTATTTTATTACATTTAACCCTAAGATTTTTTTGTTTTGTTTTTATCATTATTACTAGGACAGGGATGGCAAGTAAAATTGAAATAGAATATATATCAAGGTCCCTTCTTTTTCCTTTCAAAAATCTTACAGTGTACGTATAGTAGTATGATGATTCTTACCCTGAGTATAGTGACATTTTGATAGTTATATCTAAAAGGACCTGTGTTTTTTGTGTCTTGAAATAAAATAAGTTGTATTCTTTTTTGTTTTCAAAGAATGCGTTGATTTTCTTAACCATTTCTCACCCTCATGTTTTAAACGTTTAAAAGAAAAGTTTCAACTGTGTTTTTATCTATTTATATTTTCCTGCGTCGAAACATGACAAGAATTTTAATAAATCACAGTTTTAATTTAATCATACTATTCGCCTGGAGACACATTCTTTCTGATTGTCATTGTATTTTTACTACATTATTGATCTGATGATTCATGAAAATTATAACAAAACCTAAGAACACACACACACGTACACACACACACACACACACATATATATATATATATATATATATATATATATATATATATATATATATATTGTTTGTGTAATTGTTTTCTTTTGTGCATACTGTGAAAATTAATATGCGTTTAATATTTATTTTAAATAACAATAAATGATGATAGTTTTGTCAAAAGAAATTCCCGCAATATGAAGCGAGATAAAAAAAACCTATATGACCCGTGTGGTTTCTTTGGCTCTGCCAAGATGTGGGTTGGGGAAGAGAAGTGACTGACTGCTGATAATTTTTTTTTTTTTTTAGAAAGACGAACGAATACCAACCATTGCGACATTTGCAGTCATTCTCCTCGTTTCTATCATGAGTCTCTTGCTTCTTCTTCTTTCTTCTTCTTCTTCTTCTTCTTCTTCTTCTTCTTCTTCTTTCTTCTTCTTCTTCTTCTTCTTTTAAATTTTCTTTTTTCTTCTTCTTCTTCTTCTTTTCTCCACCCTGTAAAAGTGAGTTCCTTCCTTATGGTCGACCCTATTTCCTACATATATTAACGTTTTTTTTCTTCCTTTTCCGTGGGACCCTGTGGCAACTAAGAAAGACACACCAACCACATCATTCTTTTCTTTTTCTTTCTTTTTTTAAAACTTGTACTCATTAAACTCAAATTTAAACCTATATCACTCCGACCTTTCTTAATATAAAACCGATTTATTGGTATAAACACTTAAACCATCTTACTCGAATTAAGCATATAAAAAAGGGCTTCGTTAAGGATGGGGGGCTATAAAAATGCCCCCAGGCCCCAAATATAAAATAGTTCATCTGCATTTCTACGGATACCGCTTGCTAAATGCTGTAGAGGCACTTTAATGTCCTGAGCCCCTGCTATACATCTTTAACTACACACACCCTTATTTAAAACCTTAAATAAATAAATAAATTTCAATTAATTAAAAAAGAAATTAATTAAAAATCTACAATTATTTACCATTTTATCTGCTGAGAGACAAAAATTGAATTGAAAGTAAAAAATATATCAATAACGATTTTTTTTTTTCTATAAAAAAGGAAATTAGAGTAGAAAGATTGTGTTGCGCCAGTTGTTTCCTTATCTAGATTCGAACCAGACACTGACGTCATTTGGGGGAAATATACGCAGCTATCACGAAGCTGTCTAAATTATTCTTTATTTTTATTTATTTATTTATTTGTATCGTCTTGAAAAAAAGATAGGGTCTTAGTTCCTTGAGAAGCCCCATCCAAAATTTAGCGAGATTTATTGTTGTAGAATGTAAGTGGAAATGCAGTAGATAAAACTACAACATAACTTTTTGGGCTTCTCCTATGTCAGGAGACCGGGCGCGTTTTCAAATAGTCCCTCCCCCCCCCCTTTATCAGCTACGTCTTTGAAAAATCTTTAAGTTTAGAAATTATTGAATAATTAAATAAAATGAAAAAGATTAAAAAGTTTTGTTGAAACCTTTTAAGACAGTTATTTTCAAAATTGCATTAAATCCTTATTTTTCTTTAGTTTTTATATTATCAGGTCAAGTATGTATTTTCCCAACTCCTCCACCACAGGCAGGATGTGACACAAGGCCACATTTTAAGCGGATTTGATCGTTTGATTTTAACAGCATGATGCTATTATCCATACAGGGAAGACCACGTTCATTGTTTTTGTTTGTTTTTTTTTTGTTTTTTCTAACACGATCCTATCGAATACGAATAATTTTAAAGTTTAAAATTATTCGACACTCCTCAGAATTTGGGTAAAATAGATCGGTTTAAAATTTAAACCTATCTATTTGACCCAAAGTTCCAATTTTGGAGTTCTAAGGAGTTTCGAGTACCCCATCACGCAATTACTTCTAGGTCCACTCTGACCCAGAATGGCAGTAACCATTAAGGTCCCATCTATGGGTTAGATAGAGAAAATGAGTTTAGAAAATTAAATACCCATCAGGAATGAATAAAACAAAACGTCTTCGGCATTAAATAACCCATCAAGTGTTGACATGCCGTAAAATCCAACCGACCAACCTACAAATTCCTGGTCAGAGTGGACCAGATAATGGCAACGAAGAGGTTCTCCACACTTCACAGATCTCCAAACTAGAGCCTCACCATCAGATATAGTTTAATATCCTACCCAGGACACACCTTTTTGTGGAGGGTCTTATAGAGAGGTAAACCTTACCTAACTGCATGGGATAAAATCAGCGTATTCTAAGCCTCGCTATTAGGGCGAACATTCGTTTGAATTCAAATATTTCTTCTCCTAGACTGGTTGCCGTACCAAGGCTAAATAACCCAGCACACTCTACTATTTACCTATAGCTAGGAGTAGGGAGGGAGAAGAGATGAATTATGCCTTTTCCAACTGAAACGCAAACAGCTTCGCCCAGAACTTAAACTCTGGTTGCCGAGTCCGTTTAAGAAAAAGTCGTCGGGGGGGGGGGGCTAAAGTATATATCAGCCAGATAGCGAGGGAGTGTATCCTCTTTTCACTAGCACTAGACCAAGGAGATTGTTTTTGCGTCTGAGGTGGAGCACCACACCTACCAACAGCTCCTTACTTTACCACACAGATCCTTGTGCTACTCATACGATTTGGCGAGGGCCGGTATTGAACCAGAATCCTTGTGGGTCAGTAGCTATTTTCTATCTACAGCTACGGGCACAACCTCTCACTCGAACGACTGGTCTGAAAACTGCCCAAGTGGCTTGAGCCGGTTGAATATATGCAACTTCCGCCCCTACACCCCCTCATGGATTTGACCACACATAACCCGGGTACTTACTTTTCTTCTCGGACTTCATGTCTGCGATTTCTCCTAAAACTATAGTCATTACTTTTTGTCCGTCTCAGTGTCCCCACTTTTCAGACCATTAACTTTTTTCAAAATAATTTTCTCTTAAAAACAGCATTTTCTCTTAAAACCTAGCTACCTAAAGATATTAACTTTAACTAGCTTAACTTCATGGTGACCGTTTAATTCTCTTAAACTTTACTGACTGATCCTTTGTCTCCTTAAAGAACAAGCACCCACCCATATACATATGCATGGACTTAACACATTCTACCCCCCCCTTTCTCACTTGACCATTGTGTCACATGGTTATCCACAAATTCCTATCAGTGGGGGCTGTAGAATACCCCGACTTCACCTCTACGGAGGGGTAAAATTCACCAAATGGGGCCAACGTTAGCAGTGGGTGGTGACCCATGATACTTAAAGACGGAATCTTGGTTACTGAGCAGTTTATGGCATGTAACACTCTACTTTCGCCCTTACTTAGGCTAGACAGGCAGTCGGAGAAGCCCCTCCGATGATCACACCAAGCCATAGCGCCGATATGATTGTCCCAACCCTATTACCCTTATGGCAAGCCCCCAACCCTTTTTATCATATATGTGCCAGAAGGCGGTGGCTGAGGGTCTTAGTGTCCTGGTTGTGATGTTAAACTGCATCTCATGGTGAAGTTCTAATTTTGGAACTCTGAGGAGTGTGGAGTACCCCTTCACGCAATTACTTCTAGGCCCACTCTGACCCAGAGTGGCAGTAACCATTAAGGTCCCATCTATGGGGTAGATAGAAAAAATGCGTTTAAAAAATTGAGCTTATTTTTTTTTTAAATTGAATACCTATCACGAATGAATGAAACAAAAGATCTTCGGCATTAAATAACCCATCAAGTGTTGAGATGTCGTAAAATCCAACCGACCAACCAACAAATTCCATAAGAGCGGGGGAAAGAGAGATGGTCACTTGAAGAATCAGTTAACTGACAACGTTTTAAGACTCGTCAAATTTGTCTGTAAGAACACAATAAATAATTGTCTCTCCTATATCTGGGGGCGAGGGGCGTGTACATGGGTCACCTCATGGTCGTCACAATCCTAGAAGCCACCCCGATTTCTTTCGTCCAAGTTATTTGAACGGTTAAGACATGCCCCCACCCCACCCTTTTATCTTGGTTTGTTGAGCAGAAGAGAGACTTTGTTTCTGATGATAGATTTTGTTTCGCCTCGATAGTTAAACATAAAACCCACATAAAGCCACCAAACTCAAGTAAGACTTTTACCGTTTTGTTACCCCTTTCATATACTGGTTGTTCGTGGAACATTTCATCTAGTTGTTCATGTGCTCATTTTATCTGTTGGAACACGATTGCGTATTCTTGTTATTATTTTTGTATGTATATTAAGTAAAGTCGTCGGAGTGGCATAGACTCGGTATCAGCCGATCAGCGAGGGAGTCTATACCCTTTTCATTAGCGCTAGACCAAGGAGATTGTTTTTAGCGTCTGAGGTGGAGCGCCACCCCTACCATCAGCTCCTTACTTTACCGCACAGATCCCTGTGCTACTCATACGCTGAGTTGGCGAGGGCCGGTATCGAACTAGGAACCTTGTGGTTTCTAGTCGAACGCTCTACCGACTGAGCTAACCCGACTAAATGAGCTTATCTTGTCTTTCCTTCCGTCTATTCTGTGTTTGTGTATCGTCGTATATATTAGTGCTAATCAGTGCATTGGTTACGAAATGTATCCAGAGAGTTTGAGAATCGGTTTGGAAAAAAAATGGATCAACAATGTCGGCCATGTTGAAGTGCGATAATCAAAAGGTAAATCAAGTTGAACAAGTTGATTAACTGATTAAGTTTAACGGCATGTCAACTGGTTTGGGGTTATTTTATGCCTAGAGGTTAGGGAATTTCGTGTAATGTATATTTATGGCGTAGTTTCTTATGATTTTTGCACACAGTTATATGATATCAAGTATTCTAATGAAATAATTTACTAACAGATCTATTTGACCCATAGACGGGACCCTAACAGGTACTACCACTCCAAATCAGAGTGTACCTAAGAGCAATGGCAATGAAGGGGTAGTGCACACTCCTCAGATCTCCAGAACCTCAAAACAAGATGCAGTTTAGTGAAATACCCAGGACACCCATTTTTTACATTGAAAGCTGAAAATATATTCGTTCGGTGCGTGTTAGTTTCATTTTCGACCAAAACAAGACATCTACCATCTCCAACGATACCCGTGCCAAAACCCAGAAATGTATACAGTAATACAACAATCTCGTTCTTTCCACAACATATGTGCGGGCATGCCTACAAAGTCAGAAAACAGCACTGTTCATGTGACTTTCGGAAACATTTTTTCACACTCAGAATTGCGGAGACAGGGAACTGCCCGCGTCTGTTGTAGGCTGCCGGAGCACTGAATCTTTCAAAGCCTCCATGCTTCCTGTAGTCCGCCAACACTATACCTGATGCCACTCTCCACATACACATGCACACACATACATGCATATTACTACTGTGAACTGTTCATGTTCCTGACACAACATTATTCTGTGTACTTCACATGAGACTTTGATGAGTTGTGGTGCACCTGAGCACTGTACACAATAAATTTCATTATTATTATTATATGCCAAGCTAATAATGTTGTAATATTTGACTTCTTTATTGAAAATCTTCCACTGCAATGTTTCATTACTAATAATACTAGTTATCATAATTTGTTATTTGTCAATATATTTCATTTTAAAGCTTTCTGTTTATTTTTATCAGATTTTTTATCAGATTTTACGTTAATATTACATTTTACAAATAAACAGCGTACATTTTGCAAAATTGCCGCAGTACCCTCATTTTTAAGAGGTTCATCAAGGCAATCTTTGCCCGACCTTCTCTTGGGCTAAACTTATATATATATATATATATATATATATATATATATATATATAGCTAGGAGTAAATCCGACAGTATGAGGTAAGGAAAAAGGAAAAGTGGACAAAAAATAATAACTCAAACAAGTAGATGTAGGAGATAAAAATTTCGTTCCGCTTTAAGCGAGGAACTTTATCAGTCTGTTTATTCAAAACATGGTACATACATTTGTATTTATAGAAGAGAAAGTGAGTTTGGTGATGAAATTCATATATATATATATATTTCAACGTTTAGTTTGGTTTAGTTTGTTTTGTTTTACGGCATATCAACCTCGGTGGGTTATTTAATGACGACAAAGTTGTGAAATAAATTCATTCTTAATGTATAATACAATTTTGTTTATAAACTCATGTTTTTCTATTTAACCCATAGATGGAACATATATTTCAACGTGCATAGAATAGCAACAAAACGGACTACAGAGAAAGTCTAAAAGGAGAAGATTTTGAGACCTTTATTGGATATTCGAGGCAGCAGAGACAAGGGAAACTCCACAAGACAAGTAAACCTGCAAATCGTTGTATATGATCCGGACAAAAACTCGAATGAATCGTCGGCTGCGTGTACTTGAGGAATGTCAGCCAGCCAATTATATAATAAAGTCCTTATTGCTGAAAAACTGATAACAAAAAAGGAACTCTTGATGGGATAAAGCTAACCGGACGTCTCTTGAAATCATCATCATCATCATCATCATCATGTTGTGCCAGCAGCACGGATATCCATGACAATATCTCGCTAACCGTCCCTATCATTCATCGTCCTCGGAAGGTCATCTGCGCAGCATCCAGTATATGCGCAGAGCTGGTCTATGTAGATCAGGAGTAGAGACCCCTATAAAAATTATATTGACCAATCATGGACCCCTCCTTATATACCCCAGTCCACCTTGCAGTTGTTTTGTTGCAACCAATTATGTAATTAATTAATTCTGCACAAATTAATTTCTTCTAATTACCAAGAAGGCTTACTAGTTTCCATAGAACCCTTGGTAACCTCCTCCCCCCCCCGAATACTTACAGACCCCGAGTTGTTGTATAGACCCCATGGTTATGTCTATGTACTGGTTTCCATAGGGCATATTGATTACGGACTTCTGGAAACGAAGGGACTCTTATCTTGAGGGCTCTGGATAGTTTTCTCTCTTTCTGGTCTGCGTCCACGCGGCGTCAAGTTTACAGTCTCTCTCTCTCTCTCTCTCGCTGCCAATTCATTCTCCCACTTTGTTACCATTCGTTCCTTTGGCTTTTAGGCCAGCACCCCAACCTTACGTTTGTTTGGCACAAGCGCCTGTGTGTCGTCTCCACCGGAAGTCTCTTTTCAACTGACTAAAAAAAATCCTTTTTGTTAAGATTCTTGTGGCCATTTTTAGGCTGCAGGTGAAAGCACTTTACAGTGGAGATCCCTTGTGGCATAAAGTTTGATCCGTTGTGTAGTATCCTGTAATGCTTTTCCGTTGGTCTGTGTATATTGAATCCTATGATCCTTGTGTTGGTCAGTGTTAAGTAGAATCCGTGTTTGTTGGTTCGTTCGTCCGTGTTAAGCACGAGTAACTGAACGCTTTCCCGCCAACGCCTTTAAATAGTTAACCAACCACATATTCGAGCGTGTTGGTTGGCCGATTGAATCCGCGCGGCCACGAAGAGTCTATAAATTTAAATTGTGACCTCCAGCACACCTTATATACCAAAATATCCCAACACTTTTCCATTAATTAACAAAAACAACGTCTGTACATCCCTTCTGATTTAAGATCCGGTGTGAACTTGTTTGTTTGTTTGTGTGTGTGTGTGCATACTTTCTGTGAGGTATTAGTTCTAAACAAAGGAAGTAAAAGGAGCATAGGGACCCCCCCCCCTGTAACACTACATTATTCATTGTACACATGCTTCAGGGTTTGATGGCATTGTAGCAATTGCCTGCCTTTGGGAGATGAGGTTGATAGTAGAAAAGGGTTAGTTTCCCTTGCCGCCAGGACTTGCCACTAGATGGCATCACTACCTGGCTATTTAAACTCAGCTTAGGAAACTGTCTCCCTCTCTTTCATCTGGCATCTACAATGATGTACTAGACAAGTTGTGTCTGTCCATTAAGGTTTGGGGGAGGGCCTTGTCCCCCAAATATAGCTTGTACCCATGTGTGTATGTAGCCCTTTCTAGACCCTAACCACGTGGGTCATATACAGTAAGTGACTATTCTATTCTATAAGAATCCTTTCTTACTTCCTAAACACTTTCGTCCTAACTGTTTGTATCTATGTTCTATATGTCATGTTACATGTGCTCAGACAATAAAGTCTGTATTGTTGTTATATGTACATCTTTGTTGGATCTTATTACATATATGTTCACCTATGTTAGAGACTTCTTTGAAGACTCCTAATGTATTATAAAAAGCAGTTTTAGCTATGGAAGTTATAACTATATTTAATTCTTATAGCTTAAAAAGTTTAACGATCAACACAAGACAAGCATTCTTTCACTTTAAAGAAAATGGTTGATGATGCAATATTGTCCGACAAAAAAACAATGCTGTAATAATTATCAACCCAAAATCGATAATAATGTAATTTGTAGTTTATTGATTTGATATAATAATAAATAAATAATAATACTTGGCGAGTTAAAAGTGTTGCAATATTTTGGTACGTTTTAGTTTGTGGCATGTATATCATGTGACCAAAGCAGTCCAAGCCATGGAAAGTTAAGTTACCCACTGTGGTTGGTAGAATTATATATATATATATATATATATATATATATATGAGGTTAAGTAAACAAACAAATGTGTTTATTTTTATATGGCTTTAAGCCAATAATTTTTGGAGGATATGTGCTTAATTGAAGTCATACCTAATTTTGAAAATTAATTAGTTAATAATTAATGAATTTTAGGCGGGCATATATGTTCAAATGTTCTCGATTCGTTTAGCCTTACATTTGAACATATATGCCCGCCTAAAATTCATTAATTATTAACTAATTAATTTTCAAAATTAGGTACGACTTCAATTAAGCACATATCCTCCAAATATATATATATATATATATATATGGGAACAAACTACCTGCATCAGTTGTTAGCAACCAAGACACTGCATCCTTCAAAACTTCCTGAAATGCACCAACACTATAACTGATATCCCCCTCCATACACACGCACACCTATATTCAATGACTCACACAATGTTCATATATATATATATATGTACTAGCAGGACCTGTGGATATACCACAGTATGATAATTTATTACAACGCTAAATATGTTTACTTAAGAGCTATTGCAAATAATTCAATATGTAAAAAGTATGATAATCTTGATTTAACTCTCTTTCACTAATTTTTTGTCTTTCTTTGATTTTCATCTTTTCATTATGTTCAATTGAAACAGATTAGCATCATTGCTTCCAGGCGCTCACCCTCTCTCTCTCTATCTTCCCCTACTCGCTTTGTTTGTTTGTTTGTTATTATATTTTCTGTGTAGTATTTCTTCCCTTTCTTTCTTTATAATAAAAATGGAATGGTACATTATTTAGTTGAGATGGCGACACTCATAAAAATTCGGTGATTAAGCGACACCAGATAATTAGGATATCATCTTGGACAATTTGGACAGTCTCATTTTTAACCAGAGGATGTTGCAAGATGGTAACAGTTGGAAGATTAAGGAACATGAGTAATAATAAATAGATATATATATTCTAAAAACCAGGACCTACTTTAAAGTGATTTCATTCAGTTCTATCTCGGCTATTTGGAAAATATCCATTATTAAAATTTTGTTTGAATTAATATTTTGTCACCCAAGTTGATTTCCAGTTTAAACATCAGGTGCATGACATGTATGAATTCATTTGTTAGAAGCACAAATCCTTATGGGTTATTTAATGCTAAAATTTGATTAATTTGTAAATATTTAGATATAATCAAAAATAGCCTACGATTAAAGTGGATTAACAAGCTGAATAATATTCAGACTGACTTTGCCAAATTGACCCTCCTCTATGTAGTGTAAGTTTTGTTAATTGTTTGTACTTATTTGTTCTGTGTTTTGTATGTATCTGTTTGGCACTGGATGCTGGTACTTTATATATGTATTAAGCACACCATTTTTCTGTGTATCTTTTTCACCTCGCAATACAACAGTATATCAACTCGTTACGGGTTATTCTAAGCCAAAATTTGATTAATTTCTGAATGTTTGATTGTAATCCTAAATATTTATAGGTTTGGTTTGGTTTCTTTGTTTAAAGGCATTGTTTGCACAGTTATATGGTTTCAGATATTCCTACCCATTCAAACATCTATTTGACCCATGGATGAGACCTTAACAGGTACTACCATTCCAGGCTAGATTGGACCTGGGAATAATGAATGAAAGGCTATTCCACTCTCCCCAGACCCTAAAAGGTATTACCACTCTGGGTCAGTGTGGACCTGGGAGTAATGAATGAAGGAGTATTTCATGCCCCCTAGACGCTAACAGGTACTACCACTCCGAGTCTGTGTGAACCTGGGATCAATGAATGAATGAGTATTCCATGCTCCCCAAAACCTAACAGAGTCCCATCTATGGGTAAAATAGAAAAAAACATGAGTTTAAAAAATTGTTTAAAAAATGTAAATACCCATGAAGTATGAATAAAATAAAATGTCTTTGGCATGATAAGGGTTGACATGCCGTAAAATCTAACCAACCAACCAGCCAACCTTGGGAAAAGTATGAATCACCTCATCCTCGCAGTAATGAATTAAATAGTACTACTACTGTTCTTCTACAAGGATGGCTCTTGCATTAAATAACCCACAAAGGTTGATATGCCATTAAAACAAAGAAACCAAAGCAAACAAAATCCGAATTTATTGTTGAGATCCAGGCCATGATTGACAGCAATTCAAGGAAGTCAATCGGGTCCATAGCCAGGGATATGGGAATGTCTGAGTTTCTTATCAGGCAGGTAGTGCATGAAGACAACTTTTTGCTTGTTCTGTCCCCACAAGATAATGATGAAAAGCAAACACCCACTCCATATCATGGTGTTTGGGGTGGTTACTAGCAATAGTGACATTATTCCTCTTTCTACATGGAGAGGTTTACATCAACTGCTTGAAGGAGGTAGTGCTGCCCTGGATCAAGAGGGTGGCTGCTGGAAGACCCTACATCTGGCCACACAAGCAAGAGAACCCAGGGTTGGTTGTCAGTAAATTTCTACAACCACATCACCCCTAATATCTGGCTCCCCTCCACCCCAGATTGCAAT
Source organism: Doryteuthis pealeii (assembly GCA_023376005.1). Taxonomy (NCBI): domain Eukaryota; kingdom Metazoa; phylum Mollusca; class Cephalopoda; order Myopsida; family Loliginidae; genus Doryteuthis; species Doryteuthis pealeii. The sequence goes on from CM042155.1 coordinate 49,581,283, forward strand.
CCCCTTGATCAGGCCCCGACACTAACTTTTTTCATGACCGTCCCGAACAAAAATTATCAACCGTCCCAAATGGGGTTTGGACCGTCCCGAAATCAAAATATACTTGTCAGTCATCAGTAGCATAATAACATGTAATAAAACATTAAGAAAAGCTGAAGCAGTTGACAGAAACATTTATTTATAATCAAGAATAATAAAATTAAAATTTTATAAACTAAAATTTATTCTATTTCCATCTTTATGCAGACATTTTCCAATCATAAAAATATATACTGTGTGACTGTGTCTATTTCTTCAGTATTGTTGCCATTAGTAATTTTAAGTCTAGAACTAGACCGTTTTTTGAGGTCAGAATTCGGGCAATCACTGGACGGCCAATATTGGAATGTAGTACTAACTTTTAGCAAAAATTTTAACCGTCCCTGGCAAACTGTCCCGGATGACGTATTGATCGTCCCGGATGATGAATTGATTGTCCCGGATGTAATTTTATCGTCCCCGGGACGGCATTAATATCGAGCCCTGCCCATGATTATTTATAGGGTGTGGTTAAGAGAGAACCTAATAAAACTCTACTCAACACCAAAGATGAACTGAAGGCAAAGGATAATGGCAGAATTTACCAATAAAGGAGGCGGTCGAAATGGCTTGCAGGAGATTCTGCAGTTGTCTGGAGGCTGAGATTGAAACCAATAGCGATTGCCTTTGAATAAATTTAATCTATATTGTTTTTTTTTTTTTACGGCATATCAACCTCAATGGGTCATTTGATGTCGACAGTTTTTAAATAAATTCATTCTTAATGGATACTCAATTTTTTTTTATAAACACATTTTTCTATTTAACCCATAGATAGGACCCTAACAAGTACTACCACTCCAGGTCAGAGTGGATCTGCGAGCAATGGTGATGAAGGGGTGCTCTACATTCCCCAGATCCCCAGAACTGGAACCTCACCATCAGAGAAAGTTTAATGTCATACCCAGGACATAAAGACCCTCAGCTATCATCTTCTAGCACCCATATGATAAAAAGGGTTGAGGCTTGCCATGAGGGCAATAGGGTCCGAACAATCATATAGGTGTTAGGGCTTGACGTGACCAGCCAATTGATCGAAGGGGAGCTCTCCGTTCGCCGTCTAGCCTAAGTAAGGGCCAAAGTGGGGAGTTGCATGCCATGGACAGCTCATCCACTGGGACCTTAAGCATCATGGGGTTGCCATCCATGGTCAACAGGTGGCCCCATTGGGGGGGGGGGGAGGTCTTACCTCTAGGCATGTTCTAAAGCCCCAACTGACTCATTTTTGTGTAATTTAGATGACAGTTTATGAAAATAATTTTCAAAATATGTTTTGTTTATTTTGATATATTCGATATCAACAAAAACAAAAAATATTTTGAAAATTATTTTCATAAATAAATCAAATTAAGGAAAATAAATAAATGAATAGATAAATAAATAAAAAGCATAAAATTATCTTAATATAAAAATATCTTTAAACACCAGTTTAATAATACATGTGACCTTCTGAGCACTGATTTTCAAAGACAGACCGCATAGTAAAGGCTGACGCAACACAATCTTCCTACCCGGCATTTAGCCACGTTTCTGTCCATGTTAAACTGAGCTCTGGACTTAAATAAATACTTTTAAAATACAAGTGTCCTGTATTTATTCAAGACAAAGAAATATACCATATATATGAAAATTTTATTTTTTCTTCTTCACAAAGCTCAACAGTCGATCTGCTAGAAGAATGTCAAAGTTTTGTTTTTTCCTACAAATTGCAAGAATATTTTTTTACCGAGTTTTATATTATAAAATACACATTTTTAATAATATGGATTATAAAAATAAAAAAATAAAATAAAATAAACCAAAGAAATAAACAGTTTTATTTTTTTCAATTCTTTTTCGTGATAGTCAAAAAAAAAAACAAAAAGCCATGAAAAGTGGTTTAACAACTAGATCAATCAAAAGTGTGTTTGTTAGGTCACATTATTTGTATAATGTAACAACCTCTCTCCCATAGTTGTCATTTATTAAGCTTAGTTCGGTTTTGGCACAGGGCGAGAAGTATGGGACACACAGTGAGAATCTAACTCACTAACAACTGTCTGCTATTCTAGCTTGCACCTAAGGGGCACTTTCCAATAATTGTTATATATAAAATGCAACGTCTACAGTCTACACACACACATATAACATTTATATATGTATATGCGTGTATATATAATATATATATATAATATATCATGAGAGAGGTAGTATTTACGTTCCCAGTAAATCATTTAAAGGGAAAGGAATTTAGGAACGATTTTATGAGGTTTTTTTTTATGGTTAAAAAAATTAATAAATCAATGGTAACACAATTTTAAAAAAGAATTCGCGAGTTTTTACATGCGTCTGTTTTAGATATTAAAAAAAAAATGACGATGTAGCCAGTGGCCTTGAAGTCCTTTTTTTCCTTCCTTTTTTTTTTTTTTGCACTAATTTTTTTCCTTCACACCCAGGACACATTATTTTCATATGTGTGCGTGTGTGCGTGCGTTCTTCCCCTTCAAGCACAAGGATTAAAACCTTTGCTACCAGTTTTGTGTCGTCGACATGGGAAAAGAAAAATGAATGTTAGCAGGCGATAGGCCACTTTAACAGCTCTTTCTTTCTTTCTTCCTCTCTCTTTCTTTCTTTCTTTCTTTCTTTTTTACCTATCCATCGCTACAAAGATAAGTTTGATGCCCCCCTAAAAATAAATAAATAAATAAATAAATACCCCCCCCCAAAAAAAAACAAACTCAAAACCAAATAATTTTTTTCAGAGAAAACACCAATTCTAAATTAATTATTCATGAGGTGATATATCTAATTTTTTTTTTCTTATCTTAACAAACAGGCTAGGAAATAACAATATATAATTCTTATAGTTTATATAAAAATGTATATATGGTGTGTGTATGTGTATATATATATATATATATATATATATATATATATATATATATATATATATATACATACATACATGATGCATATTATAATATATATATATATAATATAGATAATATATATAATACAATATGTATTATAATATATATATATATATTATAATAAATATATATATATATATATGAATATATATATATAATATAAATATATATATAAATATAAATATATGTAATAATAATATAATACATATATAGTATTAAGGTGTATATAGAAATAACCTACTCAAGTTTCACCATAACGAATTTTCAGGGTTAATTGCTATGAATTAATCAAGAAATTGATCGATTACAGGTAATTGCGGAAGTGAATAATTCAATAATAGTATTGAGCACTTTATATTTGTCATAACACAGTCTTATTTGGTTAATACTTGTATCGACTGTCAATATTGCGATTAACTCGATATTTTATTCCCCAGTAAGTCATCTTCTTTATCATATGATTATATATATATATAATATAAATATATACATATAATATATATATTTAGAAGCATGAAAGAAATGAGTAAAATAAATGAAAAACTGAGTTGGATATTATGTTCTAAGTTCCATTTATTTTCCTGTTTGCCTTTCATACAGTGAAAGGTATGCCCCTAACTACAGCTATGAGTAAATGGTAAGGCAGACTGGGCTCTTCAGCCTTGGTTAGGCAACCTGTCTAGGAGAAGGAAAACTCTGAATTCAAACCTGTTAAACTCCGCTTGAGAAATTGACCTTGTGTCACATCCTGCTCATGTGGAGGGCTTGGTACATATATATATATATATATATATATACACATATATATATATAGGTATGTCTAATTTTCCAAGTTGAAGGGAGATAACTGATGATATCAGTGAGAATGGAAAAAAAATTATGGGAGCAAATAAGTGTAAAATTTCATACGAAAAAGTTACCTTCCATAGCCAAAAAATGCAAGAAAAAATAACAATGCAAGAAGGACATGCATACTGAAAATTGTTCCTATCACCAGAGTGAAAATCTGGTTATGTGGAAGTAAAAAGGGGAAAAACTCATATTTTTGCTTAACACTGTAGATCTTCTGTAAACGAAAAAGAATAATCGTTAGTAATAATTTTTAATTATATAAAAATCAAAAAATCTGTTCGACAAAATTGTGCATTTTTATTAATACATTTTTATAAAGATTAAATAAATCTTTATTCGTGACAAAAATACTGTGTACAACATGCCACCTTTCAGATGTTTAAAATTCACTATTAAATTTTTAAGTGAATAAAAATAGTTCAACTGAATTAGAGAAAAGTCTTTTTTTTGCATCAATACAAAAAAAATATTGTTTTTAAATCTACAAAAAGAGAAAACGCACTATAAAAATTATTTTTTGAATTTTAAGAAAATAACTTTTAAATTTCCATATAACGTTTTTCGGGTATTGAAATTCTTTTTAAAAAGATTTTTGTTTTAATGTGGTCTTCTGGATTTAATCAGTAGAAATGTAAAAATTAGGGACAACATTTTTTTATTTTTATTCAAATGACCAAAGGTTGGATATACCCCTACAACCATAATAGATAAAAAATATTTTTCAAGCTTATTATTTACTCCTTTTGAGTTTTCACATCAGCATTAGCTGATGGTCTTTCACTGGAATCTGAGTGACAGCAAGTCTCCTCAGGTCTCCAGGACTCTTATTATTATTATCATTATCATTATCATTATTATTATTATTATTATTATTATTATTAGATGAAATAAGCTATTTGTTATAAAATTAAATCATGAATGAATAAAGTGTGAAAATTTAATGAGGATTGATCCAATTGGACAATTCCCTGATTTTTGGTAATTGTTTTGAAATTTTTTTTTATTACCTCCCTTAACAAAAATTGCACATACATCATATATCTATGTGTGTGTGTGAGTAATTTAAAATTTATTTGAAGTGACAAAATTCAGCCTACTCGTATAATTGATTTAATTCAAAGAAATTCATATTCTCTGTGTTTTTGTTTTTTTAATAGTTTTTTTTAAAATTCCACTTTTCCTAATTGTAATATCAGTTTTAAGGTTGTTGAGAATTAATATAGATTATATAAAACTGCTAAGATATCAGTTTTGATACAGTAAAAATAAAATTCCATGATCAATTTTGAGAATTTATTTCTGTTTTTACTAATATGAATGTGTTGTGCTTGCGGTTTTGACAATTTCTCTTTCAAAAAGTCAGCAATATTCATTCACGAATAATGTTCGTTTTTGGGTTTGTTTTTTAAAAAAAAAACATCATCAACTATCTGCCCCAATAGTAGTAGTATCAGTATTCTTATCAGTAGAAGCAAAGCACAAAAAAAAAAAAAAATTTAAATTGACTTTTTAAAAAATGTTAAAAATTGAGACTTAAAATATTGTTGATTTTTAAACTAAGATACAATTTAAGGTTGGAGCAGCTAAGGTTGTTTATTTTTTTTTTACCACTTATCTTTGAAAAAAAACAAAACAACAACAAAAAAGAATGTTTTTTAAAAACGAAAGAATAAAAGTAAATAAATAAACCTGTCATTTTGTTGAGTGTGATAAATAAATGAATAAATATGGAAATATAAAAATGAGCCTTGGGGGTTATAGATAAAAATAAAAAAAAGATGCTGTTTAAAATAAAATTGCCGGCATGATCGACATTTTGCCCCACTTACGAAACAAGTACTTGTCCTGGTTTTAACAGGACGACAAGCCATGAAAATAATGCAGGTTTTCGTAAAAGAAACTACAATCGTTAAAGTTTAACACAAGAATGATACCGTCCCTTATAAGAAATACAAGAGGATTTGATTCTTTTCTTTTTTGAAATTCCCCACAAAAAGAAAATAGATGTTTTTTTTTGGCATCTAAATTAGCTTTACGCACAATACAGACGTGACTAAATTAACGTGTTAAATTTTCAAAGTCAATATGACAAAAAAAAAAAAAAGTGCCGAGATATTACTAAGAGTACATGTCATCGGATAGGAGTAAGTAGCAGAGAAAGAAGTAAAAATTTAAAAAATTAAGTTAAAGAATTAATTTAATTTAAATTCAATTTTCTTTTTAGCCTAAACCTCAGTTCAAATACCAAAACGTACGGGAAGTATTTGGTATTTTTAAGTTAAAAGATGAGCGAACCGACTATCCCCCCTCCATCTCTCTCTCTCTCTCGGAGCATTAACAAGATTATGACGTGAAATATATAAAAAAAACAAACAAACTATTAGACTACCGCTCCTCCAAATACTACTAGCTTAGTTCCGTTCAAAGCTAAACAGAGGGGAAATGAGATAGGAAGAATGTATTGCGTCAATCCGGTTGGAGCAAGAAGCCCTCCTGCTGAGGAAATCCTGACTTATACCTTGACTTAAACACTAACTAATGGCGCCGGGTGAGAGAAAAAAGCGCAACTAGCTCCCCCACAAGGCAAAGATGCATTTATATAGAGATAATATTAAGTATCTGACATACATACACACACGTGTATATATATATATATATATATATATATATATATATATATATATATATACGTGTGTGTATGTATATGACACACTATCTAGGAGATGAATCTCAAACTGTGAAGCCTGCTATCTTCCATCTCATGGAAGCAGGTTTGTGGCATATTTCGCACCAACCTGCTGCTGATGTTGATGAAAATGTATGGCCGGTTCTACACAAATCTACACCACTCAGTGTGACTACTCTAACAGTTCAGTTATTGGATTGTTGGGCTCCCATACATCCCAATTGACAGCAGAGTCCATCTTAGGCTAAGATTTTTTTTAAATTAAGATTCTTAGCTTAGATATGGTACAAGGCCAGTCCATCATATAATATACAGTGGTAACTTGAATTACCAGTGTAATTCGTTCTGCTCATAACTCAATTTCCTCGTATATCAAATCAATTTTCCCCATTGAAATAAACTAAAATGCCATTAATCCGTTCCAGCACCCCAAAACCCCCTAATTCTTTTATCACGTGTTTTTAATAAGAAAAATAGCCGACTGCATTGTATAAAAACATAATAAAATAGAATGTAATGAATTAGGTGCTGTAATAATGTTTATCTTTTTATAAAAAATATATAATTCTTTGGCGTAATTAAAAATTTGGAAACTTGTACCTCAAAATTTAGCTTTCAACACAAAGCAAAAAATCGACCTAGTGACAGCTCGTAACTCGGAAAACTCGTAATTCAAGGTATCATAGAAGGGGGTAAAGTAAAGCAAAACTAATGGGGCAGATATATTCGGTTAATATAAGATTTCTCACCTATTCTGTCGGTAAAGTAAGCTTAACTTAGTTGTGGGCCCAAGGACTGAAGCATGGGCACCCAGTGAGAATCGAACTCACTAATGTTTCATTATCTCGATAGGCGGTTACATCATACGAAGCATTATTGAGATTAGTATTACATGATTTTTAATATATTTTTGATATTTTAAATTTAATTTTAATTACATTGCAAACAAAATCTACGAAAAGGGTATAATGTAACACTTCAATTGGTATTTAATAATATAACAGAAATTAAAATGCTTTACTATGCTCCAATAATAGTTGTTATATTAAAAAAAACTATTATTGGGGTGTCGTACAATTTTATTTTAATCTATAAAAAAAAAGAACCTTATTTTTTGTTTTGTGCGACTGCAATTTAATTTCTAAAATGATCTTAATCTTTCGACGAAATGCAATACCCAGAGAATCAAACTGTAATGTTTCAGTATGTGTGCTTTTAAAATCAAATTTGGACCTTATTTAACCGCAAAAATCCTGATCTAAGGAAACAATTTTTAAAAAAAGCTTATCAAAATACCTCAAAAGTACAAATAAACCACGTGACAACCGGTCCACTTCCGGTCCGGTTTCGTTTTCTTATTTCCTGTTTTTGACAAGGAAGTAACCTCCATAATGTCAATAAGAGTTGAGAAAAACCACGCGGACATTTTTTTAAGCGTTGAAAAATTGACTTCTTTCGGTAAGAAGGTGGAAAGCCCCCCCTACCCTTGTTGTTTCTCGTAACCCACAAATGATTTTAAAACAGTACATCCCTTTTCTGGGAATCGAGGAGCAAACCAAAGCCGGTCCAATTTCGGGTGGTGGGGTGGGTGGTGTCAGGGGAGCTGTCCCTACTGCCCCGAGGTAGTACCTCCCCACAGAAATAGGTATGGTGACGGTTAGGGTCACCCCCGGGATTCCTAAGCCCCCCCCCCAAAAAAAAGGGAAATATAGGTTTTTCTCTCTTATGTCAAATTCCATTAATGTTTTTTTTTTTTGGTGTGTGTGGGGGGTGGGGAGCTAGAATTCCCTTTTATGGAGCAATGTTTTCTTTAAGATAACGAACATCACAAACCTGGCAATATTGATGTTTTGTTTTCTCTCTTGTCAAAAAGATAAAAAGAGGCCAAATCTGAAATTTTGGTTTATGTTCCGAATATGCTTTTTTTTTCTTCTCTGGTAACAAAATTGCAAAATTTAATAAATTTGATTTTTCGAATGTATAGTTTTTAGAACCATTTATTAGAATATTTAATCCGGGATTAATATATATCAATTAACCACCCCCACTCACTAAAAATAAAACGTGTCGATTATTTAAAAGGTTAACATTAGAGATGTCATTTTTTTTCTCTTAGTGTGTAACAACGCCATTGCACGCGATTTTTTTTTTATGCGCCGGTGACAACCCAAAAAATCTCTTCAGAAATACAAGACCGGAAACACACTTCTAAAGCCACATAACTAGGTAAATTTGTGTCAATGGTTTTCTTTCATTTTTGTTTATCAATCCAAATAAATTTGTACTTGTCTGATGAATTGGTCCAAATGCAACGTAAGAATGTATTTTATTTGATTTTAAGAGATTAAACCAAAACGTTTATTAAATTTTATTCCAATATCAGTGAAGTGTTCGCCATTTCTTTGGCGACAAATTCACACACTTTGGAAACGAAATATAAATTTAAGCTTATTATGATGTTAGGGGCGCATTATACAATACTAGCTATGTGTAATATTTGTCAGGGGAGGTAATGATTTTTTTAAATTCTTTAATTTTAAAACAATTACCAAAAATTAGGGAATTGTCCGATTTTAATGAAATTTTCAGCACTTTATTTGATAATGAATAACATTAAAAAATCTTGAAAAAAAACAAAAAAAACAAAAAACAAACAAAAATATTTTTTTTATCAATTCGGATTGTAGCTGGGGTCCAACATTAGGTCATTTGAATAAAAGAAATTACAATCCCTAATTAAAAAAAAAAAATGTAAGTTTAAAAATGTGCAATTTTGCACAACATATTTACTAATATTTTTATATATGTAAATAGGTATGGACAAATAAGGAGATAACTGAATGATTTTATAAGGAATTTTAAAAAAAAATATCGATATCAATTTACAATTTAGACAACGTTATGGAAGCTTGCATATGTAACAATATAGAAAAGTTACACGGTGTAGCCAAAACACCTAAGAAAACATATCAACACAAGGATGTGCGTATTGAACAGTTGTTCAGGCCCCAGAGTAAAAATCCAGATATTTTGAAAAACGGGGGGGGGGATAACTTATTTCCCTTTAGTTTTCTGTAAAAAAAAAGAACTATTGTTAATAATGATTTTTTTTTAATATATAAAAATCTCGGAAAATATGTTACTCAAAATTACGCATTTTTAAACTTACATTTTTAGATACATCTATGGTGAAAATATTGACTTCAAGATGGCTGCTTCAAGTCGTTTAAAATTCACTATTAAATTTTTAAGTGAATAAAAATTGACCGATTGAATCAGAGAAAATACTTTTTTTTGGCATAAATTCAAAGAAAAATATTGTTTTTAAAACTACAAAAAAAAAAAACAAATATGCTACATAAATTATTTTTTGAGTTTTAAGAAAATAACTTTTAAAATTTAAAATCATTTTTTGGGGGGTATTGAATTTTTATTATTTTTATTTTTTTTAATGTATTCTTCAAGATTTGATCTTTGTTGAAATGTAAAAATTAGGAACCAGAAATTTTTTTTTTATTCAAATTACCAAAGGCCAAAACTCCCACTACATTCTGAATTAATAAAAAACTTTTTTTTTCAATTTTTTTTTAATAAAATATTTTTATAAAAATTAATGATCAAAGAATAAAGTAGTGAAAATTTCCTTCAAATTGAACAATTCTCTGATTTTTGGTAATAGTTTGAAAATTCAAAGGGATTTAAAAAATTTTTTTATTACCTCCCCATTTGTCTACACACAGTTATTTCAAACAAATTATAATAATCTTGAGTAAACAATTATAGCTTCAAGTAATTATTCTTAATACAAATATTTCACTGTTATATATCATCAAGTCTGTGTGAAATAAACCTATTATTTTGAAATAGAAGTGTGAAGGGACGACCGAACGCAACCACGGTAATCACTGTTGTCGACACAACCGCAATGTTCACTAGTTTCCAGTTCGACACAAATGTTCACTGGTCTCTAGTCAAACACACGTCACTGTTCTGGTTAGGAAGATGAAACAAAAACTGCCCTGTGATGTGGGAAGGTAGGCCTTAAATAATAATTGACAGACCACTGCACTCACCAAGATCTTACATCTGGGCCAATTACGCTTAGCGCTGCCCGACCTGTGAGAAATTTGCATACGTGCCAACACAATCTCGAAGCTTAGAAGTGTGTTTTCCTTAAATTACAAGCCACCACTCATGATTAGGAAGTTGTGAGTTCAGTCTCTGTAGTCATCCGTTACATTACTATTGAATACGTATAATTTTTATACAGATCTATTTGACCTATAGATGGGACCCTAACAGGTACTACCACTCTGGGCCTGAGTGAATCTGGGAGTAATGGCAATGAAGGGGTAATCCACACTCCCAAATCTCCAGAATTGGAGCCTCACTATCAGTTTAGTGTCATACCCAGGGCACATCATTTTTTGTGGGTGGTGGGGGTAACCCTCTGCAGTTTATTCTAGGAGTAGTAGTAGTAGTTAGTTGTCCATCATATCTGATGATGACACCATGCAAATTTTTTTTCTCCATTTGATTCGATCTTTGGTTGCATCTTGCCAACTGCCAATGGAGATGTTCAAGTCCTCCAGTTTCTCTTGATGTTTGCTTAGAGTGGCAATGTAGATAATGTATTTTTGGATATTATGTCGCTCCTTCTTTCTGATCTATTCGAGTTGGGTCTGTCAAGCATTGTCTGGATATTCCACAATGCAAGTTTGAGATCTTTGTAAGTTTGGAACATTTTATTATGGGCAACGTTCTGCCAGTATGAATATTTATTTTTTGTTTGTTTTGTTTTATGGCATATCAACCTCAGTGGGTCATTTAATGCTGATAAAGTTTTGAAATAAATCAATTCTTAATGGATAATACAATTTTGTTTATAAACTCATGTTTTTCTATTTAATCCATAGATGGGACCCTAACAGGTACTACCACTCCGGGTCAGAGTGGACCAGGGAGCAATGGTGATGAAGGGGTGCTCCACATTCCCCAAACCTCCAAAACTGGAACCTTTCAGATAGAGTTTAACGTCATTCCCAGGACATGTATACCCTCAGCCACCGCCTTCTAGCACCCATATGATAAAAAGGGATTGGGGCTTGCCATAAGGGCAATAGGGTTGGGAAAATCATATAGGTGCTAGGGTTTGACGTGACCAACCGATTGATCGGAGGGGGCCTCTATCCCAAGATAGGGCCAAAGTGGAGTATTGCAAGTCATGAACTGCTCATCCACCTGGGCTCTAAATATTTATTTTTGTTGAAGTACATATTTCACAATGGAAAGCAGCAAAGTTTGTTTAGGATGCACAAGGGTTTGCCATTTGTTTGTGCGCCTCTCTCCTCCACTGAGAATGTGCTGTGCTGGCAAGGGGTGTCCAGGACAAGATCAGTATCTCAGTGGTCGCAGTGACTGGGAGTATTTTAAGGTGTATACACCTACTCTCACAGGTTGTCACACATTTAGCTTTGTCAGGGTTTGTTCTCCCATATAATAATGAGATAGAAAGAAATACAATGTACCTTTTAAAGCTCTATGAAGAAATGCAAATTACATGCTTTATAGGATGGAGACAAATACAAGTGAATTTATAAAACTTATTCCTTTTAAAAGAAATCTAATTTTTTTTAGTTAATGTACACCATGCATAATCCTATGCCATAAACTCTTTTATGAACTATTAAATTATTTGGCTACAACTTGGTGAATTACAAAATTGTGTGTGTGCAAAATCTCTATTCTAAAATTAAACTGCTTTGCTGGAAACTTTTGCAGACGTTTAATATTTTGCTGAATTACATTTTCACTGGCAACTTTTGCACACACATCGATGCCACACGGTATGTATTAACATCACTAAAAGCAAATGATCCAACATTAAAAAAACAAAGCAAGAAAAACAGGCATGGGAAATCGAATAACTTTTTATTTTCAATGAAATCTTTTGAAATAGTTTCAGGTAATTTCAAAATTGGTTCATCACTGTAAAGACAGCACAACAGCGCATAAATCACCACATTACACTGAGGACCATCTTTTTTTTAAAGTACACGGCCTTGCACCAGTTAAAAACGAACAATCCAAGTTGAAGTTATATGCACTTTATAAGAAGTCAGACATGATAGATCATGTAACTGTTTGAATTAACAAAATAAGCCAACAGCGGTTGCTTCCCTTAGATTTGAAGCCGAGAAAACACGAGACAACGAGCGAATTAGTTGTGAGGCAGAAGTGCAAACCGAACCATAGTTCCATTGTATTAACCAATAAAAATATTTTTAAAAAAAATGAAAATTTTGTCTCGTACTAGTTGATGTATCTGTCTTCGTTGGGTAAGTAACCAAAACTTAAATAGTAACTGATTATTACACAATTTTTGGTGTCAGAAATTACAGGAAAACACTTAAAATTGTAAGTAAAGTTGGCAGAGTGGCTTATTGTGGATATCAGCCGGACAGTGAGGGAGTCTATCCTCTTTTCACTGGCACTGTACCAGAGAGATTGTTTTTGCTGAGCTGGAGTGCCACACCGACCGTCAGCTCCCCATTATACTGCACAGATCAGATTAGCCAATCTATGCTACTCATACATTGAGATGGGGGCGACCGGTATTGAACCCGGAACCTTGTGATTCCTAGGAGGGTACTCTATCGACTGAGCTAAACCATTTAAATTGTAAGGACTGTTATTCACTAAGCTTAGTTTAGTTTAGCACAAGGCCAAAAAGTACCAGGCACCCAGTGAGAATCAAACTCTCTAACATATTAGTAATTCTCTCTCCATATAATATTTTGTTCTGCAACATTCTGTTTTTTTCAATTCCCTACTCCTCCTTATCTGCTTAATAACAATGTTTCTTGAGCGTCCACAAACACGTCCAGTCACTATGAATGACTCTTAACATTTTCACGCTCAGAGTTGCCAAGGCATGGAATAAACTACCTGGATCCGTTGTAGGCTGCCGAAATACTGCATCTTTCAAAGCCTCCATGCTTCCTGTAGTCCTCCAACACTATACCTGATACTCCCATCCACACACATATGCATGCACACATACATGTATATTATTACTGTAAGCTATTCATGTTCCTGACACTAATACATTATTCTGTGTACTTGACATGAGACTTTGATGAGTTATGGTGCACCTGAGCACTGTACACAATAAATTTCCTTATTTTTTTTTAATAGTCTATTAGTTTAAACTTACCAACCATTATACCATATGAAGTGTCCAAAACTTTGCTTAGTATGATACACAAGGTTGTTTATAGTACCTGCCTTTACTAATGGTCACCCATCTAGACACTGACCAGGCTCATTGCTGCTTAACTTTGGTGATTTGCAGGTACTGGTGCTTTCAACATGTTTTTAATGTAAGTTTTTATATACAGGATGCTGCAATTATACCTACCACCTTTTAAACTGTCTCTTATGTGCTGCAAGTGAACTTAGGCAAGTGGTAATGTCTTACTTTTTTTTTCAAATAGTTATGATCATGGGTTGGACTGGTGCACGCTGTGTATTTGCTGTCGAAACATTTTTTTAAGACTGGTGAATCTGTAATTGCTATACGTATAGCTTTTCAAACTCATTTCATGTTTTGTTGGAATGATGTTGTTCTGGATAGAAAATCAATACTTCTATTGGTTGAAAATTCTATCTGGAACTACTTGAAATGAGCTTGAAAAGTTATCTGTGGAGCAATTACATATTCATCAGTCTTAAAAAAATTACTTTATAGAAAACAATATGGATTAGTCCAAATCATGATTGTAACTGATCGTATCTGAAAAAAAAAAAATGGTAAGATGGAGCTACAATTGCCACTTGCCTAAGTTTATTTGCACCATTCAGGTGACAGTTTAAAATGTGGGAGGTATTTCTGCTGCACTTCATGTATGTATGTATATATATATATATACATACATACATACATACGAAAAAATCATACGAATACATACGAATAAATACATACGTAAAAATCCTTCAACGATGGCAACAATACTTCACGGATTTATTTAATAACCCTTCAGTAGTCAGTGCTGATGTTCTGCAGAGTCTTCCTCAACAGGAGACCAAATATGAGATGGACCATTTACCAACTTTTACAGAATTTGAAATGGCTATCAAACAAATTAATTCTGGTAGGGCACCAGGTTTGGATGGGCTTCCAGTGGAACTGTTGAAGGTAAAAAGTTTTAATGTCAATCTTGCTCTGTTTGATCTCTTAACTCAATGTTGGAATGGTTCTCCTCTACCAAATGAATGGATTGATGGTGCTTTGGTGTGTTTATATAAGGGCAAAGGAGATAAAGGTAGTTGTGATAACTATTGTGGAATCACATTTCTGGGTGCTGTTAGCAAGGTTCTCTCAAGAATCTTGTTGAATCGATTGCTTTTTTACATTTGCCCAGTAGTCGTTCCTGAATCACAAAGTGGTTTTAGGTCTGGCAGAGGAACAAACGACATGATATTTTATATATATATATATAATAATGAAATTTATTGTGTACAGTGCTCAGGTGCACCACAACTCATCAAAGTCTCATGTAAAGTACACAGAATAATGTATTAGTGTCAGGAACATGAACAGTTTACAGTAATAATATGCATGTATGTGTGCGCGTGTGTGCATATGTATGTGGAGAGTAGCATCAGGTATAGTGTCGGCAGACTACAGGAAGCATGGAGGCATATATATATATGTTATAAAAAATAAAAATACTGGGTTTCTTGAAGCATGAATGGATGGTGAATGCAATAGATTAATATTTAAGAAATGCTTTTGGCTTCCCAATTATGTCTGAATTAATAGTCTAGATGATAATTCACTATGAAGATATTTATACAAATTTTTGTTGGCCGATTAAGGCAGTCAATTTGCTTGATGTAAATTTTTTTGAAGTTAATGGATTTTTATTGGAAGATGGTTTGTATGTTGAAAATTATTTACTAAGGAGGACTACTAAGTGATTTTGTAATATTTTAACTAAAAAGAAATTAGATAATTCGTAAATTGTGCTGAGTCGTAAGTAAGTTGAATTTTTGTATGTTGAGTATTGAGAAGGGTTACTTGAGTGGTGTTTTGTATAATTTTGGGTTTTCTGAGGGGGGAAGGGAGTGACAGGGTGATATATATATATATATATATATATATATATATACAATGTCACCTTGACTTACAAGGTTTCTGAATTATGAGCTGTCACTTGGTCAATTTTTTGCTTTGGGTTTTGAGCTAAAATTTGAGATACAAGCAAGCTTCAGATATGCTTATGTTATTAAATTCACTAAAAACATTTAAGTTGCCAAATTTATCACACAAAAAAAAAAATATTAAAACATATTACAGCATTTAATTCATTACATTGTATTTTATCATGTTTTATACTGTAATTGCTACAACATTATTTAGTAGAGAAAAAGGCTTAAATCTACTCAAAACTATGACATTTATAACATTACATTTTTTGAAAATTCTCAGTAGATTTTGGGGAAAAACTCTTAGCATCAAGAATTAATGGATGACTGGCATTTGGTGTTGATATAAAATAACAAAAGTATTATTTAGGGTAACCAATACATTTGAATGAGACCTTAATGAGAGGTACAGCATTAAACTGAATTTAATAGTCCAAAATGCAATGAAAAAAACTTAACAGAATATACATGCAGATATTAAAACACACAAAGTCTGGTGTTTGACTCGCCTCAAACACAAATTCTCACTGTCTTCTTTTCAAAATAATTTGCCTTTTATTGAGCTAGTGGCTCACATATTCAAATTACTGAGGGTCATAAAACAGCCCATCCAGCTCATGCGCAGCAAAGGAATGACAAATGGTAGTCGTGACAGTACAAATCAAGCTTCAAGGACACTTGGAGTCAGGTAAGTTCGGACCCACTTCACTACATAAGCAAACCCATCCATGGAGTCTATAGCTCTTCACATTTGACCACCTGTCTGATTCACTCCTGAATATAACACCCCCCCCCCCGGCTAATTATAAAAATGGAGGCCAGAGTTTATTCTAGAATCTCCAAAAGATATAAAAGATTCTCCACCATTTTTGATACCATTTCAATAAAATTAGTGGTCTGATGAAGATAATATATATATATATGTATATATACATACACATATCGGTGGAAATAAATTTATAACTGCTAATATTACCGGTATTTAGGTATTTTTCTTTACTATATATATATATATATATATACACTAATAGCTACATTGGCCATACAACAACAACACTATCCCGCCGTCTTACATACCATCTCTCCGACAAAGCTCCATAAAACAACACTTTGTTAAAAAAACACCCAGAAAAATCCACCTCCCCTGAAATAAGAAAAATCTTAAACGAAAATACTAAAATTATCTACAAAAATAATAAGAAACGCCTACAGATCCTAGAAGCTGTATGCATAAAAAATAAAAAACCTAACATTAATAAAATAGCATTTAAAGTCAGAGACAACGTATTAAGTATCTTCAATAACTAACACTTACCTAACCCCCCCTCTTAAAAATAATAAACTCTGAATTTGATAAAAGCATAGATAACAGAACTAAAAATTAACTAAAAACCATATTACGTAACCCCATGAAGACGACTGGAGAAACAGTTGAAAGCGCTCGGGAAATCAGTATGAAAAATATCATGAATCAACTCGATCCAGATTCAAAAAGGATAGCCAGTAGACTGGAAAAATATCTATACAAAAAATGAAAAAAGAATACTCCGTGTTGTTCAATAACACATGCCTTGAGAATAATTTGCTGCCAAAATACACAAAAAATATATATATATGTATATATAGGAATAAAACAAATGTCTTTGGCATAAAATTATAAAAAAACACTTTTCATTCACCTTCATAATAGGTTAAACTTGATAAATAAAGATAGTTTAAAATTTGTATGCTATAATTTTTATTGGGTAAGCAATATATTTCTTTCTTTTTAGGAATATATACCACTGATATATATATATATATATATATTTATCAAAGGGTTACTACAATGTTTTCATTGTAGTAGCATAAGTAGTTAATCCAAAAGGGCTCAATATATCTTGTAAAATATAGAGCATTAATAGGCGAATATATATTTCATTAGCCACATAGATTTACTTAGTTCCCCTGAAGACGGTGTACTAAGAACACCGAAACCGTGGTAGGGAAATAACTTCTCTACAACTATATATATATATATATATACACACACACACACATATATATATATATACACATGGTGTTTTGGGAGAAATTGACAGTTTCATAAGGAAAAAGAAAAAGTACTTGGTAACTACAAAATTCAATGGATTGTAAAGAAATTTAACAGGCATGAAATTCGATACTACTGTCAACAAATTTCACTTAAAATAACCACCATTAGTGTTGATCACAGCCTCAATCCTGTTCTGGAACCTGGAGCCAGTTGATATTACAGTTTCCCTGGGAAGAGTCTTAATTCTATCAATTAACTGGGCTTTTGTAGTACTGGCACAGTGATTGGTGTCTTTCTCAACAGTGCCCCATACATAATAGTCCATGGGGTTAAGATCTGGGGAGTTTGGAGGCCAAACATTGGGACTGGTGTAGTTGTAAAAATTTGCCAACAACCGTTTTTGGCTTTTCCCAGAGGTATGGCAGGGGGCTGAATCTTGCTGTCATACATATGGCCTACCATTGGCTACCCTTGTTATCCAGGGCTTGACTACAGTGTTTAGCAACTCCATGTAGGCATCTGAATTCAACCTGATACCCTCTCTGAAAAAATGTGGAGGCATCACATCACCCTCAGAGGACACACATCTGAAAACCATCACAGTTTGGAGAAATTTAGTCTGCATGACACAAGGAGAGTCCTTTGGACTGTATGCAAGCCATCTGTTATTCTGCGTGTTGTGCTTTTGATCTTGGCAAACGTTTTTCTCATTGGAAAAGAATCAGATTGTTTGTGGTTCAACAGAATATTTCACTTTGATCAGAAGTTTCTTCGCTTTTGTCAGACAATTTTCACAGGCCTTTTCTGGGAGCAGTTGACCTATGCGACGCTTGTATGAGTAATAGCGAAGGTCTTCATTGAGTGCAAGCTTCATGGTAGAGGCTGAAACATTCAATTCATGTGACAAAGCCCGAATTCCAATGCCAGGGTCCTTCAACACTTTTTTCTGCAGGTTTTCACGGAATTCTGCTGTACGAATGCAATCAGATTGTATGTTATGTTGCTTTCTTCTATCTATATGCTGTCTCCATTGCAATTCTCCAGTTCATGCCTGATTGTTTTTACAGTGTTCAGGGAGCATTGGGCAGCAGCCATAATCTCCTTATTTTGATGGCCAGCGCAGATCATCATGATACAAGTTATTCTCTTCCATGATTCAGGTGGGTTCCAGTCTTCCATTCTATCTGTCATCACATATATGAATGAAGACAGGTCCAAGCTTTTAAATGAGGTATAGTGTGCTTCAATACCTCCAGCCTACGGCAAAAAATAACCTAATATAAATGTCAAATTTATCCTGAACACCCTGTATATAAATATATATATATATATATATATATATATATTATTATACTGAAGCTGATTGAATCAATGATTGTTTTCTAAAGAGGTAATTCCATGTCAAATCATCCAGGCCATGTCACCCACCATCTTCAATTTTTCTGAAATCTTGTCTTATGTATGTATAATAAAATTAGCCAATTCCCCAAATTTCAGCTTCCAATTTAAAAAAATTGGTGGAGTTATGTCAATTTTTAGCTCTCCAAATTTGAGCCCCATAACAAAAAAGTCAGGTGGGGCGGAAAGAGGTTTAATATTTTAGGTTTAAAAGGTAGCTAATTATTCTTGGTGTGTGTTCCTAGGGTTTGATTTTAACGCCATTTTATTTGGTGGTCGCGCTGGAAAGGAATTCAAGAGAAGAAAAAGAAGAGACAAAGACAAAAAGTAGTTTTATGATTTAGGCTTTATTCACGGATCATAGCCACCACATGGTAAGGAAATTCCTTCCTGACCAGTAATCGTGTCTCACACTAGTCAAGGTCTAAGTCTGAATGGCCGAGAGATTACCTTGGGGGTTGGAAGGGGGTCCTGCTCATGCTCAGGGGATTCTTCCAGTGTGAAGGCTCATGGCAGTTTGTTATTTTTAAAATTCAACCCTCCCCCCATATATATATGTTTTGGTTTTATATATATATATATATATATATATAATAATTTCATAGAGGAATTATATATATATATATATATATATATATATATAAAATCAAATACATATGTTGATAACACTTGCTAGTCTCGCAGATCCATTATTAGTGAGTTTGATCTTCACTGGATGCCCCATAAAAAAAAGACCATATGTTAATCCACCCTGGTGGGAAGTTAGGAAAATAATTTTTTCAATTATTTATGTTGGCTACATTAATGCAACTAAAATATTTCAATGGCTCTTATAGATATAATGATTGATTGATTTTAATGGCATGTCAACACTACAAGGATTATTTCATACCTAGAGGTTAGGGAATTGTGTTCATTGTATGTTGATTTTTTTACATTTTTTGCATAGTTTCTTCTTAAGAGTTTATATATATATATATATATATATATATATATATATGTATATTGTACATGTTCTTATCAAATAGGAATAATTCTTTAACAGATCTATTTGACCCATAGACGGGATCCTAACAGGTACTAACACTCCCAGGTCAGAGTGGATCTGGGATTAATGAAAAATGAAGGGATACCTACACTCCCCAGATTTCATGAAGTGTAACCTCAACATCGGATGCAGATTAGTGTCATATCCAGGATACCTCCTTAGGGGTGTATCTTATCCCGCTGTAGGAATTCTTAGCCCTGCTATAGGACATACTCCACCCTGTCGGCTTGGGTGTTAGAATGCACCGACTACACCTCTGCAGAGGGGTAAGGCTCCCCCAATGGGGCCACCTGTTGGCCATGGGTGGCGACCTGTGATGCTTAAGGATAGAACCCAGGTGGATGAGCAGTCCATGACTTGCAATATTTCACTTTAGGCTTTTCTTGGGCTAGACGGGCAGGCAGAGAGGCCCCCTCCGATCAATCGACTGGCCACGTCAAGCCCTAGCACCTATATGATTGCCCCAACTCTATTGCCCTTATGGAAACACCCAATCCTTATCATATGGGTGCTAGAAGGCGGTGGCTGAGGGTATACATGTCCTGGGAATGATGTTAAACTCTATCTGATGGTGAGGTTCCAGTTCTGGAGGTTTGGGGAATGTGGAGCACCCCTTCATCACCATTGCTCCCTGATCCACTCTGACCCGGAGTGGTAGTACCTGTTAGGGTCCCATCTATGGGTTGAATAGAAAAACATGAGTTTATAAACAAAATTGTATTATGCATTAAGAATGAATTTATTTCACAACTTTGTTGGCATTAAATAACCTAAAGAGGTTGATATGCCGTAAAACAAACCAAACCAAACCAAACTATAGGACGTACTGTTTTGTAAGGAACATTTCTCAAATCTTTTAGAAGTTTCACACGTTTGTAAGATAAGAACATTTCTACATACACCATTTTGTTTTGTACGTCCATAAATTTTGTATTCAATTAGGTTCACTCAGGCAATAAAATATCTTGTAACTAATTGCATGTGATTTTTTTTTTTTTAGAGGAAACAACATTTCTCTTACTAAAATTCCTGTTTTTATTTGTTTTTTTCCCCAACAAACCTCGATAAGACGTAAGCTTATAAAATCTATTCAAATTTTAAATTAAATAAAGGCGAATTCAAAATGAGGCTTCATGTCACTGCTGTACCAAGGGAGGCTACAACGTTTTAGTCTTTGAAAAACATTATAATAAAAATATTTGATTCATTTGTTTCTCAGAAATAAAAAAAATAGTATTAATGCAAAAATATCTATTTACGGGTTAAAATAAAATACTCAAAGAAATTATCTTTCAAAATTTAGCAAACATTTTTGTTAATAAATAAGTAGTGGCTTCTATAGCCTTTAGCGCTCGAAACAAATTGCGTTCCAAATGAAGAGTTATTTCCCTTGTTCTTTTTACGTTTCCTTGGCAACGAATCAGAATGGACGCTCTTGGGGGTTATGCAAATTCCTTAAATCAGTGACCCAAACTTTTTTTTTTCTTCCAATCATTATACGATTCTCAACAGAATTCAACCATCTTTTAATATGTGATACTCCTCATCGAACTCTATCAGAAAATCATATTAGATTGGCACTTTAGTTCTGCACGAAATTGGCCATTTTTACCCACTCTCAGGGGGGATATCAGGCCTCAAATTTCGCCTAAAAGTCCAAATTGAGCACGTTTTTCTCCATCAGTAAATTCTACGCATCAGAATCCATGAGAAAAAACAATAAAATCGATAACGTACATTTTCAGCAAGATACGTAGACTTATAATGGCTGAAAAATTGCAGAAGCCATACCTGCATCTTTAAAAAAAAATAATAACCAACCCCTTCCACCTTAATTTTAAAAAGATTTAGATTTATTTAATGGCATATCAACCCCTTATGGATTATTTAATGCTGAAATTTGATTTATTTGCAAATGTTTGATTATAATCATATATGTATATTTTCAACATTTTATAGCTAATTTTTAATCAAATTATTTTAATCTTAAATTTGTATTTAATAATAATAAACATTTGTTTGCACAGTTATATGATAATAATAAAATGAAATTTATTGTGTACAGTGCGCAGGTACACCACAACTCATCAAAGTCTCATGTCTAGTACACAGAATAGGTATGGTATTGGCAGACTACAGGAAGCATGGAAGCCTTGAAAGATGCAATGTTTCGGCAGCCTACAACGGACGCTGGCAGCTTATTCCATGCCTCAACAATTCTGAGCGTGAAAAAAATGTTTGTGAAAGTCATGTGAGCAATGCTGTTTTCTGTCTTTGTAGGCATGCCCACATGTGTTAGAAACATGGAGATCAAAAAGGTGCTCATGGTTGCTGTTGAAGTTTCAACGAATCCATTCCCAGGGCAGCGAGACGTTCAGAGTATGGTAGATGCCTGATGGAGGGTATTCGTTTGGTTGCACGTCTGTGTACAGTTTCTAGGAGGTTAATGTTCTGAGCGAGATAGGGGTTCCAGACTGGTGATGCAAATTCCAAGTGTGGCCGTACCATAGCTTTGTACAGCTTTAAATAGATAGCCGATGAGTGGCTGACAAAGGTCTTGCTGAGCAACGCCAGGACACACTCGGCCTTTCTGACAATTTTAGAGATGTGTTTCGTCCAACGTAAATCACTGCTGACAGTAATATCCAAATCATGTTCACAAGAAGATTCCTTGATATTAGTGTTGTGGAGGGAGTATATGTATGATGGGTTTTTCCTTCCAAAATGCATGGTGGTGCATTTGTCCACAGCCAGCTTCAGTTGCCAGTCGGTGATCCATTGTTGCACTGTGTCCAGATCTGACTGTGATAAAGATCTGCAGCGTTCAGGATCTGTCTTTTTTATCTCAAGGTACAGCTTGATGTCATCTGCATACTTCAGTACTGTGGTATTCCTTAAGTTAGCATCTATATCATTGATATACGCAACAAACAAAAGGGGGCCAAAAACAGATCCCTGTGGTACCCCAGATGACATCTCATATGGTGAGGAGTGTTGGTTTCAAGTGTTCCTATCTAATATTAATGATTGTGTATTTGCTACCCCAACTTATAATAATGAATATAAAATAAGAAATGGTTTTCACTGTCATAATGCCTTAGGAAAGGGTTAAAAAATGGGTTGAAATATGAATTAGATTTTTAAATTAATTTTGTTATCGTCTTTTGTTTTCCTTTTTCTTTTGTTGTTGTTGTTGGTTTTAAACTAAGTATGGAAGAAGGAAGTGATAAGATACACCAACACGTAAAAAGAGATACATCGTGAACCTATATAGTGAAATGTTTCTTTTTTAAACTGCTTTTTAAAAATTATGTGGGGTGGCCCATTGCTGGTATCAGTTGAACAGTAAAGGAGTCTATCCCCCTTTCACTAGCACTAGACTAGTGAGATTGTTTTTTGCTGAGGTGGGGGTGCAGTACCTACTGTCAGTTCACAATTGCTTGACTGTACAGATCAGATTACTCAAGCTGTGCTACACATGCGCTGAGTTGGCAAAGACTGGTATTGAACCTGGAACCTTGTAGTAAGCGTTCCTATTTTGAGACAATTTCACAGAATTTTGTCAAGTGTTAAACTTCAAAATACAAATATTTTATTAATTTTTTGGATAATTTTTGTCCTGTGTCAGCTATACCCAATTTAAAATCCTTCGGATGGCCAATCAAATTCATGTTTGCTATTCACATTTCATGTTGAACATTTATCAGAGAAATCCAGTCAATTATTCTGCTACTTTCTTAATGTATTAATTCCATAATCAAGTCATTTTGATAAACAAAGTTACTTACAATAACCTGCTGTTGTTTCTGTTTGATTTTGGTGATCTAGTGGGAACTGGTGCTTTCAGTGTGGATTGACCATAATGAAAAAATTTAAAAATTGAATTGGATGATTTCAGAAATAATGGAAAGAAAAAGAATTTAAGGAGGCATTTTTTGGGCTGATCAGATGAATTAATAAACAGAATTTGATTTGTATATAGATATTGTATCAATATTGTATACGTTCTATGCAAAGATTCTTTAAAAAAATGTTGATGTGAGAAGATAGTAAAAAGGGGAGATGCCCAAGGAGACATGAAAAAATAAATAAAGTAAAAAAAAGTAAAGTTGGCAGAATGACCTATAGTCGGTATCAGCTGGACAGTGTGGAAGTCTATCCCCTTTTCACTAGCACTAGACCAGGGAGATTAATTTTTGCTGAGGTGGAGCACCACACCTATCGTTTGCTCCCTATTTTACTGCACAGATCAGATTATCCAATCTGTGCTACTCATATATATATTTACCAACCCCTCTGCACGAGCAGGATGCGACACAAGGTCAATTTCTTAAGCGGAGTTCAGCAGGTTTGAATTCAGAGTTTTCCTTCTCCTAGACCGGTTGCCTAACCAAGGTTAAAGAGTCCAGTCTGCCCTAGTATTTACCCATAGCTGGAGGGAGAATAGGATTCATACCTTTCCCAAGGGTATTAGCACTAAATGAAATGCAATTACCACGTCCAGGATTTGAACTCGGGGCGACAAGTCCATTTCCCATGACTTTAACCATTATACCACACACTTCCTACAATCTTTGCTACTCATATGTTGAGATGGCAGAGACCAATATTGAACCCAGAACCTTGTGATTCCTAGGCAGGTACTCTACCGACTGAGCTAAACCATTTAAATTGTAATGACTGTTATTTACCAAGCTTAGATTAGTTTAGCAAAAGGCCAAAAAGTACAAGTGTTCTTGTGTAATTGGTCGGACATGTGGCTGTACACGCACACAAGTCATGTGAACACTGTGCCCCTTTGCGTCTTTGGATCAATTGAAAACATCTTCAACAATGGACACACAGAAAAGATGCAACTCTGAGTAAAGACGCATCCCCGATCTCTCCATAGCTGAACATTTTTTTTACCTCTCCTCTTATTTATGGTCTGTTAAGAAATTTGAACTTTTTCCTTTGTATTATTTTGTTAACTTGTTCGTTTGTGTTCATCAATACATATATTTATCGTTCTAATTCATTCCATCATCTTCAGTTTTTTTCCTTTATCATTTACTGTTTTTGTAGACCGTCTTAGTTAAACTGTCAAGTTACCCAGTCTAACAACACAGAATAACAAGCCACCCAGTGAGGATCAAATTCACTAAGATATTAGCAATGGTCTGTGAGACTAGGCAGGTGCTCTACCGATTGAGCTAAACCGAATAATAATAATAAACCAGGAGACCAGACCTAGTATTGATTGACTGGTAGACTTTGCAGTTCCAGCAGATCACAGGGTGAAGATGAAGGAAAACAAAAAGACAGACAAATACCTGGACCTTGCCAGAGAATTGAAAAAACTGTGGAATATGAGAGTGAAAGTGATACCAATTGTTGTTGGTGCACTTGGAACGGTCACAAAAATCTTGGCAAAAACACTGGAGGAAAAGAAAATCAGAGGAAGAATTAAGACCATCCCAACAACTGCATTGTTGCAATTGGCTAGAATACTCAGAAGTGTCCTGGAGACCTGAGATTTGTCATTCAGACTCCAGTGAAAAATCATTGGTTAATGCTCCTGTGAAAAACTCTCATAATAATAATAATAATAATAATAATTGATGTCAGTATGGAATCTTAATGAGGTTGAACATTTTTTTCCTACATCCTAAGCCAAAATTTAAATGATTATCTAAATAAGCTGTAATTGAAAAGGGTTTCATCTTTCATATTTAAAAGCCAAAAAACTATTTGATTGAAATTGATCAAATAAACTGTTGGCTAATGATAATACATCACTCTACACTTCAAACTATTAACATATAACATACACTGACTTGTATGATTAAAAATGCATTTAGTTTGAAAGCATTTGTATTGTTGCAAGATGGGTATATTATCCTGACTTTTGTGAGCTAGGACTACTAATGGAAGGGGGAGGAAGAAATAAATAAATAAGAGATGATAAAGGTTTAAAAAATAGTGATGAGCCAAAACAGGATGAACGATGATTTGACCGTAGCGTGACCCCGAACTGAGAATTGAGTGGCAACCGGAAGTCGGGTGTTGACCGGAAGTCTCTCTTTCTCTCTGCCTTTCCTCCTCTCCGATACAGCACGAGACGAACCTACCCTGGAAATAAAGGCTAGCAGTTGTGACGACATATTTCTTGTGTTATAATTTCTATCAACACCATTTTAGCACTGTGAATTTGGAGGCACGTGGACGAGACTCGCTATACAATATACACCGCCGCCGCCACCTGACGGATATCGTTAGTGCCCGGAAAAAAGGACAATGTTACTTATATCATTTTGGTACCATAAAATATACCACAACGGTACAGTATTGACTGGGGCTTGGGAAAAATCTGCTGGGCCCTTCACAGGGTCTGAATATATATTTAAAATCATTATAGTTTTTATTAGATATTTTTTTAATAAAATCTTTATTTAGACATTTTGCCTTTGGAACCCCTATAAAATTTTAATGGAATCCTTGGGTTTTATGGAAGCCATATCAGGAAACACTAGGGTTTCACAGACCACTTTGAAAACCACCGAGGTTCCATAGAGACCATTTTGGGAAACACTATTCTAAATATTTGACTAAAACCTGAAAACTCAACTGATACTAGGTTACTAAAAGCAACAAATAAAACACCATAATGCAATGTTTAACAAGTTCATCTTGAAGATCAATTTGTTTTTGTATTGTGAGTTGGATCCTCGTGGAGTGCTTCCTTAATATGCCAAACAAAGTTTACCTGGGTAAGGGCATCTTGTTGAGGTACAGTATTTGAGAAACTAGCTTCACAAACCATTGTTACAATAGTGAGTTCAATCCTCACTGAGTACTCCCTAATATATAGCCTTGTGCCTGACTAAATCAAGCTAAGTAAATATACAAAAAAAAAAAATTCAATAATTCAATAAATAAAAACAAGATAACATGAAGAAAAAAATAGTTTATCAATCGGATTTTGTAGACCAATGAAAAAAAAAATAGTGAATACATAAAATATTTTTACAAAATTAAAAATTTTGTGATTAGTGAAATTAACAAAAAAATGGAGTCTTTAAGTTTGCAAAATGCTGGAAAAATTATGTTAAATGTTGAGAGAAGAACAAAGATAGGAAGTAAGGAAAAAAAAAAAGGAAGAAAAAAGAATTGGAAAAGGAAAAAGAAATGATGACCCCCCCCCCCCAAAAAAAAAAAAAAACGGAAAAAGAAAAAAAAAAAAATAATCAAATCGTATAAATAACAAGAGATTTTGACTGAATGGCACATATGTAATATTTTATCATTTAAATTCAATAAATAAGTTTTGACCATTGATTTCATAATTTTCAATTCATTTTTATATTCTACAAAAAGTAAAGTAAGTAAAATATATTGAAAATAAAGAAATTGGAACATACATTCCCTTTGCAATTCTGCCTGACCAGGACAACACTTTACCAATTAGGTTATGAACACTAAACAGCACAAGTCATGTAAATGTAGTCGTATGCAAAAGTTCCCAGTACTTTCATTTTTAAAAAATCTTTTTTCTTTTACTAAATAAATAAAAACAGTTAGAAATTTTGCACAAATTTTACATAAAATAAACTGACATTTTCAGTATATTTCTTTGTTTCTGTCTGTCATGTTAAAGCAAACATATACAGTGTGTATCATTTGGATTTTTTGGATTTGTCCTCATCTTTATTGTGAAATATACATACACAATATTTTTCAGTGTCCGTCCATTAGGCTGTCATCACTTACAGAATGCAAAGGGGATTTTAACTGTTTTAATACACACATCGCTTTGTATGTAATGGCCGTTATAGAGTGATCCATCCGTTATATATAGGAGAGTGCAGCATTTATGCTTTTAGTTGCGGTCACAGTGTGAAAATCCCCCCCCCCCCCCAGAAGTGCCCAACCCTAGGGGATGGGGAGTATATATATATATATATATATATATATATATATATCGCGATAATGATGAGTACAACAGTGTGAAAAATCCTTCCTTTATTTTCATTTCTATAGGTTTATTTGTTTAATGGCATATTGACTCCTTATGGGTTATTTAATGCTGAAATTTGATTCATTTGTAAATGCTTGTAATCAAAACTATATTTTTAATGTTCCATCACATTTTGTTAAATTGAACTTTTTTTTATTTTATTTGGCTATATTTCTTTGCACACAGTTATATAATATCAAGTATTGCTAATACTAATAATTTGCTCACATACTAATAATTATATGGTTTCAAGTAATTATTTCTATCTAACGATAGTAATGTGTTTGCAAACAGTTATATGGTTTCAAGTATTCCAATCTAACACTAATAATTTGCAATGGTTTCAAGTAACTAATAATAATCCAAAGTAAACAATTATAACTTAATTATTCTTAATACAAATAATTTACACAGTTGTATGGTTTAAAGTAACTTTTCCTATTTAATAATAGTCATTAGTTTACACAGTTATATATTTTCAAGTACTCCTATATAATTTCCAGTGATATGGTTTCAAGTAACTAATACTAATCCTTAGTAAACAATTATAACTTCAAGTAATTATTCTTAATACAAATGATTTACAGTTATATGGCATCAAGTATTCCTAGGGAATACAAATGATTTCAAACAGATCTATTTCACCTATCAATGGGACCCTACTCTGGGAGTAATAGCAATGAAGGGATACTCCACACTCCCCCAGATTTCCGGAACTTGGTTTAGTCTGGTTTCTTGTTTAATGGCATATCAACCTTTGTGGGTTATTTAATGCCAAAACCATTCTTGTAGAAGAAGTAGTGGTACTATTTAACCCATAGCTGAGGGGAGGTGTTTCATACCGTTTCCATGGGTACTAGTCCAAAAGTGAATGTAATAGTGTGACTGGAGTTCGAACTCACTTACTATGATGCTGCAGTCCATCACATTAGTCCCTACGCCACGGGGACCCCCTCCCCTCACGATCTCCAAAACTGGAGCCTCACCATCCAGATGCAGTTTAGTGTCATTTTGAGATCATGATCTGATGAAAAAGGTTTGTGAGAAATAGTCAGTTTTTTTCTTTTTTTCTTCTTTTTATGTCAATGTAGATAACAGAAATTAATATTTGAAAATCTTGTGAAAAATTTTTTTATTCTTTTTTTAAAATTCAAAAATAAATGTCTGCATTGCAGGTGGCAGTGATAACAAGTTTGTGGATATTTGAAAAGTCTAATAAAAAAAACTTTTGGCAGTAAGAGACATCCCCAATGAGGATAGCATTCAACATATATATAGGATATTTTCAAGGTTCTAATAATATAGTAAGCATTGAAAAGTAAAATATACACCAGGGTATGTCTGTGTGTATGCACGTTTGTGTATGAACAGTAATAAAAAAAAAATAAAAAAATCTAACATTTATTCCAATTGCAAAGATTTTCTTGTGGTACAGATTGGTCAACTCCTTCCTGTAGGTGCCTTGGGACCAGTAGGTTGTAACGTAGATGCCTTGTGGCCATTAAGGTGTAGTGTAGATGATTTGTGGCCATTATGTTGTAACATAGATGCTTTGTGGCCATTGTTATCAGGTAGTTTCCTTGTGGTCATTAGGTTGTAATGCAAATGCCTTGGGATGATTATATTGTAACATATGTATCTTGTAGCTATTTAGTTGTAACATAGATGCTTTGTAGTCATTAGGATTTTAGGTAGTTTCCTTGTGACTATTAGGCTGTAACATAGATTCCTTGCGATCATTATGTTGTAACGTAGGTGCCTTGTGACGATAAAGTTGTAACATAAATGCTTGTGGCTATTAGGCTGAAATGTAGGTGACTTTTCATCATTAGGTTGTAATGCAGATGCCTTGTGGCCATTAGGTTGTAACATAAGTGCTTTGTGGTCATTAAGTTGTAACATAGGTGTTTGTGACCATTAGGTTGTAATGCAGATGCCTTGTGGCCATTAGGTTGTAACATAGGTGTTTATAACAATTAGGTTGTCACGTATATGCTTTGTGGCCAATTAGGTTGTAATGTAGATATCCTGTGGCCAATTAGGTTGTAACATAGGAGCCTTGTGACTATTAGGTTGTATTGTAATTACTTTGTGACCAATATTTTAGAGTGCAAATTCCCAGTGACCAAGAATAATCAGTGAATTCCCATGAATGATTGTGACAAAAAATTGATGGGAACTTGCATCAACTGCACATTTACTTTATCAAAAATTTATTTATAAAAAAAAAAAAAAAAATCATGACAATTTTTCTACTTTTTTTTAAATCGTTATAAAATGTTCTTCCGAAGATCTTCTATCTCTTTTCCCTTGTGGATGCGTTTGACTCCCCGGGGGAGATCTCGACATTGGGAAATGTTCACATGTTCCAAACTTTTCCATTTTTTAAGCAACAACCTGAAAAACAAATGAAATAATCCATTAGGAAAGAAAAAAAAAATAGTTTAGTACAGTTCTGAAACAGTGGTGAAAAAAGTTACTGTATATACTTGTGGATAAATCGCACTTTTTTTAAAACCACAAATTCTGCCAAAATCAGTAGTGTGACCTATCCATCTCTACATATATAAAGTTGTGTGTATGTCCAGAGTAAACTACGAAAATAAAACAATTAACGACAAAGTAAATATATATACACATTAAAATATCACTAGTTCTTGCTTTTTGTGCAAAAATGATCAAGATTTGATTTATATTCACAAAGATATTTAAAAATTAAAAAATTAAAATATACATAGAAATAGCATTGAAATTCTTAAAATTGTCCAGCATTTGTAAATTTCAAAAGTAAACAAATCAATACACCAGGGTTTCCTCCCCTCTACCCAGGCGATGCTGGGTAGCCTCTTCTAGTTTGACATAAATGTAAAATGATTTTTTACTATTGAGTTGACAGTTACGCGTTTTTACCCAGGTCTCTTCAGTGTGTAAGCTACCTACAGCCGGGATTGAAATCAGATCAGTTCAGTGTCAGTCCAACACCTTAACCATCAGGCTGTCATCACCTTCAGAATGCGAAGGGGATTTTAACTGTTTTAATAAACACATCGCTTTGTATGTAAAGGCCGTCATAGAGGCTCCATCCCTATATATAGAAGAGCATCGCATTTACGCTTTTAGTTGCCAGTCATCTTTTTTTACCCAGGCTCATTTACAATTATACTACTAAGAAATGCAACCCTTATATCTATATGTTTGCATTATGCATCACAGTCTATGGCAAAGTGTTCTAGATTTAATATTTTTTTAGCAAAGTCTTGAAACAAATGTGAATATTTGATAAGTTTTATGTTAGAATAGATTGTGTAACTAGCCAGATTATAATGTGACTTATCTGCCAGTCACCCGCAAATATCCAGTTTGACAACTACAAATTAAGGGTGCAAACCTATCCGCAAGTATATACTATAGTCTGGAGCTCTCGTCCAGTGGGGGTAATATGAACATTAGCTGCTTAAATTTCACTTTGAGGAAGCCATATGTTTTGGTTGCCAATTTTTCATTTCACCATAAATCTACACTAAAAATACGAATTTGTTCAATTCAATACAACTGCATGTTTTAACACAAAAATATCATAAAATCTGTTCTTAATACTTGTGCATTATTTGAAATGAACTTAATTGTATTAAGAACATATTCTATGATATTCTCGTGTTAAAACATGCAGTTGTATTGATTTACAGTGAAATGAAATGGCCGACCAAAACATATGGCTTCCTCAAATTAAAATAACAAGGGGGGGGGGTTACTCTCATTTATGTAGCTAATGTTCAGATTACCATCCAATGTATATTAAAAAGGCTAGAAAAGCTTCAAAACGTAAGGTGATTTCCATGTTAAATGAGTAGACAACAAAGAAGAGGAGGTGAGAGTTATTTTACTTACTTGAGAATATCCAGTGAGATTTCTGTATTTGAAACATCGAGTCGGGTGATTTCTGAGCAATTTGTGTTGATTAAATTTCGGATCAGTGTATTGACTTGATGTCGAGGGAAAGTACGAGAGAGATCCAGCGTATCTAATGTGAGGGCCCACTTTGAAAGAAAAAAAAAAAAAAAATTATTAGAAGAGAAATGGTTTGAAATAGAAATTATACAGGATTAAAACATTTAGGGTCAGTTAGCTCTGTTGGTAGAGCATTTGCAAGGTTCTGGGTTTGATACTGATCCTCACCAACTCAACACATGAATAGCACAGCTTGGGTAAACTGATCTGTGTGGTAAAGCATCTAGGAGCTGATGGTAGCTGTGGTGCTCCATTCTTGAAAAACAATCCCTTTCATGCCCCCCCCCTCTTAATTACCGAAATATCTTAACGGAAAATACACACATTCTGCACAAAGAATATAATAAACAGAAACTCCAAATACTAGAAGCTTTATACATAAAACAATATAAACCATCCTTAAACAAAATTAATTTCCAATTGGGGTGGGAGTGGAGATTTTTACCCCTCTGCAGAGGTGCAGTTGGCGTATTCTACAGTCCCAGCTGACAGGAGAGGGGGGAAATTTGGTAGGCAAAGAGTTAAAATCAATCAATCTATCACCTGAAAGAAAATTTACCTTTGTAAAAGTGACACCTTCTGTAATTGTAGTGACAGGCAATTGGAGATATGTAATTTTATCCGAAACAATATAACTCATTGTCTGAGGTGTGATTGTACCATAGTTAGTCAAATCCAGGACTTCAAGTTTGAAAGAATTCTTCAATATCCTGAAAGGAAAAAAAAAGGATACAATAAGTAAGAACATAAGCATTTAATTTCTCTGAATTTTTGAGATGAGATTTGATAAGTTGTATTATTTGAACTAGCAAAAGTATCCGCTGCTGGCTGTAAGTATTTAAGTTTTAATATAATAAAATATTATAATAAATTAGAAAGACTAACAAAACTAAATAAGAACAAATATAAAAAAATTACACTTATTTTAATGTTATTTTAATCGATTTCAACATAAAAAATTATATATAGGATTGCTTTTAATATGTTTGAGAATAACTGTTGCATATCGTGCAACGGAAGAGAAATCTTCCGGCGAGGAGACAAAAGAGAAAGATAAAGAAATATATATATAAAAAAAAAAGGGAGAACGGAAGAGAGGTCTTCCGGTCAAGAAGCAGGGAGAAGATGAAGAAATAGATAAAAAAAGGGAAACTGGAAGAGGAGTCTTCCGGTGAGGAGGCGGAGAGAAAGATAAAGAAATATATAAAAAAAAAAGGAAGTCTGTCCGTTATCAGATCATAAAAGATTAAAAAAATGTGTGGGCATATTATCGTATATAAGGGTTAGTGGATCTCGAAGCGAGTCAGTCAGCAGTGAGCCAGCCGTGAGCATAACCTCGTTGTCTCCCGTCACCAAATCCCTCAGGCATTTTCATTGTGAATGCTCTGCGCCCCTCACCACCCACAAACCGGAAAAAATAAAGACGGGTCATATTTTTATATACACATGTCTGTGTCCAGTAGCCAGCTATACAACATAACATGATAGTATTAGAAATCAGTAACTACAAATAATTATTAAACCCAGTTTTGTTAAAATCATTATGCAAATTATTTCCACCATATACTATGAAATGTTATTTCTTAGAGATATATAACACATTTCTGTATTTTAAATGCATTGATAATATGGGTAGTTTTGCGGCAAAGCTAATTCAGCCAGACTTTAATAGTGACATCGTTAATAAATAAGATGCTAATTAAAATTGAATAATGACTATTTCATAATCGTTGAGAATATAGAAACAGGAATAAACATTTTACTGACCCAACAACTAATTTAAAACAAGATTCAACTTAGAAATCTAATCTCACTGATAAGATAAAGGAGAATTCTTCAAGGCTGTAGCTGTGTCAGTGTTATTGTATGGCTGCATCACATTTGGAAAAAAAGAAAGAAAGCTAGATTGGAATTACATAAGGATACTGTCTGCTGCCTTGAACAAATCTTGGAAGTAGCAACCCACAAGAAAGCAGCTGTATAGCCACTTGCCTCCTATCATACAGACCACCCAAATAAGACAAACAGGAAATGCTGGACATTGCTGGAGAAGCAAAGATGAACTCATTAGTGATGTTCTCTAGTGGACATTTACACAAGGACACACCAGTGTTACCCAACCAGCAAAATCATTATATCGATCAGCTCTGTATGGATACTGGATGTTGTGTGGAAAACCTGCCAGTAATGGTGACTGATTGGGACAGGTGGCGAGAGAGAGAGAGAGAGAGAGAGAGAGAGAGAGAGAGAGAGTCATGGAAATCATGATGTCAGCACAACTTGATGATGATATATATATGGTACAAAAATTTATCTTCATAGTCATTTTAAACATGTAAACAATTCACATTTAGTTGCAACATTAATGTTTTAAGACCCAATGTATTAATAAAGTTAGCATTCCCAGTTGATTTTCTTTATTTGAGGTCATTGTTATTTAATCATGTTAGTTATATAGAGCTCTGTAAATGGAGTTCAGAACTGTTTGAATTATGCAAATATCCCCAGTGGTTCAAAAGTTATGAGAATTTAAAGCCCCAAAATTGGGGGTACAAAAGTGGACATGATTTTGTTTCAAAAATATGTCAAATCATGGACCAATTCAGAATAAGAAATTCAGTAATTTCTTCACCATTTCTTTATTTTTGGAGCAATTTTGATAAAACTTTGCATTCTTATGTAAAATTGTATGTTCTTTCTGATTCTGCACTCAAATTGTATGTATCTCTATGCTGTAACCCATTATTTAGAGAATAAGAGGTACAGATATCAACATTTAAAAAAAAAAGAAATTTACCACATTTTAATACTGCATGTATACACATATACAGTATTAATTTAAATAAATGACATTACTTTGAACTTAAAAATACCTTTTTAAATACCCATGTTGAATTACATACAAGAAATAGAATACCTATTTATATACGTTTTTAAACAAAACCAGTCAGGCGTGTGCTGAGTTTTGTTTACGTTTCTTGTCATTTTAAATTGTTTTTTTCTCTCCAAAATTGAAAGTTCAACAACAAAAGTCTGACAGTACAGCATCATTAATATTTCACACATTATATATGAAAATAATTCTGAGACTATATTTTATTAATGATATAGTGCCCTTTTTTAGCTGGTCTTATACTTTTTTGAAGAAAAAAAAAAAAAAAACAATTTCTTGCTTGTTGTTTAAATAGTCTTCTAATCAATTGTAAAATTTAAAGAATATTGATAAAGATTAGCCACAAATAAAAGTAATGTGTAAAATTTAGTCTCGGAAAAAAATTCATATTACGCATTTTTGACTGTTCGAAGCAAAATACTGTTTTAACTCACCGTAAAATATAATTCAATGGTTAAAAACACATACAAATTCCATATTTATAAAGATTATTTTCTTTTCTTTCTATCCATATAAATATTTTTAAGATTGGAGCAGAAATATGCGAGAAATTGTGATTTAAACCGATTAAGATTGGAATTTGTCAATGTTCAACAAAATCAGGAAAGTGCTGGGGCTGCTAATAAAGATATTTTGGACCATATGACCTTTAGGCACCCCTTTTGCTTTGCTGATTCATAAGTACATTTTTTTCATTTACACCGTCAACATCTGGTTGTTTGTTAACAGACAATTTTTAGAGTTTTTTTTTAAATTATAAAACTAACCCCAACCCTAACCCCTAACAAAAACAACCGGATGTTGATGGTGTAAATGAAAAAAATGTACTTATGAATCAGCAAAGCAAAAGGGGTGCCTAAAGGTCATATGGTCTGATATTTCTTCCAAGCTGTAGCTGTGTCAATGCTACTATATAGGTGCACCACATGGACTCTTTAACAAAATGCTTAGAGAAATAGCTAGCCTAAGTAAGGGCCAAAGTGGAGTGTTGCATGTCATGGACGAGCAGTCCATGACATGCAACACTCCACTTTGGCCACCAGGATTCCATCCTTAAACATCACAAGAGAGAGAGAGAGAGAGAGAGAGAGAGAGAGAGAGAGAGAGACCCACCCATACCTTTACCCTGTTGGATTTTGTATAAAGTATTCAACTCTGTTACAAGATGAATGCCAGACTAAAACTAGAGTTTGGTAGGTGGCTTATATGGAGCTTTGGATTGTTCCATTATGAACTCAGGCAAGTTCATTTCCTGAGTTCTGATTGGCTGTTGGATTTCAGGGTGAGTAAGAACATGGATAAGTACCCACCCTTCATCCATCACTTTGCATTATGCCAGCAGCATGCAAGGACTGTATTTAAGTTACAGCTTGCCTGTTGTTCTCGTCTGCTAACTCAACGGTAGTTAGAACCCCACTGCAACGGTGAGTATCACATTGTTTCTATATCTGGAGGATAACTTCTACATACCCCACCCACAGAATGATACCCAATAAAAAAAGAAAAAAAAAAATCTCTTACCTTTTCAAAATATTCTCACACACATCATGAGAACAACTCTCGATATTTAAGAAAAGTTGTTCAAGATTTGGAAATCCTGGTGACTCAGCCTACAAAAGTAATTAAGTTTTTTTTAAAGGTTTATTTGTTTAATTGTATATCAACTCCTTATGGGTTAATTGATGCCAAAATTTCATTCATTTATAAAAGTTTCGTCTGTTTAACTCTTTATCTACCAGAGCTCAAATCGGTCGACGATCAAAATCCCAGACCCCCCCAAAACGCCTGAGATCGTCAGCTCTTAGAAAATGGTTTAGAGTTAAAAAAGAGAAGTGAATTATATGAATACATTTCTATTCAATAGTAAAAGATCAGTGATATGATACTAACTTGTTATAGGTGATATACCCTATAGACTAATGGAATGCGCCGACTGTTACTATAAGTAGCAGGGACAATTATGGCTTGAAGAGTAAGCCAATGCGAGTCAGCTCATAACGCTATTTGTCGGAGGTAATTCCCACTTCTCTGTACTGTAATTGTCTACTCTTTTGTTAATACATTTTCCTACATTTGTTACCCGTCGTTTTGTTCTTATTTGACCCCTTAAAACCCCACAACCATTTTAGGTGAATACAGAGTAGAAGCAAGTCTTTTTCCCCCCTTTTAACCCTATATCTACTAGAGCAATATTCAAGAAAGCATGCAGTATCCTTGTGTAGTTCCCAAGTGGATTTTTCTCAGATTCAGTAGGGTAGGTTGATTTTGGAACTGCAATGTCTCCAAATGTGGTGAAAGTTGTAAATTAACATAAAAAATTACCTCACAAAATATTTTTCTTCAAAACTTTGCCTTCATTTGAGGAAATAGATTTCAATCTTTTAAAATGTTATCCCTGTTATAGATTAATTATTAGGTAAAAATCAGCAGATCGGATGTGTAGGTGGTGATGGGGGCATATTTTCAATTTGAATTCTAGTTATAATATTCTATTCGTTTTGTATAAAATCACAAGCTTTTCTGTTTTAAATATTGAAATTGCTAAATTTTCTAACCAATTTCTCGGCT
Source organism: Doryteuthis pealeii (assembly GCA_023376005.1). Taxonomy (NCBI): domain Eukaryota; kingdom Metazoa; phylum Mollusca; class Cephalopoda; order Myopsida; family Loliginidae; genus Doryteuthis; species Doryteuthis pealeii. Next base: position 49,618,964 of record CM042155.1, read on the forward strand.
AAAGATTGTGAAAATGAGGATTTTTGGTGCATTTTAGTAGACAATCTTTGATGCTATTTCCTCAAACAATGGTGCACGTAAGACATCTAATTTTTGGTATCAGTATTCCTTGTATCAACACACAACTTTCACTATTTGAGAGAATTTGATATTTCTAAAAAAGTGAAAAATCAACCTACCCTATTGTGCAGCCATACAGTAGCACTGACACGGCTAAAGAATGGAAGGTACAGATGCAGATACCAAACTTTAATCCTAGCTCAAAAACAGAAATGTTGACACATGTCATATAGCCCTGATTCCAACAAACACTGGCTACATTGGACTAGTTCAACTCTCCCCCTTTCATGCAAAGGTTATTGTCTTAAGAAATGGAATCGGTGACAAAATGTGTTCTGGCTTCTGAGGCATCATAGCCAATAGGTGGCCCCAATGATAGGTGGGAGTGGGGGGGGGGGGGGGGGACATAGGTCTTATCCCTCTGCAGAGGTGCAACCGGCATATTCTACATCCCCCAGCTGACCAAAAGCCGAGGGAGGCGTTGCGTTTAGAGTAATTATCAACAAAACTAGCCTTACAGCCAATTATTACTGCAGTGAGTTTGTTCCTCACTGTGTGTCCCACACTAGTTGTATTATGTCAGATAAAGGTAAAGTTTATATTTAGATGTGTCTTACCATTTCTTGTTGAGTAATCTTTGGTAATACCAAAGGACAATTGTTTACTTTAAATAATTTCAACTTTTGGAGGTTTTTCTGCATTTCTTCAATGTGCAAGACAAGTCGACCGCATTTAATGTTGTCCAATTCAAGGTTAATTAGGTTATGGCAGTTTAACTGCAAAAGAAAATAACAAATCAAAGGAAATTACACACAGAAATAAAACACATATTAGTTATGAGCAGGGTTACCTGATGTTGCCTGGTATTTAAAAAAGTTAATAAATCTGTTATGTATTAATTAAATTTTTCAGATTGTTGTCCTAATTTTTATTGTTATATACATAACATTTGGCTGATGTGCCCTCTGGCCTTCTTCAGGACATGAACTCATGGCACAATGGATATAAGGATATAAATTACACACAGAAACAAAACACACATTAGTTATGAGCAGGGTTACCCAACGTTGCCTGGTATTTAAAAATATATCTGTTATTATGTATCATTTAAATTTTTCTGATTTATTGTTATATACATAATGTTTTGGCTGATGTGCCCACTAGCATTCTTCAGATGTTTCAGACACACGGAGCAACAGATATAAGGGTTGAGTTAATACTTTGAGTTACCACACTTTCAAAATAATTGTGGGAAAATATTTTTTAAATTATAAGATTTGTAATTGTGAAAAACCAAGGTTGTTTTTCTGTGCGTTTTGAAAAAAAAAAAGGATATTACAAAGATATAAAATATGAACATACGGGTAATTTTTCTTTGTTATTGATTTCCAAGAAGAAACTGTTATAATATATCAGAGCTTAAATCAAAATAGAAACATGAAAATAAGTTTCTACTATGTTATTTACCACTTCATCATGACTAGAATGATTTGAAACAACTTAGCTATTGCTAGTGTAGAAACTTCAATCCTCTCTGGGGATACCTTACCAGCATTGTGTTGAATACAGGATGCATTTTCTGAGGTAAAATAATGATATGACCAATCTTGAGATGAGTGAGAATGTTGGAATTGTGCTTGAGAAGTTCTTCGAGAGGTACGTGATTCTTTTCCAAAGCCTACATAAAAAAAAACAAAAAAAAAAAACATAAAAACAAAAACATAAAAACAAAAACAAGATTAGCATTCTGAAAAATTCAAAATAAGATAAAAAAAAAAAAAATGAAAAAAAAAAGACAAATAATTGTTAAGCAATTTCTTTAACCTCACTTGGTGGTTTCTTAGATGAGATGTTGCTCAGAATATTAACCTCCTAGAAACTGTACAGAGACGTGCAACCAAATGAATACCCTCTAGGCATCTAGCATACTCTGAACGTCTTGCTGCCCTGGGAATGGATTCGTTGAAACTTCTGCGTCTGGCAACTGACCTGGTAAACGCTCATAAGGTCATTAATCATCTTAACAACAGCAACCTTGAGCACCTTTTTGATCTCCATCTTTCTAACACATGTGGGCATGCCTACAAAGTCAGAAAAGAGTAATGCTCACATGACTTTCGGAAACATTTTTTCATGCTCAGAATTGCGGATGCATGGAATAAGCTGCCCGAGTCTGTTGTAGGCTGCCAAAACACTGAATCTTTCAAAGCCTCCATGCTTCCTGTAGTCTGCCGACACTAGACCTGATGCGCCTCTCCACACACGTATGCACATACGCGCACACATACATGCATATTGCTACTGTAAACTGTTCATGTTCCTGACACTAATACATTATTCTGTGTACTTGACATGAGACTTTGATGAGTTGTGGTGCACCTGAGCAGTGTACACAATAAATTTCATTATATGTTACTTGGTAGTAGAGATGGGTGGTTTAACTGAAAAAACAATTTTTTTTCAGTTTCATCTGCACACCAGAAACTGCACCAAGATTATTTACGAAACCAAAACCATTGCTATTACTACTGAGTGACCATATCCAAGAAAACATAGTTGAAAAAGACTTTCAGATTTTAATCAAATCAAATTTCCTCAACATTTGTTCTATTGTAAGAGGAAAAGATTCAACAGAAATATGAGAAATTGAATTAATTGGCTATTTTTTAGGAAATGAATGTGAAATTTAGTATTATGTGTTATTCGGACTATTGTCCCCATCTTCATTGTTATTTGTACAACTTTTCGGCTGATATGCCCTCTGGCCTTCTTCAGGTATTTCTTGTCGGACTTGGGAACATTCTCGGGCTTGGGAACCATCTTTTCGGACTCGGGAACCTTCTTTTCCAAGTCCAACAAGAAATACCTGAAGAAGGCTGGAGGGCATATCGGCTGAAACGTTGTACAAATAACAATGAAGATGGGGACAATAGTCTGAATAACACAGATAATACTAATCATCAAGCCTCATCTCAAACATTCAGAGAATGTGAAATTTGTTTACAAAAAAACAAAACAAAAAAAAAAAACTTATTCTGCCTTACTTGGCTGCGTAGCTTCGACAGATTGTTTTAATAGACGCCTTGGTTAAAACTAACAATTAAATGAAAACAACGAAAAAAAAAAAAGAGGAGAAAACTGAAGACGATAGAATGAACAAGAATGATATATATATTGATGAACAATATGAAACACAAACAAACGATTTTACAAGGTGATAAAAAAGGGAAAAAGTTCAAAGTTCTCAACAGACGGTTACGAAGATAAAAAAAAAGTGTTGTGTTCTGCAGAGATTGTGAAATGCGTCCGTTCACTTTGGAGTTTGTGGAAGAGACTCCAGTTTGTTAAAAAGTGCAGGAAAAGGTCCAAGTGTTCACGTGATCCAGTCACATAGGCAGGGTGTAAGGTGTGCGTGTGTATCTGTCATGTACCTGATCCAATTAATACGGGGTTGCAGTTAATAGAGGAAGAAATAAGTCAGTCACAGAAATGGGTTGGAAGAATGAATGGAGTCGAAGTCATAAGGTCAGAGCATGTATGTGATATGAATGTGTGTATGTAAGAGAAAATATGAATGTGTGTATGTATGAATGTATGTAGCAGAACACAACAGATATTACACTTTGAAATGATTGAAAAGGGAGCAGGATGCCTGTCAACTTCAACAACTGATTAGAAGATTTAGCAAGTTTGAGAGAATGTAACGGTGAAGTGGTGAGTTATCAGTTAGCCTCTCCTCTCTGCAGATTAGTCATGGTTTTGCCTATCAAATAATCCACAATGAATTTGGCTTCCATAAAACAAAAGTGCAGATCATTTTTTTATTCTCCTTTGTAGTTTTTATTCACATTGCACAAAGGAAATGTTTTTTGGGTAATCTGAACATTAGCTACTTAAATGAGAGTAGCCTCCCCTTGTTTTTTTTCACTTTGAGGAAGCCGTGTGTTTTGTTTTGTAAAAACACAGATTTTTCGACAAATTAGGTATACCTATACTTTTCTAATATACAAGTACTCTCATAGAAATATTAACATCTTTTTTTTTAAATCACTTGTGGGAGATTCTAAGCATATGTTGACAGAGATGGTGAAATTTTCAAACAGTCTCCACATGTTCACCATCCCTGTCAACATATGCTTAGAATCTCCCACAAGTGATTTAAAAAAAAAAGATGTTAATATTTCTATGAGAGTACCTGTATATTAGAAAAGTATAGGTATACCTAATTTGTCGAAAAATCCGTGTTTTTACAAAACAAAACACATGGCTTCCTCAAAGTAAAAACAAACAAGGGGAGGCTACTCTCATTTAAGTAGCTAATGTTCAAGATTACCGTTTTTTGTATACTAATTACAGATACAACAAACATAAAAGACTATCAGCACTGAAATTGATATGTTAAAGAATGACAATGGATATAACAGCCGTTTTAGTGTTGAAAAAATTTACTTACCAAACATTTTGAGAAATTAACATCTCTCAGCTTTGGACAATTTTTGACTACAGCCAGAAAGCCGTCTGTAACTTTTTTGGTTGTATTCGAAATATCAAGGGCTTCTAGTTGTGGACAATTCATAGCTACGGCCTACAAAACGATGGAAAAAAAAGGTGGAAGAAAAGATGAAAGGACAGAAGATTTTGGTATATGATTATTTCCATAGATCAAATGCAGCTAAATTTCAAATGAAGGAAACTGAATTTAAATCTGTTAAACCCCGCTTAAGAAATTGACCTTGTGTCACATCCTGCACGTAAGGGGTGGGGTATGTATATATATATATATATATATATATATACTAACCTCTCCGCATGAGTAATATTTGACAAATGTTCAATTTCCTAAGCTGAGGTCAATGGGTTTTAATTAAGAGTTTTTCTTTGCTTAGACATGTTGCTATACCAAGATTAAAAAGCTCTGTCTGCGCTACATTCACCCATAGCTGGAGGGAGAATAGCTGCATTTATACTTTTCACAAGTGTATTAGCTTAATGGCAAATGCTAACAGCCTTGTCCGGGATTTGAACTCGTCTCACTGTGAGATATAACACAAAATAACACCCTATTAAATAGGGTATTATTAAAGTAGCCATCAATACATATTTATGAACGTTTCTTTTTAATCAGTCAGCCTTTTCATATTCAAATTTCGCCTGCGATGTCCTCAAGGTCAAATATATAATATTTGATTTTAAGGCAGCTTTTTTTAAAATGCTGAATCCACAAATCATAATCATTTTTTCTAATCAGATCAAATTTTTAAGATACAAGCTTTACTTGAAATGTATAGAAAATTATTATAGCTATGACAAGTATAGTTAACAGGCTTTTGAATATTATGTACAACTGTTGTGAAGTATCTTAAAAACCAGACCTGACTAAACACAATGAATGGTATTTTTGAATTCTGCATAAAATGGCGATCATATATTGCTTGATAAACCTTTGACCTTTGGAAAATTTTTTTTAGATACAGGCCAGTGTTAATTTTAAGTCAAGAATATATACACACATAAATACAAAATAAATATAAATACATACATAAATATGGGGAGAGGAGAGAAGAGTTTGATCTTTCAACAAAACCCTAAATTGTTGTATAACATCTTTTTCCTAATGGGTTGTGTATCTGCTGATAACATCTTATGATTCTAATCAACAGGCTGTGGTTTTCCATCACAGTATTAAGAAGAAAACAGACTAAATTCAACGATGGTAATCAACACGTTTATATAATACTGAAATACATTTCTAATAAGCTAAAATTTATTTTGTAAAATATCTAAATTAATTTGCTGATAAAAAGCAACAAATACTGCTTATTAAATATCTAAGCTGGGCATGTTTTAAGCATGTTACTGTCAAGGAAAAACATAGCGTTAACAAGGGCAGGAATCCGGGACAGCAAAATCTTTATAGACCCCAATTTCCAATCCGATCTATTTGACCCATAAATGGGACCCTAACAGGTCAAAGTGGGTCTGTGAGTAATGGCAATGAAGAGGTGACTCTACACTCCTAAAATTGGGAGGGGGTTAATCTTACTTCTCTGCAGAAGAGCAGTTGGTGTATTCTAAAGCCTCAGCTGACAGGGCTTGTAAAATATCTTAATTAATTTACTGATAAAAAGTGAGAAATAGTGCTCACTAAATATCTAAACTTGGCCTGTTTTTAAGACTGTTACATTAAAAAAAAACAGTGTTAATAAGGGCAGGAATCCAGATGACAAAATGTTTATAGACCCCTAATCAGGATTTTATCTTTTCCAATGATTCTCCAGTTTTTGTCTATTTTGTCAAATATCTTGAAGAATTTTAAAAATTTCCCCTGATATCTTCTGATAAAGACTGAATACAGTCTAGAAATTCACTAGTGATTATCTTCTCACTAAAAACCATCACAAGTTTATTCCCTTTTTATTTTGGAGGAAAATGAAAAATGTTTTCTTGAAATCTCTTGATAACGAGTGAATACCAGAATCCAGAAACTTAAATAATTATCATCTTACTAAAACTACTATTCACCAGCTTATCCTTTTTATCCTGCTTCTATCTTTATCATACATTATATACATATAAAAAAAAACTACTTCAGGGGAGGCAACATTTAATTAATTACATTATTTACTTCCCTTAATTTTTTTTATAGAAAATTCAATTCTAAACAGTGATAGATAAAGGGTTAAGGAGTTGGCAATAGAAAGTACTGTTCATAGTTGCTCCTTTTTCGATGAAATCAATAGTGATGGGTCCTTTCATGTCCCAGAAGACTGTCAGCATCACCTTATTTACTGACAATTGCTCCCAGAACTTTTTCTTTACCAGATAGTGCATTTCCACTCCACAGACTGACCGTTTGATTCAGACTTATCGTGGAAACCATGTTTAACCCGTTTATAAAATTTTTTTTGACAAAAGCATTTCACATAATTTATACTTCTCAACCATTAAAAATTTGATGACAAACCTTTGTTCAAACCTAGAGCACTCTTACTTGCTGCCATTTTGAATAGCCTCAAAAACAAATATTTTTGCGAGACTAAAATCATTTTTCCAAATAATGCAGAATTTGGAAAAAAAAAAAAAAAAATTTTTTTTTTAAATAAAAAAAATTTATTTAGCTATTTTCAAAAACAAAAAAACACCCATTATTTATTTTATTATTAAAAAGACTCTCGTGTATAAAATTGGATTTTTTCTACTTTTCAACTTTTGATCTTGAAGAGACAATTTAGCTCAGTTGATAGAACCACATGATTCTGGGTTCAATACTGGCCCTCGCCAACTCAGTGCATGAGTAGCATGGCTTGGATGTATGTGGTAAAGTGGGAACTGATGATAGGTGTAGCACTCTACCTCTGATGCAAAAAAAAAATCTCCCTGGTCTAGCGCAAGTGAAAAAGGGTATAGACTCCCTCGTTGTCCAGCTGATACCGACAATAGCCCACTTTGTCTACTTTACTTTTACTTTATTCTTTTTTCTGGGGAGAAAAATGGTTAGGAGGGGGAGGGAGAAATTACCAAGTTTTAGAATAATATTAGTTTTGAAAATTGTTCTTATGTGTATCATAGAAAAGTACTTTGTAGATTATATAAGTATATTTTCCTTGTACCCTACTTGTACAAGGTTAGGCACAAAGGCCCTATTTACGTGGGACCACCTACAAGCCGAGACTCATGGATGGCAGGTGGAAAAATTGCGTTAGTCCTGTTGGCATTCCCCCTCAGGCACTGGGCAATAAACCCAGCCCTGCCCCTTTAAATCAAGGGGGCAGGTATTGCCTGGGGGGATAGCCCCCTGGGATCGACGCTATTAATTTAACACGACCAGTCCAGTGGCCGAAGCACACCGGACCCCCGACCTGAAGGCTATATAGGCCCCCACAGATTTGCTTGTTTGTTTGATCCCTGTTTTTTGTTGTTGTTGTTCTTTTGACTTACCAACAGACCTTTTGAAGTCAGATTCTTCCAGCCGTTTATGTTAAGTGTTCTGCAGTTCTTTAGCCGGTTATTAGCGAGCCATTCAAGAGTTTGGTCAGTTGATTTTATCCAACCGTAACTCAAGTCAATGTTTTCCCAAAGTTTAAAGGTCAGAGAGGCTTGATGCCAGGATTTACACACACGGGAAGCTCTGAAAAAAGAAAGAAGAATTTCTGTAGCAGCTTCCTGTTATATAAGACAGTACTGAAAAGTTCTTGGTACAACTATAAGAATTAGAGAGGTGTTAACTCCTGTTCTCATAATGCATTAGGTTACCTAAAAGAGAGTAACCTAACACAGAATATTCGGTAGAACAATAAAGACAAGTCAATTATTAGAAAGGATGTATTGTCCATAGATACCTTTCTCAATCAATCTGTAGTATTCCTTGTTAGGAAGATTGTTGTATAAGAATTAGGGAGGTGTTAACTCCTGTTCTCATAATGCATTAGGTTACCTAAAAGAGTAAAACCTAACACAGAATATTCGGTAGAACAATAAAGACAAGTCAATTATTAGAAAGGATGTATTGTCCATAGATACCTTTCTCAATCAATCTGTAGTATTCCTTGTTAGGAAGATTGTTGTATAAGAATTAGGGAGGTGTTAACTCCTGTTCTCATAATGCATTAGGTTACTAAAGAAGAGTAACCTAACACAGAATATTCGGTAGAACAATAAAGACAAGTCAATTATTAGAAAGGATGTATTGTCCATAGATACCTTTCTCAATCAATCTGTAGTATTCCTTGTTAGGAAGATTGTTGTATAAGAATTAGGGAGGTGTTAACTCCTGTTCTCATAATGCATTAGGTTACCTAAAAGAGAGTAACCTAACACAGAATATTCGGTAGAACAATAAAGACAAGTCAATTATTAGAAAGGATGTATTTGTCCATAGATACCTTTCTCAATCAATCTGTAGTATTCCTTGTTAGGAAGATTGTTGTATAAGAATTAGGGAGGTGTTAACTCCTGTTCTCATAATGCATTAGGTTACCTAAAAGAGAGTAACCTAACACAGAATATTCGGTAGAACAATAAAGACAAGTCAATTATTAGAAAGGATGTATTGTCCATAGATACCTTTCTCAATCAATCTGTAGTATTCCTTGTTAGGAAGATTGTTGTATAAGAATTAGGGAGGTGTTAACTCCTGTTCTCATAATGCATTAGGTTACCTAAAGAAGAGTAACCTAACACAGATATTCGGTAGAACAATAAAGACAAGTCAATTATTAGAAAGGATGTATTGTCCATAGATACCTTTCTCAATCAATCTGTAGTATTCCTTGTTAGGAAGATTGTTGTATAAGAATTAGGGAGGTGTTAACTCCTGTTCTCATAATGCATTAGGTTACCTAAAAGAGAGTAACCTAACACAGAATATTCGGTAGAACAATAAAGACAAGTCAATTATTAGAAAGGATGTATTGTCCATAGATACCTTTCTCAATCAATCTGTAGTATTCCTTGTTAGGAAGATTGTTGTATAAGAATTAGGGAGGTGTTAACTCCTGTTCTCATAATGCATTAGGTTACCTAAAAGAGAGTAACCTAACACAGAATATTCGGTAGAACAATAAAGACAAGTCAATTATTAGAAAGGATGTATTGTCCATAGATACCTTTCTCAATCAATCTGTAGTATTCCTTGTTAGGAAGATTGTTGTATAAGAATTAGGGAGGTGTTAACTCCTGTTCTCATAATGCATTAGGTTACCTAAAAAGAGTAACCTAACACAGAATATTCGGTAGAACAATAAGACAAGTCAATTATTAGAAAGGATGTATTGTCCATAGATACCTTTCTCAATCAATCTGTAGTATTCCTTGTTAGGAAGATTGTTGTATAAGAATTAGGGAGGTGTTAACTCCTGTTCTCATAATGCATTAGGTTACCTAAAAAGAGTAACCTAACACAGAATATTCGGTAGAACAATAAAGACAAGTCAATTATTAGAAAGGATGTATTGTCCATAGATACCTTTCTCAATCAATCTGTAGTATTCCTTGTTAGGAAGATTGTTGTATAAGAATTAGGGAGGTGTTAACTCCTGTTCTCATAATGCATTAGGTTACCTAAAAGAGAGTAACCCAACATTGAATATTTGGTAGGAAAATAAAGACAAGTCAATTAATACTATATGACATTTAATTAAACAAAACTCCCATTCTCATAATGCATTAGGTTACCTAAAAGAGAATAACCTAACACAGAACATTTGGTAGGAAAATAAAGACAAGTCAATTAATACTATATGACATTTAATTAAACCTCAAGGAGGGATCTAAGTTCCTTCCCAATCTATAAAAGTGTCACAGCGTGTTTGAGGAACATGTAGAAATGTCTAAATAACAAAGAGGATGAAACCACTTAGTATTTCTCATGTCTAGAAACAAAGACAGGCACCATGTGCGCCATTGTGGTGTAACGGACGACTACGTTTGTTCTCAAGTTGAGTTCCTAGAAGAACAGAGTCCTTGCTTATAGTTGAGGTATATGATGAAAATGTTGTCACTTTTATTGTTTGAAGCTCCCCAAGTCCAGATGGACAGAGACACAACTTGGTCTAGTTCATATCTGGAGATTCCAGAAGAGAGAGAAAGGGTTACTTTTGTGGGACTACCTTTTTTATATCTAAGTCGCAACACCTCCTAATAGCAAACCCTCACCTACGTCAACCGCAACAAAACAAGGGAAAATAATCCTTACACAACCAAGGAAGGTATGACCTATAGCCAGTGGGGAGGGTTTAGCCTAAGAGAGGGGTAAATTGTCTTGGTGGACCCCTTAAAAATGAAGACACCACAGCAATGATTAAGGGCACTGTGGTAATTTTTTCTAGAATTTGTAAAATCTCTGATTTTTACTTGTAAAAAGAAATATTAGGATAAAATCTTTTCAAAATTGATAAAAATAAACAAAAAGGTAATTTATGAGGAAGTGCATCCAGGTCCCCTGTTTACCTATCTATCTATCTATATCGTTTTGTTTACCTATCTATCTATCTATATCATTTGTTTATCTATCTATCTATCTATATCGTTTTGTTTATCTATCTATCTATCTATCTATCTCGTTTTGTTTATCTATCTATATCGTTTTGTTTACCTATCTATCTATCTATCTCATTTTGTTTATCTATCTATCTATTTACTTGTCGAAAATATCTATCTATCTCAGTCTGTTCAAAAAACTATCTAAACAAGAAATATGACAAATTTCTATAAATAAACAAGAATTACGACAAATTACGATAATAAGAATTACGACAAAAAAAAGAAAAATAGAATTACAACAAAAAAAAAGAAAAATAAGAATTACGACAAAAAAAAGAAAATAAGAATTACGACAAAAAAAGAAAAATAAGAATTACGACAAAAAAAAAAATAAGAATTACGACAAAAAAAGGTTTAATGTTTTTTTCTTTCGAATGGAAAAAATAAATAAACAAGAATTAAGACAAAAAAGCGCCCCCCCCCCTACATTTAACGCCCTAAGTTGGTTGTTTTCTTTCAAGTAACATCGCTGTGGCGCCGATAGTTGGGGTTGTTATTTGAGTTGGTTGTTTTCTTTCAAGTAACACCGCTGTGGCGGCAATAGTTGGGGTTGTTATTTGAAAGTTCACCGGGCAGCAATTTCAGAGGCAGGGGACCGGGACGCACTTCCTCATAAATTACCAACAAAAAGTTTTAAAATCAAATATTTTTGTATTGACAAATAACATAGATTATGATTACTAAAATTATTAGCAATGATACATTGGAATGTTTTTAAAAAAATTAAATATTACAACATTATAAGCTCAGCATATCTTGTGGAAAGAATGAGACTGTTGTATTACAGTATACATTTCTGCATTTTGGCACGAGGTGTCTTTGGAAATGGTAGATGTCTTGTCTTGATTGAAAATGAAACAAGCATGGAATAAATATATTTTCAGGTTTCAACAATGGTGCATGGTTTTGAAAAAGAAAAGTTTTTGTGATGATAAAATGAGTCAATTTTCTCATATTCCCCTTTTTTTGTCTTCAGATAAAAATTTCTTTTTTTTTTAGTTGAAGGCCAAAATTGCTGTGACTTTTTAAGAGCATCTCGACACTGAATACAGACACCACACCATTTTGCCGTGATGCAGTACACAAGCTCATCTTTGTAAATAGATAGATAGATAAATATGACTATTGTTAGCCAAATGCTGATTATTAATTATCAATAACAAGATAACAAGCAGGACCTGTGGATATACCACAGTATGATAATTTAATTATTACAACATTTGGTATATTTACTTAAGAGCTATTGCTAAATAGTTCAATATGTAAAAAGTATAATAATCTTGATTTAGCTATCTCTCACTTTTTCTTTTTTTCTTCTTTCTTTCCTTCTTTTAATTATGTTTGATTGAAACAGATTAACATTATCACTTAAGCACATTCACTCCCTCTCTCTCTATCTTTCCTCTACTTTCTTTGTTTTTGTTTGTTTCTTATTATATTTTTTGTGTGTAGCATGTCCTTTTTCTTTCTTTCTAATAAAAACAGAATAGTCCATCATTTAGCTTAGAAGACCACATTGACAAATTCACCGGATAAGTGACACCAGATAATCAGGATTTAAATTTTTGCACTTCCCCTTGGACGATTTGAACTATCTCATTTTTAACCAGAGGGTGTTGCAAGATGATAACAGTTAGAAGATTAAGGAATAAGAGTATTGATATATAGATAATTGTAAAATGAAAGTTGAGGGATTTACTTACCTTGTAAGAAATGGCAAAGCTCCGTCTGATTTGATACAATGATGAAAAACTTCCACCCAGATATCGACAGGTACGTTGTTAATCTCATCAAAATAGGTGATATTTTTTGGTTCCCTGCGTTCTGATGGCGGCCTTTTTCTTTAAAAGTAAGAGAATTTCAGTAAATTAAAATCTTTTAATGGAAAGAGAGTTTATTGAGAAAATTAGAAAGTTCATTCACATTGCAAATAACGTCAAATATTTTATATAATAATATATAATATAATGAAATTTATTGTGTACAGTGCTCAGGTGCACCACAACTCATCAAAGTCTCATGTCAAGTACACAGAATAATGTATTAGTGTCAGGAATATGAACAGTTTACAGTACTGTAAAGTTATACAGTGCAAACTCTTTATAAATAGATTATAAAAAATAATAGTTTTATATTCATTATGAATTGTAACCACTTAATTTCATAAAGAGCAGGCGGAGTTGGAAGTGCCAAAAATAGAGGAGTCGGAGTTGGAGGTTTTGTGTTCAAACTCCAAAGCCCTGCTTTATATTTTAGGCACATGCATTTTGATGACAAGTGTTTATGTACTGAATAACCCCAAAATAACCATGTGACCTATTTGCCCCCCCCCCGATGCTATAAGTATTTTAGAAGTGTTACTTACTTTTTGACGACTGGTTCGACTTCTAGTTCTTCTGGTTTGTAATCAGAATCTGAATCATCTGAGTCCCAATCATTGTTGAAATCAGAACCCGCTGATTATTTTTCTTCTTCCTTTTACGGCTAATCATTTTTTATCTAAATAAAAAAAAAAAAAAAAAAAAAAAGAAAAACTCCAAATAAACAAACAAATAAATAAATTAAATACGGGAAATTTTCTAAAGTTTCTTAATAAATTGAAGGTTTTTTTTTATTATCTGGGGAAACACTTAAAGCCGTCTAACTCTTAACTTGTAACCTATCCTGTGTAATTCATTTCTAAGAAACTATTGAAATGTATTTACAGTTAGCTTGAAATGATGAGGGAAGAAAAAAGAAAAACACTGGGATGCATGGATATAATTTTACGGCATCCTTTTAGATTTTTGTGTGTCAGGGATGCAGGATGCATACCTATCAGCATCTTTGTACATAAATAAATAAATAAAAGAATCCAAGCAAAGCAAACATTGAATCAATGGTTTGGCTTAGTTTGGTTTATGTGTTTAATGGCACATCAACATATTATGGGTCATTCAATGCTGAAATTTGGTTTATTTGTTTAACAGCATATCAAAATGTTATGGGTCATTCAATTCATTTGTTTGGTTTATTTGTGTAATGGTTTATCAACCCCTTATCCTGTTTGTGGTGGATTGATGGATTTTACTGGCATATCAACCAGTCTAGGATTATTTTAAGCTTAGAGATAAAGGAATCACATTCATTGTATATTCGGTACTAATGTAGAATAGCGTGCAAGAGATATATCATTAGATTACGTATAAAAATAAGGGCCGGTGTAGCTCAGTTGGTAGAGCGTTCGGCTAGGAATCACAAGGTTCCTGGTTCAATACCGGCCCTTGCCAACTCAGCGTATGAGTAGCACAGGGATCTGTGCAGTAAAGTAAGGAGCTGATGGTAGGTGTGGTGCTCCACCTCAGATGCAAAAATAATCTCCTTGGTCTAGCGCTAGTGACTCCCTCGCTGTCAAGCTGATATCTATATTAGGCTGCCCCGACAACGATAACGTATAAAAAGGTTTACATTTCACGGAAATACCCGAAACCTTTGAGATGCTAGGATGAGGGTAAGGGTAAGGGTTAAGGTACTTTGGGAGTTTTCCTAATCTAATACCATTTATACGTAAAATGTGATTCTAATGATATTATCTCTTGCGCGCTATTCTGCATTTGTACAGTACATTCATATTTACATTTTTTATCTAGTTGTTTCTAAAGAGTTTTTTTTTTTCACCATTTTGACAGATACAGATTTTCATTTATAAAATTCTCCCATTTTAAAGGCTGTAAAAACAAATCATTTTTACATGGGATTTTTAAAATCCTTCCTCTTTATTATACAGCAAATATTACGCCAAGTTTAATTAATTGTTTCCGAATTTTGTTGAATTTTAATTCATGGTGTGGACGTGAGATTTAAAAACACGTTAGATTTTGATCATATCTATAAAATCAGAGTATTTTTGTTTTATTTTGATTATTAGAAAGACTCGACCCATTTTACCCCACCACTGAAAAATGTTTTTTTTTGCTTTTTGTTTTGTTTTGTTTCTTGGTCTGAAATATTGTTTTAATTTTGGATTAATTTATATTTCAGAAGCCCAGAAGTTAATCGAAAATATTTTTTTAAGATTGGAAAAATTCTGTGAGGAAATGTAAATAAAATAAACAATCTTTTTTTTTTTTTTGGGCGGGGGGGACAAACCTAAAATTAAATTTATAATTTAGTCAGATTATTTAAAGATTTTTTCGTAGTGAAGAAAATGTAGATATTTTTGCCTCCAAAATTACAATTTAAGAACTCATTAGATTTGAATTTGAAAATAATAAAATTTGTAAATATTTAAATTTTGGACATTGAACAAAAAAAGGCGCGAAATATCTTCATCCTGTCTGACTTTTGTTTTGTTTTAAATTTTTATTCATGTACAAATCAAAAAACATTTTTATGATTTAATTTATAAAAATTAAATATTAAATCTCAAAATTAATCTTTAAAATTTTTTGATTCTTTGTCAAAACAAAAATTATTTGGAAAAAAAACAAAAAACGAGTGTTGTTTTTTGTTTTGTTTTGTTAACACTTTTTAATGTTGTTAAAATTTTTAAAGAAAAAAACACCTAATCAATGTGAAATAATTCAAATATTAAATAATTTATGATTTTATTTTTTAAAGATTTTATTATAAACCGCAAAAATAAATTTAAATTTCCTTTATTTTATCATGTTTATTTTTAAAGCGCGTAACTCCATGGAGATTCGGGAGAAATACTTAAACATTTTGGCTTTATAAGTCGATAAAAAATATTTTTGTAAATAAAAACAGATAAATCAAAATTTAGAACCCAACTGAAATAAAAAAAAATATATTTAAAGGCGAAATCAATGTTTACTTACATCAAGACGAAAGACGGGAATTTTAAAAAAATATTTAAGATTAAATTCCTTTTTTAGACGGTGAAACTTCTCACGTGCCTACCACATAAAAAAGGAAATTGACGTAAATCGTTTTTTCTTGAATATTTAAAATAAACACTAAAAATAGATTAAAAAACTTGTTTTTTATGGAAATAAACTAAAATAAATCCGAAATAGAACTAATACTTTCATTGATAATCGTCACTTTTGTAATAGTTTAAATATCCACCCAGAACAAATTGTTTCGGCGACAAGAAGAAACTTAGGGTACGTATCGTGGCTCATTTAGTAAACTAGTTGTCAAAGTTTAAGTTAAGAGTTGTAGACGACCATTGAACTTGTTGGGTTCCTGTTAGTAAGAGTGGTCCCTAATTGTATTGATGCTTCTATTTAGAACAGAGTGGATAATTTGGTTCTTATTTAGAATACCCCCCTGGAAAATGGGTGCAGTGATATTATTTTAAATTTTTTTATATAGAATATCGCACTTTTATTCATTAAACAATACAGATTTTTTAAAATTGCAAAAAAAAAAAAAAAAAAAAATGTTTTTCTATTTTTTCTCAATGGGACCCAGATATTTAGATGTGTGAACATTTAAAGAAATCATTATCCGTTGATATAATCGGACTGGTGTCATAATCTTGGCTACGATCACAGCCAACGTTTCTGCCGTTGTACTCTCCGGTCTTTCGTCCCGTCGGCGGAACTTAATACGCTGACTGTATCCCCTACAGGGAGTGGGGTAGTACCCCCCGAAAAAAAAGGTGTCCTGAGTATGACACAAAACGGTATCTGGTAGTGAGGTTTGAGTTCTGCAGATCCGGAGAGTGAGGTGTTACTCTTCATTACCATTACTCCCAGGTCCACCCTAACCCAGAATAGTCTCATCTATAGATCAAACAAATCTGTTTGAAAATTCGTATTTGATAGAAAAAAACTTGATGCCATATAACTGTATATTATTTGTATCAAAATAGTTACTTGAAGCTATAATTGTCTATTTAAGATTAATATCATAACCGTATACAAACAAATGATTATTATTAAATAGAATTATTAATATTAGATATGAAAACTTGAAATCATAACTGTATGCAAATCATTTACTATACGTAGTTACCTGAAGCTATAATTGTTTACTAAGGGTTATTATTAGTTACTTGGATCGAGAAAACTATGAGCAAACAAATTATTATTATTAGATAGAAATGTAACAATACCTGGTCTGCACTCGCACACTCTTGTTACACAATGTCGATGATCCCCATGTTGTAATGTTCTGTACTGGCCGATTCGAAGGGTATGAATTAAAGACAGGTTCACAAGGATGCAAAACACAACACAAAGTTTGATAACAGGACGCTAATGGAAGAGGAAGTTGTGACACTTTGTGCAGTTTGTGGTGGAGTAGAAGACACTTAAATCTAATTTGTCAGATGGTGAGAAAGTGGTCGTAACTCTAAGTCGATTGCTGACTTCACAGACGTGGGTCCCTGGCTATTTTCTATCTACTGCTACGAGGACAACCTCTCACTCCAACGGTTGGCCTGAAACTCTACTGAAGTGGCTTGCGCCAGCTGAATATATGCAATTTCTACCCCTACACAACCCCATGGATTCAACCTCCCAGAATCTGGGTACTTACTTTTCCTCTCAAACTTTTTGTCTGCGATTTCTCCTAAAACGATAGCGATTACTTTTTTAAAAATCAATCTCAGTGTCCCCACTTTTCAGACCATTA
This sequence comes from Doryteuthis pealeii, assembly GCA_023376005.1. NCBI lineage: Eukaryota > Metazoa > Mollusca > Cephalopoda > Myopsida > Loliginidae > Doryteuthis > Doryteuthis pealeii. The sequence continues at coordinate 49,636,649 of CM042155.1, forward strand.
ACATTTTCAAGACTCAGTTTCTTTTTAAACCCAGCTACCTAAAGATATATCTACCTAGTTTAATTTCATGGTGGCCGTTTAAGCGCGCCAGTAGGGCGTGAGACAGTTTTTAGATTAGTTGCGACCAGAAATTCAAAGTGAGCGGACGCAAAAGTCTGTCTCACCGAGATGTCGTTTATCAATCCGTGCAGGTCCTGGGCTGAGGTTGTATCTTAATAAATATTCAAAGAAAAACAACAAAATCTTGTTAATTCATTAAAACAATGGATGACCAACCCGAAGAAATCAACCCGGAGAAACAGCCCACAGAAATAGCCCTGCGGAAATGACCGACGAATTAGCAGCAGGTATCGGTTGAAAGATAAAATAAAGTAAGAAACCATCATCATCATCATCATCATCATCTCTCTCTCTCTCTCTCTCTCTCTCTCTCTCTCTCTCTCTCTCAAAATTATATGCCCGAGTAAAGGGGTATATAACACGATGTTGAGCACTAATTTCAATCTTTAATATCGTCTACCTCCAATGAATTTACTGTTTTTAGGAATAGTAGTCATTTTCTTTAAGTTTTATTTCATCTCTCATTGCCGTTCTTCATTTATTTTTGAAGAATGTCAGTTTGTCTTTTTATCGACACGTTTACTGTGATACTGTCACATATTCCCCTCAGCATAGTTATCTATTTATACATTTATAACGGACAGTTTTGTGAATGTATATATGTGTGTCTGTATGTCTGGAGGAAACTACGAAAATAAAATAATTAACGGCAAATAAATAAAGTAAATATACATATATATTCACTATCACCAGATCTTGCTTTTTGATAAAAAATAATTAATATTTTATTTATATTCGTGAAGATAATTAGAAAATAAGATTTAAATAGAATATATTTTTTTCATTTAATATTTTAAGTAGTAAACACTGACGCCCCACCAGGCCGTGTCAATGCAAGGTCTTTTTTTAATCCTACTTGGATCCAACTCACAAGTCAGTAATAATGGATTTGCGAGACTAACTTTTTTTTACCCCCATTTCTACCCAGGCGACGCCGGGAAGCCGCTTCTAGTACCTCATAATTCAAATTATTCTTTTTTTTCTTCATACTTTTCTACGGATTACGTTCCATACTTGCCACAGTTCATCTTTTTGGCTCTAGGTAGTGTGGCCTGTAGTAGATAAAAGTTGAAGCGCCAAAGTCAAAAGCCTATTAGACCCTCCAGCCTTCGTAACACGCACGAGTTGCGTCTCCTGTCTACAGGACAGGGGAACTTTGTGCATTGCACACAAGAACATGTTCAATCCAATAAGTGTTATACTTTACTCTATTAACCAACAGACTCATGACTTTATCGATCAAAGACTATTGACCTATATAAGATATTTCCCCTTATTCAACTATGTATATATATTTACCAAGCCATCCACACTAGTAGGATGTGACACAAGGTCAATTTATTAAGCGTAGTTTTACAGGTTCAAAATTCAGAGCTTTCCTTCTCCTAGACTGGTTAACTAACCAAAGTTAAGGAACCCTGTCTATCCTACTATTTACCCATAACTTGATGGAAAGTATTTGGATGCATACCTTTAACAAGGATATTTACATGTGAAATGTAAATAGCCTCGTCCAGGAATTGAACTCGAGTTGACGAGTCCATTTCCTACGACTCTAACAATTACACCACACACCTCCAACCAAATTCAACTATACATAAGTTTCTTTGTATATTGTCATCTTTGTATTCCTTTCTATTAAGTTTTCTCAGGCAATAAAATATCCTTGTTATTACTCTCGTCGTGGATTGTTCTTATATTTATAATGTTCGAAGAAATGGATTTATTCAACCAATTATCATTTTTACTCAACACCTTTAATTACAGTTTCTAATTTTAGAATATCTTTTAAGCTGAAAGAAAGTTTCTTTCAGTTTTAATACCATTAAGAAAAAAAAATCTTACACTTTTTTAAATATAAGAAGTGGTTAGTATTATCTGCGTTATTCGGACTGTTGTCCCCATCTTTATAGTTATCTGAATAAAGGGTTAGGTTCAAAGTTCTGTGATGGCTCCCGATTACGACAAGAAGGTTCCCGATTACGATGAGAAAGTTCCCGAGTCCGAAAAGAAGGTTCCCGAGCCCGAGAAGGTTCCCGAGTCCGACAAGAAATATCTGAAGACCGGAGGGCATATCGGCCGAAACGTTGTACAGATAACAATAAAGATAGGGGACACTAGTCCGAATAACCCAGATTAATACTAATCATCAAGCCTCATCTCAAACACATCAGAGAAATAAAAAGTGCTATTGTTACATGATGAATAGGGTAACATAATCATTTTTTTTTTTTTTTTTTACTGTAGTGTGAAAATATATAATCCAAAAATAACGGGTATTCTGCAGAAGAGTCATGGAAAATAACCATAGATTTTACAGATAGGCGCTGACCCTGAATGACCTGGACGTGATGTTCTTATTGGTTGAAAGTATCACGTGATAGCAAAAGTTTGTAGGAAAGTCTAGAAAGTTGTTGAGTTAGTTTAAAGCGCTACCACTGAGCTGGGTGCTAAATATGGCGTCTTCTGAGCTCTTCTCCACACGCGTTGGAATGTTGGGTCTCGGGAAATAAAACATGAAAGAAAAAGAAAAAGAAAAAGAAAAACAGCAATTGATGTTTTTGTGTTTATTATTAAGAACTGACAAAAAAGAAAACTCAAACCGGATTGTAGAAATAGAAGGTTAGAAAGAAGATAAAAAGATAATACCGTGTTTCCTCGAAAATAAAACAGGGTGTTAGATTTAAAGGTATTATAATTAGTTGGAAGGCTTAGTGACATTCCACGTGGGTACACATAAGTGCAAGCAATATTCCGACAAAGAAGTTATTAGGCGTAACAAACATAGACTTTAATACTTGGGCACATAGAAATACATTTAAGACAGGAATACATATACAAATTAAAAGGTATACAAAGGAGATACGTAATGAACACATATATGAGACAAGGTACTAGAGGTGTATAAAGAAAGTAGGACTTTGTCCTGTAGAAGTAAAACAAAGTACATGGAGGAATGTCACTTACTTAGGGTGGGGGACGAAGCTCCCCACATAAAAGGTATGGACGCAAATGTCTAACCCATGTGTCCCGTTTGCTGTCCCGGAGAAAAGAGAATTCAAACTCCACGCTTTCCCGACTAAATACCCAGGACACCTAGCGGTACAAAACCCTGAAACAAGGGAAGATAACTCTTCCAAACCAAAAAAGAGCGGACAATCGCTACAAGGGCTTAAATTAATTTTCACTTCGAAATATAACACTAGGGTTTATTTTGGGGAATGTCTTATTCTTCATTTGGCAAAAAAAATGACATCACGAAGTAGAAAATTACGAAATTTCTAAATAACATAAATTATTAAAAACAATATACATCTATTTACCATTAAAAGTTCTTTTATTCAAAACTCATGAACAACAATTTATCCAAAAATAAATGATATCACCATTCTCTTGTGGGAAATTATTTATTTTGTGCCGATAAGAAAGGAATAAAGACAAAGACAGTTAATATTCAAAGGAGATTTTATCGTGCGTAAGTTGCTAAAACTATTTCTTTAGCGGTCGTAAGTCGTGTACATATATAGTAAGTAACAAATTACATAGAACATTTATATCTATTTGACTGAAAAGTTTCTTTGGTAGCGTTGTTATAGTTTTGGCTGTCATTCTTTCTTGAGTACTGCTGCTATGTTATTCTAGCCAAAGTTGGGATTGTCTGTGTTGATGTTGTTCTGTTGTTTCAACCTTTCCGTTAGGATATTTCTGTCCAATTTTTAAGGTCTCTGGCCCCTGCTAGTTTTTTTCTACTTCCGGGCTTTAATTTCTTTCGGGCTCAGTGTTAGTGGAGGGTAACCCATATTTTTTTATCCTCGGGAACGTGACTTTGTTGTGTATGCACGTTCAATCAAAGTCGTGTACTTTATGAAGTGACTTTAGTTGCCTCGACCAGGAAAACTGTAGTTTGCAATTTATGTGTGTGTGCATAGCTACAGCCTTTTCTGAGCATCCGAATAAATAGAACAAGTAAACGCGCGTCGTCATGATCATTGACAAAGACGAGTGTTTGCATCGCATGTTTTGATTGTGAAGAATACTTATTTCTTTCGTCTTTCTGCCGCTCTCAACTAGGGGTTATTTTAAGGGGATGACTTATATTAAAATCATCCTGATTTATTTTCAGGGAAACACAATAGTAATAATAAAGGGCTATTTAACCACTATCAGTTCAGTGTGGTTTCGTGAAAAATAGACAGAAGAACCATTGGTTGTAGTCAACTGAACTGAAAATATATTCTGCTTATATGAAGGGATTTATTAATTATCCCGTAGAATTATTTTTTGTTTCTTTCCTTTATCATTTATTAGGAAAATGACGACATCGTCTTTAGCGTGGATTTTACTATTTTGTGGTTTTTGTTAATAGCCAAAAATGAGACAAGAGAAGAGGATTTAGCAAAAATCACAGTCGGATTTTTGTAGAACACAAAGACATTTGCTTTTCAGATAAAATAAAATCTGTTCATTAATTATTACCGTGTAACACAGGTTAAGGCTGCAGCCCCAGTTCTATCGTTAACATGTCATTCATTTTACTGTCAGACTCTAAGGGTTTTACCATCCTTTCATAGAGGAAGAAAGATATTAATTTAGATGTTCGTATGAATACATTAAATAGTCCAACAAAGTCTGAGCACAGTTGTTAGAGGATTTGAAAACAAGATTACTGGAAACCAGAACTGAGTGATACTGTATTAGTGTGATATAACGTGTGCAATTACATATGTTGCTCAAATATTTTGCTAATTCGATAATGTTTCGACTCATGAAACTTTTTTTATCGATTCTAAGAAATTTGGATGAGTTATGACATTTTTCCTTAGTTATCTCCCTTTAACTCTGGTTTTTGCAAACTTTTACTTATGACTATTTGCAAATAGATGATTATTAAAGACGAAAAAGAAAAGTGCGGTGAAAAATAATTGCAATGGGATGTTGAAAAAATTGTTATGATGCTAATAAAACATTTACAGGTGAATCAATTTATGACAATAAATAATACATACGGAATTGATACGCCGTTAGACAACCAAACCTTTACATACTAATCAAATTTTGGCATTAAATAGCCCATAAGTAGTTGATATGCCATTAGACAAATAAACCAAACCAAACCCTCAACAAAATTTAACAGAAATCTAAATATTTATCAATCTAAGGGCAATAACTCATAAGAATAATATATGAGTTACTCCCCTTGACGGTTTAAAGTTGTCTCCCTTGTTTAACGATAAAAAAATAATTACGTAAAAATAAGTGGTTTGAGGTTAAAGTATCGAGACTAAAGAAGCTTCACACACACACACACACACACCACACACCACACACACACACACACACACACACACACACATATATATATATATATATATATATATATATATATATATATAATATATAATATATATAAATAAAAAATGATGACTTTCAAGACGTGTGTACAGCTTCGTAATTTAAAAAATAAAGTGATATCTAGATTTTTGGTATGTTCAAAAAGTCGAGTGTAAGGGAGATAAATGCGTAAAAATCGAACACAGATGGACTAAATTTATATGTATATATATGTAAAAATCCATGGTAGTCCATACGGTAAAATTATGCTTTTAGTATGGATTTCCACATACAGGTATTTCGAAGAAAAAAAAAAATTTTTCAAACTACAAAAAAAAAAAAAAAAAAAAAATTACGCTTCAATAACTTTTAAATTTTCAAAAACTTTTTTAGGGTGATAATTAAAAAAAAAGTGTATTTGTTATCTTCAGGATTTAATCTTTCTAGAAATTAGGAACTTTTTTTTCCAAGTTTCTTTAAATAAGATAAGCTATTCATTATAAAATTGTCATTAATGAATATAAGATAAAATCCCATATTTTATATCCAAATAAGGATAAACACACAAACACCATTTTTTTTTCAAATTTAAGGAAAATAGATTAAACAAATATTTATACATTAAACAGAGTTCGATTGAACAAATCCTCGTGCTTAAAACTACGTCCGCGCTTAAGTGCCAAAATAGATGATCAAAATCGGAGCCTATTTGTAAATATAAATACAGACAAAAAAATCAACAAACACACATTCCTTCTCCGCTCCGAGACGACACTACACAATCGCAGGCACTGAACTTTCAATCGAAGAAACAGATGTCTCAGAGTTAACTCCGAGCAAATGAGTCGACTTGCTGATACCAAAAACAAACGTCAACCTTCTGAGTCACTGTTTACTACTACCATCATCGTGCCACTGCGAATTAACATCACCAATCCAATTTTTTCAGGTTGTATTCCCAAAACTTTATTTTTCATTTTTGTCCACTTCCGATCGAACTTTGATGACTCTACATACGAATTTTTGCATTCATATTAGTTTTTTTAACATTCACATATTTTGATTTATACAAATTTATTCTCCGAATAAATTTATTTGTTATTTTATTAAAAATATGCTTGTCTTTGTCATTTCTCCATATTTTCTGCCTAAACTGTGTCTAGTTGTTTTATAGTTATTTACATATTATTTGTGAAGTCGGAACATGCAACACCGGCCTTTACATGAATAAAGCGGTGAAAATGTCATTAAAATCGGAAAATACCCTGATTTTTTGGTAATAGTTTGAAAATTAAAAAAAATTTACCTCCCTTTGCGATGTTATTCGATTTGGTGTCAATTTGAACAAAATTATGAAGCCAGTCTAAATACTTTTTGAATAATAGTTTTTTTTTTATGAAACACAGGATTGTGCAAGTACATTACCCCCCCCCCCCCATACTCACTTGACCTTGCACTGTTAAAACTTTTCTTATTATCTGAATTAAAATTCATCTCAAGATTAGAAAATGGGAGGGCGAAGAGGACATTGAAAAAAAAAAAGTACAATGGCGCAGATTCACACCATACTAAAAGATGAGTTTCAGAAGTGCTTCGACCAATTGGAAACTCGCTGGAATGATTGACTTGAATGCCAATGGATTCTATTTTGAAAGAAAATTAATTTTTCCTTCATTCTTCATTTCTTTATTGGTAAATACAGCTTCAGTTTTGATCCTTTTTGAACCCATACTTTATGGATATTTGCTAGGTATGTGCAGAAATCGCAAAGGGATGTAATAAAAATTAGAATGTTTTTAAAAATTTTCAAACTTACTAAAAATCAGGGAATTGTCCGATTTTAATGAAAATGTATCCAAATTATTCATCAATGACTTAATTTTATAATGAATAGTCTATTTTATATAAAAAAAAACTTGAATTTTTATTTTATCTATACAGAAAGTAGGTGGGTTAATTTTGGTTATTTGAAGAAAAAAAATTCCTGTCTGCAATTTTTATATTTCTAGAAAGATCACATCCTGAAGAACTCATAAAAAAATAAAAAAAATTCCATACCCGAAAAATGTTATTTGAAAATTTAAAAGTTATTTTCTTAAAACTCAAAAAATAATTATTGTAGCGTGTTTTTTTTTTTTTCGTAGTTTTAAAAACAATATTTTCTTTTTTTAATTGATGCAAAAAAAAAAAAAAAAAAAGAAAAAAATAAGTATTTTCTCTGATTTAATTGGCCTATTTCTATTCCATTAATTTTTTTTTAGTAAATTTAAACGTCTGGAAAGTGACATTTTGAACTTGATATTTAAACCCTAGGCAAAGCATTATTTAATTTATTTAAAAATGTAAGTATAAAAATGCGCGATTTTGCAACATATTTTCCGAAATTTTTATATATTTAAAAAATATTACTAACGATCTTATTTTCGTGTACGGATTATCTCCCTTAAACCTTAAAAATGAACGTCCCTAATATTTGCTCGGATTATTGTCGTCTGCCACTCTTCAAGAAGAAGAAGAAGAAGAAGAAGAAGAAGAAGAAGAAGAAGCATTTATTGCATACTCACGGACACTAGGAGACAGACACAGAGACACACAGATACAGGTACAGACAGACAGACAGACAGACAGACACACACACACACACATACACACAGGCGCACAGACACAGAGACTCACACACATACACACACAGAAGCACACATAGACTCTCTCTCTCTCTCTCTCTCTCTCTCCTCTCTCTCTCTCTCACACACACACACACACAGACGCACAGACACATAGACTTGCAAACACACACACACACACACACACACACACACACACATACATACACACACACTGATATATACGCTCAGTTTGGTTTCAAGAAGTTTTCATGTTCTTCTGAAGAATTCCTTTCTTATTTTGCATTTCATATCTTTTTGCTTGATGGTGTCAACTTTTTATTTAAAAAAAAGTTGGCGGAGTGGCCTATTGTTGGTATCAGCCGAACAGTGAGGGAGTCTATTCCGTTTTCGCTAGTGCTAGACCACACCTACCATCAACTCCCCGATTTACTGCACATATCAGATTACCTAATCTGTGCTACTCATGCGCTGAGTTGGCGGGGACCGTTATCGAACCAGGAATCTTGCGATACCGACTGAGCTAAACCGGTCCCTTGTTATTATTATTATTATTATTACTATTATTATTATTATTATTATTAAATAAGACTAATTACTTGAAACTAGAAAAATGTTGTATACATTATTAGTGTTAGGAACACTTGAAACCATACAACCTTGTGCAAAGTATTAGTTGGAATATTTGATACCATAAATGTATGCAGACAAATAATCATAGGAAAGTAAAAAAGCTCAATTAAAAAAACAAAAAACAAAACAAAAAACAAACAAACAAAAACAAAAGAAATTGCCATTAAAAATGCAATGGAACATTGTTACAATGTGTTTTGCCACAAAACTCTTGGTAAAGAGTCCTCCGATAACGAATCCTTTGGTTCTTCTGGTAAAGAGTCCTCAGTTCCTTCGTCAATGGTCGTAAGTTCCTCCTCAATGATTGCAAGTGAACTATGGCAAGTATCAGTGTTTAAGTAGTGTATCAGCCACGCAGTATGGATTGTTGATTGGCCGGAGGAGTAAACCACGTGACCTTGGCTAGTCTATAAATCCAGGTGGGGAACTGGAGTACACCTTATATACATAAATATTCCAACAAACATTGAAAATATTATGATCATAATTGAACATCTAAGAATGAATCAAATTTCGGTATTAAATAACCCATGAGGAGTTGATATCCCGTTAAACAAATAAACCAAACTAAACCGACATATTCTATGGCCTTTCTCAGATTTACTCAGTTATGTCGGTTGGGGCTGTAGAATACTCCGACTGCACCTCTGCAGAGTGGTAATACCCCCCCCCCCCAGTGAGCACCTTTTGATCGTGGGTGGAAAACCATGATGCTTAAAGATGGAATCCTGGTGGTTAATCAGTTCATGACATGCTGCAACACTCTACTTTGGTCCTTACTTGGGTTAGACGGGCGATCGGAATAGCCTCTTCCGATCAATCGACTGGTCACGTCAAGCTCTAGCACCTATATGATCGTCCCGACCCTATTGCTCTTTTGGTCATATATGTACTAGAAGGCAGTGGCTGAGGGTCTTAGTATCCTATGTATGACGCTGAACTGCATCTAGTGGTGAGGTTTGTGGGGATTAAAAATATTCAAGAAAAAAAAAAAGAACAAACTCCCATGGGGCCTTGACCGGAAGTACCATCTGCGTAGGCCCGACAAAAAGGCCTGACTCCCTTCCCCAAAAAGAATCCCTCGTTCATTGGAACTGAGACCGTAATTGGGGATAGATTTTCCCTCACTACAGGCCACTATGACATCGTTCAATAAAGCCTGAGTAATAAAACCGCCTTCTGTCTTTGTCTCTTTCCTTTTCCTTCCTGAGTTCCTGAGTTCCATTTCAGCTCACCAGCCCAGAAGAACAAAAGAACCAAGCTTTTATATGGGGCTAAAATACCAGCACCCAACTAACCTTAAATTAACCCCATAGGTTACAGAAAAAGAAAAAGAACAAAGAAAAAAATGATACCAAATAGAAATGTTTACATTTCAAAGTTCACTATCTATTCTCCTCAGAACTCATTCTATTCAAATAAAATCCTATTCTTATTGTAATCTGAGTCCTTCTATTCTGTTATAATGAACTAACTACCAGTTTTTATACTTTGTTTGGGAGTGGTGTACATAGAAACAGTTCCTGGTGGGAGAACCGCTGTGAGTGGTTTAAAGTAACCAAAGAATTAAAATAACATTATATAATTACATTTACCCAACCGCTTAATCCGCACTATCGGTCGGACTTAGAATACGTTGACAGAATCTATTACAGAGCAGTAAGACACCCTACACCCCCCGGATGTGTCCTGGGTATGACACTAAACTGCATTTGATGGTGAGGCTCCAGTTCTGGAGAGTGTGGAGAGTGCGGAGTATCTCTTCATTACCTCCAGGTCTACTTTGACCCGGAGTCATAGTGTCTGTTAGGGTTCGATCTATGGGTCAAACAGATCTGTTTAAAAATTATTCAATAGGAATACTTGATGACATATAATTAAATTATTTATATTTAATAATTAATTGAAGCGATGATCGTTTACTAAAGATTATTATTATTTAATCAACACCATAGAACAAAAATGACTATTGATAAATATGAATACTTTCTTGAAATCATATAATTCTTTGTATTAGTAGAACCTGTGGATATATCACAGTATGACAATTTAATTATTACAACGTTTGATATGTTTACTTAAGAGCTATTGCAAAATAGTTCAATATGTAACAAGTATAATAATCTTGATTTAACTCTTTCATTCTTTCCTTATTTTCACCTTTTCATTACGTTTGATTGAAACAGATTAGTGTTATCACCCCTCTCTCTATCTTTTCCAGTCTTTCTTTCTTTCTTTCTTTCTTTCTTTCTTTCTTTCTAATTATATTTTTGTGTAGCATGCCTTTTTCTTCCCATTCTTATAATAAAAAAACGGAATGATTCATTATTTAGCTGAGGTGATGACACTCATAAGAAATAAGAATTTGGCGGATAAGCAACACTGTCCGAACCTTATTCCCCTTATGGCAACCCTTTTTTATCATATATGTGCTAGAAGGCGGTGGCTGAGGGTCTTCATGTCCTGGGTATGACTTTAAACCTTAACTGATGGTGAGTTTCCAGTTCTGGAGGTCTGGGAAATGTAGAGCACCCCTTCATCACCATTGCTCCCAGGTCCACTCTGACCCGGAATGGTAGTACCTGTTAGGGTCCCATCTATGGGTTAAATAGAAAAATGTGTTTAAATTTAATGGAGTACCCATCAAGAATGAATAAATCAAAAACGTCTTTGGCATAAAATGACCCAACAAGGATTGACATGCCGTAAAATCAAACCAACCAACCAACCAACTACTAAACGAGATAATACAAACAAATAAAAACTCCCAAGAATCAAAGCACAATAAAATAAAAATAAAAACGTTGTAGGGAGACTAAATAGAGTAGTCTCCCTTATCACAATGTTTAAGGAACTCTCCCGCGCCAGGAATCCGTTTTTGGTTACGTGACGCGCGAACTCCAAAGTCTCAGCCTCTTCTAGAAACCTGTCTTGAGAAGGACAGGCGTAGTCACCGCCTCTCCTCAACGTCGCACTTGGTGCGTGACTTTCCTTCCAGACCCAGAAACAGTAAGAGGTTTCTATCTCTTTGTTTACCAGACATTTCTACATGTACTCGAAACATTGTGACTCTTGTTTAGCCTGGGTATCTTGTTTCCTCCGTAAGCAAATTTGTTAACGGAGAAAATGCTCACGCACTATTTATGCTTGTAATTGGCCAACTAAAGTTCATAATTACCAAAAAACAACATACGAAAGAATAGTGGTTTGCAGATAGGCCTAAGGGGTTGTTTATTTCTCGCGCATCTAGTGTGGTCTTTTCAGTTAAAGAGAGAAACAATAAGTTAATCTTTTCTATCATAAATTCCGTTCTTTTATTACTATCCCGCAACGTACAAGACTAGATAAAATACTTCCTAAAACGGAGCCCACAAAACAGATGTCTGTTTCCCTTGAGTAAAAAAAAAGGATGAGTCCCCTCACTTCAATTTGTGAAAACAAAAACCCCAAATAAATTATTAACGCTGAATACAAAACCAAAAATGCAAAATTCATCAAAATGTCAAAATTCACAATATCAAAATCCGAGATTATACAATCAAAGGTTGGTTTTCTTTTATTTTACGGCATATCAACCCTCTTCGAGTCATTTAATGCCGAATCAAGTCATTTTGATATCAGGTTGCTTACAGCGCCTGCTGTGGCTTAAATGGTCACCCATCTAAGTATTGTATCTCGCTACTTAACTTCGGTAATCTATCGAGAACCGGTAATATCAGAGGTGTCAAGACTTTGCCGAACTAATACTTCTCATGTCATCTTTTCAATCAGCAATTGCTTATCTACAAGAAAACCTTCTTCAGAAAAGAATGTTCCAGGTTAGAACATTAAGGAGGAATAGGAGTAGGAGTAGGAGTAGGAGTTCTCAAAGTAGTTTTGACCAATGAGAAGAGAGCCCTTTTGGTTTGAATTCAGAGTTTTTCCCACTCCTACACCCGTCGTTATACCAAGGTTAAAGCGCACAGCCTGTCCTATTATTTGCCCATAGCTGGAGGGAGAATAGTTGGATTCGTACCTTTCCCAAGGGTATTAATGCTATGTGAAATGCAAACAGCATCATCCAGGATTTGAACTCAGGACGCCGTGTCCATTTTCTACAACAGTAACCATTACACCACGCGCCTCTAACTCAAATTTCCTCATATATCAAATCAATTTTCCCCGATTGAAATGAACTGAAATGCCATCAATCCGTTCCAGCCCCTACCCCCCCCCATCTGAAGCTCGCTAGTACCGCAAATTTTAGCGCTCAAGACAAAGCCGAGTGACTGCTCTTATCTCGAAAACTCGTAAGTTAGGACTCTTGTAAGTCAAGGTACCATAATATATATATATATATATATATATATATATATATATATATATATATATATATAGTGTGTGTGTATGTGTGTGTGTCTGTGTGGTAAAGAATAGAGTGAATATATATATATATATATTATTATATATATATATATATATATAATATATTATAAGAATGTAGAAGAGAGTTCTGAGGATTTAAAGATTCGTGCTTACACTTGATTTCACCGATAAATGCATCTTTTCTTTAACGATGCAAATCTAAAATGGTGGCGATTATAATAACACCATTTTTTTTTCTTTTTCGAACTTTGTTAAAAGCAGCTGCCGATAATTCGTTTTTTTTTCTTTTTTTTCTTTTTTTTTAAGTTACTAAATTTCAGTTGCTCAGAACTTATTTGAAAGACACAGAGAGAAATAAAAAATGAAAAATGAAGGAGAGATTAAAAAGAACGCATGCGCAGTTAGTTACCTGGCTAATAACCGACAAAAACGAAGAGGGAAAATCAGAGTAGACGTAAGCTTTTTTTTCAAAGAATGTCTGACAATCAGCTCTCGTTCTGGAGTTTGGCAGACGACATTAGAACACAACTTGAGATAACATGGATTTTGATTTGTACTCAACTCACCGATAGATAGCCGTTACCTCACGCAACATTCCCCATTCCCCCAAAACAGGGAAAAACAAGCAAGAAATAAAAATAAAAAAACAAGGGGGAAAAAAAAGAAGAAAAAATATAAAAAATATTGGTTATTCGTCAAAACTAAACAAAACGAAACGAAATACTAGGAGTAGCGGTTGCTAAAAAAACAGACAGGAACAATGAAAAGAAAGAAAAAAAGTCTATAAGCGCCGTAGTTTTGTACGTAACTATCAGGAAATGGTTGATGTAAGGCGATTTTCTGTTGAGATGAAACAAATTTAATAAACATAATGTACTGAATAAAAAAACAAAAAACAAAACAAAACCAATCTCTCCTCAAAAGGTAGAAAATTACAACCACGAAAAAAACAAAAAAAAACTACACAAAAAAACAAAACAAACAAAAACAGAAAAAAAAACCCAGAAAAGAAAAGAAAAGGGACCTACCGTAGCGTGGTTGTTAGTTTATTTTTGGACTCACACACACGTCCGTATTTGCTCAACCTACAGGTTGGCTGATTGATTGATCGAAATATTTTAATGGCATGTCAATCTATCTAGGGTTATTTTGCCTAGAGGTTAGGCAATCGCGTTCATTGTACATTCATATTTATATTTTTTGTTATTTGTTTCTTAAAACCTTTTTGGCACACAGTTATAAAATATCAAGTATTCCTATCTAATAGTAATAATTTATACATAGTTAATTAGTTTCACGTAACTAATCCTATTTAATTATAATAATAATATGTTTACACAGTTATAGGATTTCAAGCATCTCTAAAACTAATATTTTTCAAACCAATCTATTTTACCTATAGATGGAACCCTAACAGGTACTACAACTCTAATTCAGAGTGGACCACTATCTTGTATCAAAAAGTTTTGACAAAAGGTAGAGGTCTACCAGAAATATTAGAACTAATGAATAAGCTTAAAAACAGCACAATATTCATCACTTTTGGTTATTATTCCATATATTATATTTTTCCATGCTTCCAATACAACCAAAAACGTTTCCCAATATACACCACATATATCTATAAAGTCGCATACGTGGACTCACTAACAACATCATATATATATATATATATATATATATATATATATATAAGTAAATACACAAACGATGTGTTTTGATATGGCTTTTATTTAGCCGACAATTTTTTTGGGGGAATATGTGCTTAATTGAAGTCGTACCTAATTTTAGAAGTTAATTAATTAATAATTGATTAATTAGGCGGGCATACCTATTCAAATGTAAGGCTAAATAAATCGAGAAAAATCAATCTCTGTATGTACATTTCGGCCTATTAGGCCTCATCAGCAGAGCTATAGATAGGAAGACCGCATTCCTCCAACTGTTGGGTGTTGCAAGGCTCAGGTTCGATTTGAGAGCTCAATATTTAATTTTTATAAACAGAGCAAGGTAAACAATTAAATTCAGCTTATATTTATACATTTTTCACTGTTTCAATAAAGAAAGTGATCTGAAGAAACTCGTAGGGTCTCAGATACTCACGGGTGGAAATGGATGATAATGGCTGAATACCCGGTCTTTAAGCCTTTTTTCTTTACAAATACTAGCAAGAATATGCACCCTCCGGGCGCAAGTATTTGTTTTACTGTAATGAAATATAGTAAATTAGAAAGACTAATGAAACTAAATAAGAATGAACATAAAATGATTTGAAACAGTGGGGGGTATAATCGAAAAATAGCACAACTTTGAAACTAACTCTTCCATCATTTTCCATCACTCCTGTCTTTCATTGCTAAATTTTCCTAATTTAACTATTTAGTTAATTTAGAAACTAAAGAATAAAATCAGTTATTCTTTCTTGTTAACAGATTTCTTTTAAGATTTCTTGAAGATATTTTTGGTCATATTCATTAAGATAAAACAAGATAATTAGAAATCACTAATACTAAGTCCATATTTATTAAAATCAAACTTTTAATATCAATATGCAAATTAGCCTTCCTGTTCACACTGTAAACCGCTATTTTGTTGTATATATAAATACAATTGCATGTTATTTGTATGTAGATATGGTCAACCGTATTAATAATGGAAAACAATTTTATTAATAATTGAGGTTTAAATAAAAATAAAATCATGGAGAATGTGACATAAATACCTAATTGAATATTGACTTGAGTAGTAATATAGTTTTGGTTACAGACACAAGAACACACAATCTCCATTATAATATATATATATATATATATATATATATATATATATATATGAGAAGTAAACAAACAGACGATGTTTGTGATATGGCTATTTTCAGCCGACAATTTGGGAGAATATGTGCTTAATTGAAGTCGAACCTATTTTTTTGAAAGTTAATTCATTGATAATTAATTAGGCGGGATTAAACTATTTAAATGTAAGGCTAAACAAATCGAGAAAAATCAATCTCTGTATGTACATTTCGGCCTATTAGGCCTCATCAGCAGAGCTATAGATACGAAGACCGCCCCGTGTGTGATTCGAAACCTGTCTGTCAAATTAGCAGGCAAGTGTCTTACCTCCACACCAAACGGACTTAGCAAGATTTTCTTCCCTTTGTTAAGTAGTAGTATTTATATTCCTCTTAAGTGACCTCTACACGAACTTACGAGAAGTAAACAAACAGACGATGTTTGTGATATGGCTATTTTCAGCCGACAATATTTGGGAGAATATGTGCTTAATTGAAGTCGAAAAAATAGGTTCGACTTCAATTAAGCACATATTCTCCCAAAATATATATATATATATATATATATATATATATATATATATATATATTATCAGTGAGATGAGATAAAGCGAAAATTCTTCCCAGTTATGGCCATGTCAGTGCTCTTGTACGTCTGCTCTATTTGGACCCTAATAAAATGAGAAAAAATCTAGATGAGGACTACACAAGGATGCTGCATGATGACTTGAATAAATCTTGGGAATAGCACCCCACAAAAACAGCTGCACGGCCACTTATCCCCTATCATACAAACCATCCGAGTAAGACCAACTAGACATGTTACACACTGCCGGAGAAGCAAGGGCGAACTCATAAGTGACGTTCTCCTGCGGACACCTACACATGGACATACGACTGTATGCTGACCAGCAAAAACCTATATGAATCAGCTCTATGCAGATTCTGGATGCTGTGCAGAGGACCTGCCAGTTGCAATAACCAATAAGCGCAACTTGATGATGATGATGATGATATATATATATATATATATATATATATATATATAGCGTTCAGCTAGAAACCACAAGGATCCTAGTTCGATACCGGTCCTCGCCAACTCAGCGTATGAGTAGCACAGGGATCTGTGCGGTAAAGTAAGGAGCTGATGGTAGGTGTGGCGTTCCACCTCAGATGCTAAAACAATCTCCTTGGTCTAGCGCTATTGAAAAGGGGATAGACTCCCTCGCTGTCTGGCTGATACCGACTTTAGGGGACCTGTCGACTTTACTTTTACACACACACACACACACACACACACACACACACATATATATATATATATATATATATATATATATAACAATGGAGCTCTCTCTCTCTGACGGCCTTTACACATATACATGTGTATGTATTTATCAGTTAAATTCTCGCTACAGTTTGTAGGTGTGTTGATGACCCAGTGGATATGATAATTTGGTCGGGTCTCGATCCCGGCTAGAGGTAGCCTACTAACGTCTAGCCACACTGATGAGACTTAATACATCGAAACACGGTGTCTGTGGATGACTATATATTACATAGGAATTTTTGGTTCCTACAATAGAAAATTTGACAGTGAAGTGTGGCATCGAATGAAACCCAAGGTCACAAAAATTCCCATGTAATATATATATATATATATATATATAATATATATATATATATATATATATATATGAGAAGTAAATACACAAACGATATGTTTTGATATGGCTTTTTTTTAGCCAACAATTTTTGGGAGAATATGTGCTTAATTGAAGTCGTACCTAATTTTGAAAGTTAATTAATTAATAATTAATTAATTAGGCGGGCATACCTATTCAAATGTAAGGCTAAACAAATCGAGAAAAATCAATCTCTGTATGTACATTTCGGCCTATTAGGCCTCATCATCAGAGCTATAGATAGGAAGACCGCCTTGTGCGTGACACACACACACACACACACACACACACACACATATATATGTGTGTGTGTGTGTGTGTGTGTGTGGCTTAGTGTCATACCCACGATTCCCAGTTTTTTAGTGATGTCTATCTTTCCCTTCTTCCCCATGCAGAGACTGGAGTCACCAGGGCGGTTCTGTTGAAAGCCTTAATAATATATTTCAAGTGTTTCTACAAACTATGTAATTTTTGAAACTCCATTGTAAGCATCTTGGATAGAAGTTAACGGCCGGTAACCAGCACTGGTTATGTCCCATATAAAATCGTTCTATTAGTTCTATTGGTAAAAGAACGTACGTTCCGTTAGATGGTTATTATGAAGAAACACACTGATTAATGCCGTTATCGTCTGTTTTCTTGAAAACAATAATGATACATTTTGAAAGCGAGCGGACAGTTCATCAAAAGTTGGCCGACTTCGAGCCGAATTGGAAGCCGAACGAATCGACGTCACGCATGCGCAATACGCTGCTTCTCAATGGCAAAACAAAAAAGAAGAAAAAAAAAACTCCGAACTCCGAAGCAATAGTGTCCACATATATTTAATTAGCCTTTGTGAATAAATATGAGACCAGATTTTTCTAGACGTTCTTTCCATTCTTCTAATTGGTAAACACTACTTGCAGCCAAACAGAATATGTGTGCGTGTGTGGCGTATGTGTGCGTGTGTGTGCGTATGTGTGTGTGTGCGTATGTGTGCGTGTGCGTGTGTGTGTGCGTGTGCGTGTGCGTGTGCGTGTGCGCGCGTGTGCGTGGTGTATGTGCGGACTTGAAAACGCCTTCCGCAGCGGCATGGTTAGTAAGTTCGACAGACCAATACACTTGTGCAAGGAGTTCGATTCTCACAAGGTCCCAATTACAGTGGCCTTTTGTCAGACAAGACAAAATTTGATGCCGGGACATGTCAAAGCAGGCATTTAGGCGTATATATATTTTTTTCTTTCTTTCTTTGTAATAAAGGATCATTCATGTGTATTTTAACCGTAGTGATACAGGTAAACCGTGGTGAGAGCTCGATGTGCTAGTGCCAGTAAGTGGACGGACAGAGCAATATATTGCATAAATGAAGGGAAATTTGCTTCATTGTAATAATTTATTTCAACTGCATTACAGCAGCATCTTCAGACATATGCAAAACATGGGATATTACTTCAGTAATTTTTTCCTTCATTTATTATAGATTTATTAAATGAGTTTTTATAGGTTATTTATTTGAGTACCATAGCAGTCCCTTTAAGAGACTAATATCAGAGTTAAGTCCATATTCTTATGTGCGGGATTTATATATCTATTTGATTTCTTGTTTTCTTGTTTTCTATTTAAAGGTTGTGATGAAGAATCATGATAAAAAATTCAGA
>CM042155.1:49656037-49736037 GCA_023376005.1 Doryteuthis pealeii
CTTTTGAAAATTCTCAGTAGATTTTGGGGAAAAAACTCTTAGCACCAAGAATTAATGGATGACTGGCATTTGGTGTTGATATAAAAGAACAAAAGTATTATTCAGGGTAACCAATACCTTTGAATGAGACCTTAATGAGAGGTACAGCATTAAGCTGAATTTAATAGTCCAAAATGCAATGAAAAAAACTTAACAGAATATACATGCAGATATTAAAACACACAAAGTCTGGTGTTTGACTCGCCTCAAACACAAATTCTCACTGCCTTCCTTTCAAAATAATTTGCCCTTTATTGAGCTAGCGGCTCATATATTCAAATTACTGAGGGTCATAAAACGGCCCATAAAATAGCTCATGCGCAGCAATGGAATGACAAATGGTGGCCATGACAGTACAGATCAAGCTTCAAGGACGCTTGGAGTCAGGTAAGTTTGGACCCACTTCACTACATAAGCAAACCCATCCATGGAGTCTATAGCTCTTCACATTTGACCACCTGTCTGATTCACTCCTGAATATAACCCCCCCCCCGGCTAATTATAAAAATGGAGGCCAGAGTTTATTCTAGAATCTCCAAAAGATATAAAAGATTCTCCACCATTTTTGATACTATTTCAATAAAATTAGTGGTCTGATGAAGATAATATATATATATATATATGTATATTGAAAGGGACCGGATTCTAAGAATTCAAGAAAAAGGCAAACAGCATTTTGGCATATATGTATATATACATACACATATTGGTGGAAATAGATTTATAACTGCTAATATTACCGGTATTTAGGTCTTTTTCTTTACTATATATATATATATATATATATATATATATATATATAATCCAGAGAAGAAATCTTCCTTACGACACAAGAGTTTTATTTAAAAAACCTGTCGCAGTTTGAGAGCTCAATGTGTGCTCTTAATGTTAGAGTCACAGAGCAAATATATAAGTAAAGAAATAAGAAAAGACTTAGAGATTTAGCATTATAGACTATTTCGGGGAGCTTAGACAAAGTGTCTAATTCTCCGACTCATCAGATGCGATGATGAATTCTTTATTACTTTAAAGGCATTTGAAAACAGATTTTTATTTTTTTTATTTTTTAAAATTTTATAGTCCTGTGATATGAATTCTAAATGAAATCCTTGATGTTGCAAAAAAAAAAAAAATATATATGTATATATAGGAATAAAACAAATGTCTTTGGCATAAAATGATAAAAAAACACTTTTCATTCACCTTCATAATAGGTTAAACTTGATAAATAAATAAAGTTTAAAATTTGTATGCTATAATTTTTATTGGGTAAGCAATATATTTCTTTCTTTTTAGGAATATATACCACTGATATATATATATATATATATATATATATATATATATATATATATATATATATTTTATCAAAGGGTTACTACAATGTTTTCATTGTAGTAGCATAAGTAGTTAATCTGAAAGGGCTCAATATATCTTGTAAAATATAGAGCATTAATAGGCGAATATATATTTCATTAGCCACATAGATTTACTTAGTTCCCCTGAAGACGGTGTACTAAGAACACCGAATCCGTGGTAGGGAAATAACTTGTCTACAACTATATATATATATATTACACACACACACACAACAACACACACACACACATATATATATATATATATTATATATATATATATATACACATGGTGTTTTGGGAGAAATTTGACAGTTTCATAAGGAAAAAGAAAAAGTGCTTGGTAACTACAAAATTTAATGGATTGTAAAGAAATTTAACAGGCATGAAATTCGATACTACTGTCAACAAATTTCACTTAAAATAACCGCCATTAGTGTTGATCACAGCTTCAATCCTGTTCCGGAACCTGGAGCCAGTTGATATTACAGTTTCCCTGGGAAGGGTCTTAATTCTATCAATTAACTGGGCTTTTGTAGTACTGGCACGGTGATTGGTGTCTTTCTCAACAGTGCCCCATACATAATAGTCCATGGGGTTAAGATCTGGGGAGTTTTGAGGCCAAACATTGGGACTGGTGTAGTCATAAAAATTTGCCGACAACCGTTTTTGTTTTTTCCCAGAGGTGTGGCAGGGGGCTGAATCCTGCTGCCATACACATGGCCTACCATTAGTTACCCTTGTTATCCAGGGTTTGACTACAGTGTTTAGCAACTCCACGTAGGCATCTGAATTCAACCTGATACCCTCTCAGAAAAAATGTGGAGGCATCACATCACCCTCAGAGGACACACATCTGAAAACCATCACAGTTTGGGGAAATTTAGTCTGCATGACACAAGGAGTGTCCTTTGGACTGTATGCAAGCCATCTGTTATTCTGCGTGTTGTGCTTTTGATCTTGGCAAAAGTTTTTCTCATAGGAAAAGAACCAGATTGTTTGTGGTTCAGCAGGATATTTCACTTTGCTCAGAAGTTTCTTCGCTTTTGTCAGACAATTTTCACAGGCCTTTTCTGGGAGCAGTTGACCTGGGAGCAGTTGACGTATGAGTAGTAGCGAAGGTCTTCATTGAGTGCAAGCTTCATGGTAGAAGCTGAAATATTCAATTCATGTGACAAAGCCCGAATTCCAATGCCAGGGTCCTCCAACATTTTTTTCTGCAGATTTTCGAGTAATTCTGCTGTACGAATGCAATCAGATCATCTGTTATGTTGCTTTCTTCTAACCACAGCCTTGTTGTCTCCATTGCAATTCTCTAGTTCATGCCTTATTGTTTTTACAGTGTTCAAGCATTGGGCAGCAGACATAATCTCCTTATTTTGATGACCATAGTGTGCTTCAATACCTCCAACCTATGGCAAAAAATAACCTAATATAAATGTCAAATTTATCCTGAACACCCTGTATATAAATATATATATATATATTATTATACTGAATCTGATTGAATCAATGATTGTTTTCTAAAGAGGTAATTCCATGTCAAATCATCCAGGCCATGTCACCCACCATCTTCAGTTTTTCTGAAATTTTGTCTTATGTATGTATAATAAAATTAGCCAATTCCCAAAATTTCAGCTTCCAATTTAAAAAAATTGGTGGAGTTATGTCAATTTTTAGCTCTCCAAATTTGAGCCCCACAACAAAAAAGTCACTTGGATGGCAAGAGGTTTAATATTTTAGGTTTAAAAGGTAGCTAGTTATTCTTGGTGTGTGTTCCTAGGGTTTGATTTTAACCCCATCTTATTTGGTGGTCGCGCTGAAAAGGAATTCAAGAGAAGAAAAGGAAGAGACAAAGACAAAAGGTAGTTTTAGGATTTTGGCTTTATTCACAGATCATAGCCACCACATTGTTAGGAAATTCCTTCCTGACCAGTAATTGTGTCTCACACCAGTCAAGGTCTAAGTCCGAATGGCCGAGACATTACCTTGGGGGTTGGAAGTGGGTCCTGCTCATGCTCGGAGGATTCTTCCTGTGTGAAGGCTCATGGCAGTTGTTATTTTTTAAACTTACCCCCCCCCCATATATATATATATATATATTGGTTTTATATATATATATATTAATATATAATTTTATATATATATATATATATATATATATATTTTGGTTTTATATATATATAATATATATATATATATATAAAACCAAATACATATGTTGACAACCCTTGCTAGTCTCGCAGATCCATTATTAGTGAGTTTGATCTTCACTGGATGCCCCATAAAAAAAAGACCATATGTTAATCCACCCTTGTGGGAGGTCAGGAAAATAATTTTTAACATTATTTATGTTGGCTACATTAATGCAACTAAAATATTTCAATGGCTCTTATAGATATAATGATTGATTGATTTTAATGGCATGTCAACACTACAAGGATTATTTCATACCTAGAGGTTAGAGAATTGTGTTCATTGTATGTTGATTTTTTTTACATTTTTTGCATAGTTTCTTCTTAAGGGTTTTTATATATATATATATTGTACACGCTCTTTAACAGATCTATTTGACCCATAGACGGGATCCTAACAGGTACTAACACTCCCAGGTCAGAGTGGATCTGGGATTAATGAAAAATGAAGGGATACCTACACTCCCCAGATTTCATGAAGTGTAACCTCAACATCGGATGCAGATTAGTGTCATATCCAGGATACCTCCTTAGGGGTGTATCTTATCCCGCTGTAGGAATTCTTAGCCCTGCTATAGGACATACTCCACCCTGTCGGCTTGGGTGTTAGAATGCACCAACTACACCTCTGCAGAGGGGTAAGGCTCCCCCAATGGGGCCACCTGTTGGCCATGGGTGGCGACCTGTGATGCTTAAGGATAGAACCCAGGTGGATGAGCAGTCCATGACTTGCAATATTTCACTTTAGGCTTTTTCTTGGGCTAGACGGGCAGGCAGAGAGGCCCCTCCGATCAATCGACTGGCCACGTCAAGCCCTAGCACCTATATGATTGCCCCAACTCTATTGCCCTTATGGAAACACCAATCCTTATCATATGGGTGCTAGAAGGCGGTGGCTGAGGGTATACATGTCCTGGGAATGATGTTAAACTCTATCTGATGGTGAGGTTCCAGTTCTGGAGGTTTGGGGAATGTGGAGCACCCCTTCATCACCATTGCTCCCTGATCCACTCTGACCCGGAGTGGTAGTACCTGTTAGGGTCCCATCTATGGGTTGAATAGAAAAACATGAGTTTATAAACAAAATTGTATTATGCATTAAGAATGAATTTATTTCACAACTTTGTCGGCATTAAATAACCTACCGAGGTTGATATGCCGTAAAACAAAACAAACCAAACTATAGGACGTACTGTTTTGTAAGGAACATTTCTCAAATCTTTTAGAAGTTTCACACGTTTGTAAGATAAGAACATTTCTACATACACCATTTTGTTTTGTACGTCCATAAATTTTGTATTCAATTAGGTTCACTCAGGCAATAAAATATCTTGTAACTAATTGCATGTGATTTTTTTCTTTTTAGAGGAAACAACATTTCTCTAACTAAAATTCCTGTTTTTATTTGTTTTTTTTCCCAACAAACCTCGATAAGACGTAAGCTTATAAAATCTATTCAAATTTTAAATTAAAAAAAGTCGAATTCAAAATGAGGCTTCATGTCACTGCTGTACCAAGGGAGGCTACAACGTTTTAGTCTTTGAAAAACATTATAATAAAAATATTTGATTCATTTGTTTCTCAGAAATAAAAAAAAAAAGTATTAATGCAAAAATATCATTTACGGGTTAAAATAAAATACTCAAAGAAATTATCTTCAAAATTTAGCAAACGTTTTTTGTTAATAAATAAGTAGTGGCTTCTATAGCCTTTAGCGCTCGAAACAAATTTTGCGTTCCAAATGAAGAGTTATTTCCCTTGTTCTTTTTACGTTTCCTTGGCAACGAATCAGAATGGATGCTCTTGGGGGTTTCATCAGTTATGCAAATTCCTTAAATCAGTGACCCAAACTTTTTTTTTTCTTCCAATCATTATACGATTCTCAACAGAATCCAACCATCTTTTACTATGTGATACTCCTCATTGAACTCTATCAGAAAATCATATTAGATTGGCACTTTAGTTCTGCACGAAATTGGCCATTTTTACCCACTCTCAGGGGGGATATCAGGCCTCAAATTTCGCCTAAAAGTCCAAATTGAGCACGTTTTTCTCCATCAGTAAATTCTACGCATCAGAATCCATGAGAAAAAACAATAAAATCGATAACGTACATTTTCAGCAAGATACGTAGACTTATAATGTCTGAAAAATTGCAGAAGCCATACCTGCATCTTTAAAAAAAAATAATAACCAACCCCTTCCACCTTAATTTTAAAAAGATTTAGATTTATTTAATGGCATATCAACCCCTTATGGATTATTTAATGCTGAAATTTGATTTATTTGCAAATGTTTGATTATAATCATATATGTATATTTTCAACATTTTATAGCTAATTTTTAATCAAATTATTTTAATCTTAAATTTGTATTTAATAATAATAAACATTTGTTTGCACAGTTATATGATAATAATAAAATGAAATTTATTGTGTACAGTGCGCAGGTACACCACAACTCATCAAAGTCTCATGTCTAGTACACAGAATAGGTATGGTGTTGGCAGACTACAGGAAGCATGGAAGCCTTGAAAGATGCAATGTTTCGGCAGCCTACAACGGATGCGGGCAGCTTATTCCATGCCTCAACAATTCTGAGTGTGAAAAAATGTTTGTGTAAGTCATGTGAGCAATGCTGTTTTCTGACTTTTAAGGCATGCCCACGTGTGTTAGAAACATGGAGATCAAAAAGGTGCTCATGGTTGCTGTTGAAGATTCAACGAATCCATTCCCAGGGCAGCGAGACGTTCAGAGTATGGTAGATGCCTGATGGAGGGTATTCGTTTGGTTGCACATTTGTGTACAATTTCTAGGAGGTTAATGTTCTGAGCGAGATAGGGGTTCCAGACTGGTGATGCAAATTCCAAGTGTGGCCACACCATAGCTTTGTACAGCTTTAAATAGATAGCTGGTGAGCGGCTGACAAAGGTCTTGCTGAGCGACGCCAGGACACCCTCGGCCTTTCTGACAATTTTAGAGATGTGTTTCGTCCAACGTAAATCACTGCTGACAGTAATACCCAAATCATGTTCACAAGAAGATTCCTTGATATTAGTGTTGTGGAGGGAGTATATTTATGATGTGTTTTTCCTTCCAAAATGCATGGTGGTGCATTTGTCCACAGCCAGCTTGAGTTGCCAGTCAGTGATCCATTGTTGCACTGTGTCCAGGTCTGACTGTGATAAAGATCTGCAGCGTTCAGGATCTGTCTTTTTTATTTCAAGGTACAACTTGATGTCATCTGCATACTTCAGTACTGTGGTATTCCTTAAGTTAGCATCTATATCATTGATATACGCAACAAATAAAAAGGGGCCAAAAACAGATCCCTGTGGTACCCCAGATGACATCTCATAAGGTGAGGAATGTTGGTTTCAAGTGTTCCTATCTAATATTAATGATTGTGTATTTGCTACCTCAACTTATAATAATAAATATGAAATAAGAAATGGTTTTCACTGTCTTAATGCTTTAGGAAAGGGTTAAAAAATGGGTTGAAATATGAATTAGATTTTTAAATTAATTTTGTTATCGTCTTTTGTTTTCCTTTTTCTTTTGTTGTTGTTGTTGGTTTTAAACTAATTATGGAAGAAGGAATTGATAAGATACACCAACACGTAAAAAGAGATACATAGTGAACCTATATAGTGAAATGTTTCTTTTTTAAACTGCTTTTTAAAAATGATGTGGGGTGGCCCATTGCTGGTATCAGTTGAACAGTGAAGGAGTCTATCCCCCTTTCACTAACACTAGACTAGTGAGATTGTTTTTTGCTGAGGTGGGGGTGCAGTACCTACTATCAGTTCACAATTGCTTGACTGTACAGATCAGATTACTCAAGCTGTGCTACTCATGCGCTGAGATGGCAAAGACTGGTATTGAACCTGGAACCTTGTAGTAAGTGTTCATATTTTGAGACAATTTCACAGAATTTTATCAAGTGTTAAATTTCAAAATAAAAATATTTTATTAATTCTTTTGATAATTTTTGTCCTGTGTCAGCTATACCCATTTTTAAAATCCTTCGGATGGCCAATCAAATTCATGTTTGCTATTCACATTTCATGTTGAACATTTATCAGAGAAATCCAGTCAATTATTCTGCTACTTTCTTAATGTATGTAATTCCATAATCAAGTCATTTTGATAAACAAAGGACTTGGGTTACTTACAATAACCTGCTGTTGTTTCTGTTTAATTTTGGTGATCTAGTGGGAACTGGTGCTTTCAGTGTGGATTGACCATAATGAAAAATTTTAAAAATTGAATTGGATGATTTCAGAAATAATGGAAAGAAAAAGAATTTAAGGAGGCATTTTTGGGGACGATCAGATGAATTAATTAACAGAATTTGATTTGTATATAGATATTGTATCAATATTGTATACGTTCTATGCAAAGATTCTTTAAAAAAATGTTGATGTGAGAAGATAGTAAAAAGGGGAGATGCCCAAGGAGACATAAAAAAATAAATAAAGTAAAAAAAAGTAAAGTTGGCAGAATGGCCTATAGTCGGTATCAGCCGGACAGTGTGGAAGTCTATCCCCTTTTCACTAGCGCTAGACCAGGGAGATTAATTTTTGCTGAGGTGGAGCACCACATCTATCGTTTGCTCCCTATTTTACTGCACAGATCAGATTATCCAATCTGTGCTACTCATATATATATTTACCAACCCATGAACAGGATGCGACACAAGGTCAATTTCTTAAGCAGAGTAAGTAAATATACAAAAAAAAAAAAATTCAATAAATAAAAACAAGATAACATGAAGAAAAAAATAGTTTATCAATCGGATTTTGTAGACAAATGAAAAAAAAAATAGTGAATACATAGAATATTTTTACAAAATTAAAAATTTTGTGATTAGTGAAATTAACAAAAAAATGGAGTCTTTAAGTTTGCAAAATGCTGGAAAAATTATGTTAAACGTTGAGAGAAGAACAAAGAACAAAGGTAGGAAGTAAGGAAAAAAAAAAGGAAGAAAAAAAATTGGAAAAGGAAAAAGAAATGATGACCCCCCCCCCCCCAAAAAAAAAAAATTAATCAAATTGTATAAATAACAAGAGATTTTGACTGAATGGCACATATGTAAATTTTTATCATTTAAATTCAATAAAATAAATAATTTTTGACCATTGATTTCATAATTTTCAATCCATTTTTATATTCTACAAAAAGTAAAATATATTGAAAATAAAGAAATTGGAATATACATTCCCTTTGCAATTCTGCCTGACCAGGACAACACTTTACCAATTAGGTTATGAACACTAAACAGCACAAGTCATTTAAATGTAGTCATATGCAAAAGTTCCCAGCACTTTCATTTTGAAAAATCTTTTTTCTTTTTCTAAATAAATAAGAATGTTTAAAAAATTTGCACAAATTTTACATAAAATAAACTGACATTTTCAGTATATTTCTTTGTTTCTGTCTGTCATGTTAAAGCAAACATATACAGTGTGTATCATTTGAGTTTTTTGGATTTGTCCTCATCTTTATTGTGAAATATACATACACAATATTTTTCAGTGTCCATCAGTCACCTTAACCATCAGGCTGCCATCACTTACAGAATGCAAAGGGGATTTTAACTGTTTTAATACACACATTGATTTGTATGTAAAGGCCGTCATAGAGTGCTCCATCCGTTATATATAGGAGAGTGTCGCATTTATGCTTTTAGTTGCCGGTCATCAGTGAAAATCCCCCCCCCCCCTAGAAGTGCCCAACCTTAGGGGGATGGGGAGTGTATATATATATATATATATATATATATATATATATATATATATATATATATATCTCACAATAAAGATGAGTACAACAGTGTGAAAAATCCATCCTTTATTTTTATTTCTATAATTTTATTTGTTTAATGGCATATTGACTCATGGGTTATTTAATGCTGAAATTTGATTCATTTGTAAATGCTTGTAATCAAAACTATATTTTTAATGTTCCATCACATTTTGTTAAATTGAACTTTTTTTATTTTATTTGGCTATATTTCTTTGCACACAGTTATATAATATCAAGTATTGCTAACTAATACTAATAATTTAGTCACATACTAATAATTATATGGTTTCAAGTAATTATTTCTATCTAATGATAGTAATGTTTTTGCAAACAGTTATATGGTTTCAAGTATTCCTATCTAACACTAATAATTTGCAATGGTTTTAAGTAACTAATAATAATCCAAAGTAAACAATTATAACTTAATTATTCTTAATACAAATAATTTACACAGTTGTATGGTTTAAAGTAACTTTTCCTATTTAATAATAGTCATTAGTTTACACAGTTATATATTTTCAAGTACTCCTATATAATTTCCAGTGATATGGTTTCAAGTAACTAATACTAATCCTTAGTAAACAATTATAACTTCAAGTAATTATTCTTAATACAAATGATTTACAGTTATATAGTATCAAGTATTCCTAGGGAATACAAATGAATTTTAAAACAGATCTATTTCACCTATCAAAGGGACCCTACTCCGGGAGTAATAGCAATGAAGGGGTACTCCACACTCCCCCGGAACTTGGTTTAGTCTGGTTTCTTGTTTAATGGCATATCGACCTTTGTGGGTTATTTAATGCCAAAACCATTCTTGTAGAAGTAGTGGTACTATTTAACCCATAGCTGAGGGGAGGTGTTTCATACCGTTTCCATGGGTACTAGTCCAAAAGTGAATGTAATAGTGTGACTGGAGTTCGAACTCACTTACTATGATGCTGCAGTCCATCACATTAGTCCCTATGCTGCGGGGACCCCCTCCCCTCACCATCTCCAAAACTGGAGCCTCACCATCTCCAAAACTGGAGCCTCACCATCTAGATGTATTTTAGTGTCATTTTGAGATCATGATCTGATGAAAAAGGTTTGTCAGAAATGGTCAGTCTTTTTCTTTTTATGTCAATGTAGATAACAGAAATTAATATTTGAAAATCTTGTGAAAATTTTTTTTATTCTTTTTTTAAAATTCAAAAATAAAATGTCTGCATTGCAGGTGGCAGTGATAACAAGTTTGTGGATATTTGAAAAGTCTAATAAAAAAACTTTTGGCAGTAAGAGACATCCCCAATGAGGATAGCATTCAACATATATATATAGGATATTTTCAAGGTTCTAATAATATAGTAAGCATTGAAAAGTAAAATATACATCAGGGTATGTGTCTGTGTGTATGCACGTTTGTGTATAAACAGTAATAAAAATAAAAAAATCGCAAGAATTTTCTTGTGGTACAGATTGATCAACTCATTTCTGTAGGTGTTTTGTGGCCATTAGGTTGTAATGTAGATGCCTTGTGACAAATAGGTTGAAACACAGGTTCCTTGTGGCCATTAAGATGTAGTGTAGATGCTTTGTGGCCATTAGGTTATAATTTAGGTACCTTGGGACTATTATGTTGTATCATAGATGCCTTGTGACCATTATGTTATCAGGTAGTTTCCTTGTGGTCATTAGGTTGTAATGCAAATGCCTTGGGACGATTATATTGTAACATAGGTACCTTGTAGCTATTTAGTTGTAACATAGATGCTTTGCAGTCATTAGGATTTTAGGTAGTTTCCTTGTGACTATTAGGTTGTAATGTAGGTGCATTGCGGCCACTAGATTGTAACAGTTACCTTTTGACCATAAAGTTGTAACATAGATTCCTTGTGATCATTATGTTGTAACGTGGGTGCCTTGTGACGATAAAGTTGTAACATAAATGCTTGTGGCTATTAGGCTGAAATGTAGGTGACTTTTCATCATTAGGTTGTAACGTGGAAGCCTTGTGGCCATTAGGTTGTAACATAAGTGCTTTGTGGTCATTAAGTTGTAACATAGGTGTTTGTGACCATTAGGTTGTAATGCAGATGCCTTGTGGCTGTTAGGTTGTAACATAGGTGTTTATAACAATTAGGTTGTCACGTATATGCTTTGTGGCCAATTAGGTTGTAATGTAGATATCCTGTGACCATTAGGTTGTAACATAGGAACCTTGTGACTATTATGTTGTATTGTAATTACTTTGTGACCAATATTTTAGAGTGCAAATTCCCAGTGACCAAGAATAATCAGTGAATTCCCATGAATGATTGTGACAAAAAATTGATGGGAACTTGCATCAACTGCATATTTACTTTATCAAAAATTTATTTATAAAAAAAAAAAAAAAAAAAAAAAAAAAAAAAAAAATCATGACAATTTTTCTACTTTTTAAAAATCGTTATAAAATGTTCTTCCGAAGATCTTCTATCTCTTTTCCCTTGTGGATGCGTTTGACTCCCCGGGGGAGATCTCGACATTGGGAAATGTTCACATGTTCCAAACTTTTCCATTTCTTTAGCAATAACCTGAAAAACAAATGAAATAATCCATTAGGAAAGAAACAAAAAAATAGTTTAGTACAGTTCTGAAACAGTGGTGAAAAAAGTTACTGTATATACTTGTAGATAAATCGCACTTTTTTTAAAACCACAAATTCTGCCAAAATCAGTAGTGCGACCTATCCATCTCTACATATATAAAGTTGTGTGTATGTCCAGAGTAAACTACGAAAATAAAACAATTAACGACAAAGTAAATATATATACACATTAAAATATCACTAGTTCTTGCTTTTTGTGCAAAAATTATCAAGATTTGATTTATATTCACAAAGATATCTAAAAATTAAAAAATTAAAATATACACAGAAATAGCATTGAAATTCTTAAAATTGTCCAGCATTTGTAAATTTCAAAAGTAAACAAATCAATACACCAGGGTTTCCTCCCCTCTACCCAGGCGACGCTGGGTAGCCTCTTCTAGTTTGACATAAATGTAAAATGATTTTTTACTATTGAGTTGACAGTTACGCGTTTTTACCCAGGTCTCTTCAGTGTGTAAGCTACCTACAGCCGGGATTGAAATCAGATCAGTTCAGTGTCAGTCCAACACCTTAACCATCAGGCTGTCATCACCTTCAGAATGCGAAGGGGATTTTAACTGTTTTAATACACACATCGCTTTGTATGTAAAGGCCGTCATAGAGGGCTCCATCCCTTATATATAGAAGAGCATCGCATTTACGCTTTTAGTTGCCGGTCATCTTTTTTACCCAGGCTCATTTACAATTATACTACTAAGAAATGCAACCCTTATATCTATATGTTTGCATTATGCATCACAGTCTATGGCAAAGTGTTCTAGATTTAATATTTTTTTTAGCAAAGTCTTGAAACAAATGTGAATATTTGATAAGTTTTATGTTAGAATAGATTGTGTAACTAGCCAGATTATAATGTGACTTATCTGCCAGTCACCCGCAAATATCCAGTTTGACAACTACAAATTAAGGGTGCAACCTATCCGCAAGTATATACTGTAATCTGGAGCTCTCGTCCAGTGGGTAATATGAACATTAGCTGCTTAAATTTCACTTTGAGGAAGCCATATGTTTTGGTTGCCAATTTTCATTTCACCATAAATCTACACTAAAAATACGAATTTGTTCGATTCAATACAACTGCATGTTTTAACACAAAAATATCATAAAATCTGTTCTTAATACTTGTGCATTATTTGAAATGAACTTAATTGTTATTAAGAACATATTCTATGATATTCTCGTGTTAAAACATGCAGTTGTATTGATTTACGGTGAAATGAAAATGGCCGACCAAAACATATGGCTTCCTCAAATTAAAATAAACAAGGGGGGGGGTTACTCTCATTTATGTAGCTAATGTTCAGATTACCATCCAATGTATATTAAAAAGGCTAGAAAAGCTTCAAAACGTAAGGTGATTTCCATCTTAATTAGTAGACAACAAAGAAGAGGAGGTGAGAGTTATTTTACTTACTTGAGAATATCCAATGAGATTTCTGTATTTGAAACATCGAGTCGGGTGATTTCTGAGCAATTTTGTGTCGATTAAATTTCGGATCAGTGTATTGACTTGATGTCGAGGAAAGTACGAGAGAGATCCAGCGTATCTAACGTGAGGGCCCACTTTGAAAGAAAAAAAAAAAAAAAAAAAATTATTAAAAGGGAAATTGTTTGAAATAGAAATTATACAGGATTAAAACATTTAGGGTCGGTTAGCTCCGTTGGTAGAGTATTTGCAAGGTTCTGGGTTTGATACTGATCCTCACTAACTCAACACATGAATAGCACAGCTTGGGTAAACTGATCTGTGTGGTAAAGTATCTGGGAGCTGATGGTAGCTGTGGTGCTCCACTCTTGAAAAACAATCCCTTTCATGCCCCCACTCTAATTACCGAAATATCTTAACGGAAAATACACACATTCTGCACAAAGAAAAAAATAAACAAAAACTCCAAATACTGGAAGCTTTATACATAAAACAATATAAACCATCCTTAAACAAAATTAATTTCCAATTGGGGTGGGAGTGGAGATTTTTACCCCTCTGCAGAGGTACAGTTGGCATATTCTACAGTCCCAGCCGACAGGAGAGGGGGGAAATTTGGTAGGCAAAGAGTTAAAATCAATCAATCTATCACCTGAAATAAGAATTTACCTTTGTAAAAGTGACACCTTCTGTAATTGTAGTGACAGGTAATTGGAGATATGTAATTTTATCCGAAACAATATAACTCATTGTCTGAGGTGTGATTGTACCATAGTTAGTTAAATCCAGGACTTCAAGTTTGAAAGAATTCTTCAATATCCTGAAAGGAAAAAAAGTACACAATAAGTAAGAACATAAGCATTTAATTTCTCTGAATTTTTGAGATGAGATTTGATAAGTTGTATTATTTGAACTAGCAAAAGTATCCACACCTGGCTGTAAGTATTTAAGTTTTAATATAATAAAATATTATAATAAATTAGAAAGACTAACAAAACTAAATAAGAACAAATATAAAAAAATTACACTTATTTTAATGTTATTTTAATCGATTTCAACATAAAAAATTATATATAGGATTGCTTTTAATATGTTGAGAATAACTGTTGCATATCGTGCAACGGAAGAGAAATCTTCCGGCGAGGAGACAAAAGAGAAAGATAAAGAAATATATATATAAAAAAAAAAGGGAGAACGGAAGAGAGGTCTTCCGGTCAAGAAGCAGGGAGAAGATGAAGAAATAGATAAAAAAAGGGAAACTGGAAGAGGAGTCTTCCGGTGAGGAGGCGGAGAGAAAGATAAAGAATATATAAAAAAAAAGGAAGTCTGTCCGTTATCAGATCATAAAAGATTAAAAAAATGTGTGGGCATATTATCGTATATAAGGGTTAGTGGATCTCGAAGCGAGTCAGTCAGCAGTGAGCCAGCCGTGAGCATAACCTCGTTGTCTCCCGTCACCAAATCCCTCAGGCATTTTCATTGTGAATGCTCTGCGCCCCTCACCACCCACAAACCGGAAAAAATAAAGACGGGTCATATTTTTATATACACATGTCTGTGGTTTCATTGAAGTCCAGTAGCCAGCTATACAACATAACATGATAGTATTAGAAATCAGTAACTACAAATAATTATTAAACCCAGTTTTGTTAAAATCATTATGCAAATTATTTCCACCATATACTATGAAATTGTTATTTCTTAGAGATATATAACACATTTCTGTATTTTAAATGCATTGATAATATGGGTAGTTTTGCGGCAAAGCTAATTCAGCCAGACTTTAATAGTGACATCGTTAATAAATAAGATGCTAATTAAAATTGAATAATGACTATTTCATAATCGTTGAGAATATAACAGGAATAAACATTTTACTGACCCAACAACTAATATTAAAACAAGATTCAACTTAGAAATCTAATCTCACTGATAAGATAAAGGGAGAATTCTTCAAGGCTGTAGCTGTGTCAGTGTTATTGTATGGCTGCATCACATTTGGAAAAAAAGAAAGAAAGCTAGATTGGAATTACATAAGGATACTGTCTGCTGCCTTGAACAAATCTTGGAAGTAGCAACCCACAAGAAAGCAGCTGTATAGCCACTTGCCTCCTATCATACAGACCACCCAAATAAGACAAACAGGAAATGCTGGACATTGCTGGAGAAGCAAAGATGAACTCATTAGTGATGTTCTCTAGTGGACATTTACACAAGGACACACCAGTGTTACCCAACCAGCAAAATCATATATTGATCAGCTCTGTATGGATACTGGATGTTGTGTGGAAAACCTGCCAGTAATGGTGACTGATTGGGACAGGTGGCGAGAGAGCGAGAGAGAGAGAGAGAGAGAGAGAGAGAGAGAGTCATGGAAATCGTGATGTCAGCACAACTTGATGATGATATATATATGGTACAAAAATTTATCTTCATGTGAAATGTTTACATGTTTAAAATGCATGTAAACAATTCACATTTAGTTGCAACATTAATGTTTTAAGACCCAATGTATTAATAAAGATAGCATTCCCAGTTGATTTTCTTTATTTGAGGTTATTGTTATTTAATCATGTTAGTTATATAGAGCTTTGTATATGGAGTTCAGAACTGTTTGAATTATGCAAATATCCCCAGTGGTTCAAAAGTTATGAGAATTTAAAGCCCTGAAATTGGGGGTACAAAAGTGGACTTGATTTTGTTAAAAAAATATGTCAAATCATGGACCAATGCAGAATAAGAAATTCAGTAATTTCTTTACCATTTCTTTATTTTTGGAGCAATTTTGATAAAACTTTGCATTCTTATGTAAAATTGTATGTTCTTTCTGATTCTGCAAATTGTATGTACCTCTAGGCTGTAACCAATTATTTAGAGAATAAGAGGTACAGATATCAACATTTTTTAAATTAAAAAAAAAAAAAAAGTTTACCACATTTTAATACTGCATGTATACATATATACAGTATTAATTTAAATGAATGACATCACTTTGAACTTAAAAATACCTTTTTAAATACTTGGTATGTTGAATTACATACAAGAAATAGAATACCTATTTATATACGTTTTTAAACAAAGCTAGTCCGGCGTGTGCTGAGTTTTGTTTACGTTTCTTGTTATTTTAAATTGTTTTTTTCTCTCCAAAATTGAAAGTTCGACAACAAAAGCCTGATGGTACAGCATCATTAATATTTCCCACATTATATATGAAAATAATTCTGAGACTATATTCTATTAATGATATAGTGCCCTTTTTTTTGCTGATCTTATACTTTTTGAAGAAAAAAAAAAATTTCTTGCTTGTTGTTTAAACAGTCTTCTAATCAATTGTAAAATTTAAAGAATATTGATAAAGATTAGCCAAAAATAAAAGTAATGTGTAAAATTTACTCTCGGAAAAAAATTCATATTACGCATTTTTGACTGTTCGAAGCAAAATACCGTTTTAACTCACCGTAAAATATAATTCAATGGTTAAAAACACATACAAATTCCATATTTATAAAGATTATTTTCTTTTCTTTCCAACCATATAAATATTTTTAAGATTGGAGCAGAAATATGCGAGAGTTGGAATTTGACAATGTCCACCAAAATCAATGAAAGTGCTGGGGTTGCTAATAAAGATATTTCGGACCACATGACCTTTAGGCACCCCTTTTGCTTTGCTGATTCATAAGTACATTTTTTCATTTACACCATCAACATCCGGTTGTTTGTTAGACGATTTTTAGAGGTTTTTTTTTAAAACTATAAAACTAACCCCAACCCTAACCCCTAACAAACAACCGGATGTTGACGGTATAAATGAAAAAAATGTACTTATGAATCAGCAAAGCAAAAGGGGTGCCTAAAGGTCATATGGTCTGATATTTCTTCCAAGCTGTAGCTGTATCAATGCTACTGTATAGGTGCACCACATGGACTCTTAACAAAATGCTTAGAGAAATAGCTAGCCCAAGTAAGGGCCAAAGTGGAGTGTTGCATGTCATGGACGAGCAGTCCATGA
Organism: Doryteuthis pealeii; assembly: GCA_023376005.1. NCBI lineage: Eukaryota > Metazoa > Mollusca > Cephalopoda > Myopsida > Loliginidae > Doryteuthis > Doryteuthis pealeii. The sequence continues at coordinate 49,673,510 of CM042155.1, forward strand.
CATGCAACACTCCACTTTGGCCACCAGGATTCCATCCTTAAACATCACAAGAGAGAGAGAGAAGAGAGAGAGAGAGAGAGAGAGAGAGAGAGAGAGAGAGAGAGAGAGAGACCATCCATGTACACCCACTCATACCTTTACCCTGTTGGATTTTGTGTAAAGTATTCAACTTTGTTACAAGATGAATGCAAGACTAAAACTAGAGTTTGTTAGGTGGCTTATATGGAGCTTTGGATTGTTCCATTATGAACTCGGGCAAGTTCATTTCCTGAGTTCTGATTGGCTGTTGGATCTCAGGGTGAGTAAGAACATGGATAAGTACCCACTCTTCAGCCATCACTTTGCATTATGCCAGCAGCATGCAAGGACTGTATTTAAGTTACAGCTTGCCTGTTGTTCTTGTCTGCTAACTCAACGGTAGTTAGAACCCCACTGCAACGGTGAGTATCATATTGTTTCTATATCTGGAGGATAACTTCTACATACCCCACCCACAGAATGATACCAAATAAAAAAAGAAAAAAAAAAAGTAAAAAGAAAAAAATCTCTTACCTTTTCAAAATATTCTCACACACATCATGTGAACAACTCTCGATATTTAAGAAAAGTTGTTCAAGATTTGGAAATCCTGTTGACTCAGCCTACAAAAGTAATTAAGTTTTTTTTAAAGGTTTATTTGTTTAATTGTATATCAACTCCTTATGGGGTAATTGATGCCAAAATTTCATTCATTTATAAAAGTTTCGTCTGTTTAACTCTTTATCTACCAGAGCTCAAATCGGTCGACGATCAAAATCCCAGACCCCCAAAAACGCCTGAGATCGTCAGCTCTTAGAAAATGGTTTAGAGTTAAAAAAGAGAAGTGAATTATATGAATACATTTCTATTCAATAGTAAAAGATCAGCGATATGATACTAACTTGTTATAGGTGATATACCCTATAGACTAATGGAATACGCCGAGGTTACTATAAGTAACAGGGACAATTATGGCTTGAGAGTAAGCCAATGCGAGTCAGCTCATAACTCTATTGTCAAACGTAATTCCCACTTCTCTGTACTGTAATTGTCTACTCTTTTGTTAATACATTTTCCTACATTTGTTACCCGTCGTTTTGTTCTTATTTGACCCCTTAAAACCCCACAACCATTTTAGGTGAATACAGAGTAGAAGCAAGTCTTCCCCCCCCTATTAACCCTTTATCTACTAGAGCAATATTCAAGAAAGCATGCAGTATCCTTGTGTAGTTCCCAAGTGGATTTTTCTCAGTTTCAGTAGGGTAGGTCGATTTTGGAACTGTAATGTCTCCAAATGTGGTGAAAGTTGTAAATCAACATAAAAAATTACCTCACAAAATATTTTTCTTCAAAACTTTGCCTTCATTTGAGGAAATAGATTTCAATCTTTTAAAATGTTATCCCTGTTATAGATTAATTATTTGGTAAAAATCAGCAGATCGGATGTGTAGGTGGTGATGGGGGCATATTTTCAATTTGAATTCTAGTTATAACATTTTATTTGTTTTGTATAAAATCACGAGCTTTTCTGTTTTAAATATTGAAATTACTAAATTTTCTAACCAATTTCTCGGCTAAATATTGTGAAAATGAGGATTTTTGGTGCATTTTAGTAGACAATCTTTGATGCTATTTCCTCAAACAATGGTGCACATAAGACATCTAATTTTTGGTATCAGTATTCCTTGTATCAACACACAACTTCCACTATTTGAGAGAATTTGATATTTCTAAAAAAGTGAAAAATCAACCTACCCTATTGTGCAGCCATACAGTAGTACTGACACGGCTACAGAATGGAAGGTACAGATGCAGATACCAAACTCTAATCCTAGCTCAAAAACAAAAAAAAGTGTTGACACATAGTCATATAGCCCTGATTCCAACAAACACTGGCTACATTGGACTAGTTCAACTCTCCCTCTTTCCTGTAAAGGTTATTGTCTTATGAAATGGAATTGGTGACAAAATGTGTTCTGGCTTCTGAGGCATCATAGCCAATGATAGGTGGGGGGCAGGGGCGTAGGTCTTATCCCTCTGCAGAGGTGCAACCAGTATATTCTACATCTCCAGCTGACCAAAAGCTGAGGGAGGAGTTGGTTTCTAGAGTAATTATCAGCAAACTAACCTTACAGCCAATTATTACTGCAGTGAGTTTGTTCCTCACTGTGTGTCCCACACTAGTTGTATTATGTCAGATAAAGGTAAAGTTTATATTTAGATGTGTCTTACCATTTCTTGTTGAGTAATCTTTGGTAATACCAAAGGACAATTGTTTATCTTTAATAATTTCAACTTTTGGAGGTTTTTCTGCATTTCTTCAATGTGCAAGACAAGTCGACCGCATTTAATGTTGTCCAATTCAAGGTTAATTAGGTTATGGCAGTTTAACTGCAAAAGAAAATAACAAATCAAAGGAAATTACACACAGAAATAAAACACATATTAGTTATGAGCAGGGCTACCTGACGTTGCTTGGTATTTAAAAAAGTTAAAAATATATCTGTTTTTATGTATCATTTAAATTTTTCAGATTGTCTTCCTAATTTTTATTGTTATATACATAACATTTGGCTGATGTGCCCTCTGGCCTTCTTCAGGACATGAACTCATGGCACAATGGATATAAGGATATAAATTACACACAGAAACAAAACACACATTAGTTATGAGCAGGGTTACCCGACATTGCCCAGTATTTAAAAATATATCTGTTATTATGTATCATTTAAATTTTTCAGATTTATTGTTATATACATAATGTTTTGGATGATGTGCCCACTAGCATTCTTCAGATGTTTCAGACACACGGAGTAACGGATATAAGGGTTGAGTTAATACTGGGTTACCACACTTTCAAAATAATTGGGGGAAAATTTTTTTAAATTATAAGATTTGTATTTGTTAAAAACCAAGGTTGTTTTTCTGTGCATTTTGAAAAAGAAAAAAAAGAAAAAAAAGAAAAAAGAAAAAGGATATTATAAAGATATAAAATATGAACATGCTGGTAATTTTTCTGCATATAGTGTTTTTAATGTTTTTTGTTATTGATTTCCAAGAAGAAACTGTTATAATATATCAGAGCTTAAATCAAAATGGAAACATGAAAATAAGTTTCTACTATGTTATTTACCACTTCATCATGACTAGAATGATTTGAAACAACTTAGCTATTGCTAGTGTAGCAACTTCAATCCTCTCTGGGGATTCCTTACCAGCATTGTGTTGAATACAGGATGCATTTTCTGAGGTAAAATAATGATATGACCAATCTTGAGATGAGTGAGAATGTTGGAATTGTGCTTGAGAAGTTCTTCGAGAGGTACGTGATTCTTTTCCAAAGCCTACATCAGAAAAAAACAAACAAAAAACATAAAAACAAAAAAATTAGTATTCTGAAAATTCAAAATAAAGACAAAAAAAAAAAAAAAAATGAAAAAGACAAATAATTGTTAAGCAATTTCTTTAACCTCAACTTGGTGGTTTCTTAGACGAGATGTTGCTCAGAATATTAACCTCCTAGAAACTGTACAGAGACGTGCAACCAAACGAATACCCACCATCAGGCATCTACCATACTCTGAACATCTTGCTGCCCTGGGAATGGATTCGTTGAAACTTCAGCGTCTGGCAACTGATCGGGTAGATGCTCATAAGGTCATTAATCATCTTAACAACAGCAACCTTGAGTACCTTTTTGATCTCCATCTTTCTAACACACGTGGGCATGCCTACAAAGTCAGAAAACAGTAATGCTCACATGACTTTCGGAAACATATTTTCATGCTCAGAGTTGCGGAGACATGGAATAAACTGCCCGAGTCTGTTGTAGGCTGCTGAAACACTGAATCTTTCAAAGCCTTCATGCTTCCTGTAGTCCACCGACACTATACCTGATGCCCCTCTCCACACACATATGCGCACACATACATGCATATTACTACTGTAAACTGTTCATGTTACTGACACTAATACATTATTCTGTGTACTTGACATGAGACTTTGATGAGTTGTGGTGCGTCTGAGCACTGTACACAATAAATTTCATTATATGTTACTTGGTAGTAGAGATGGGCGGTTTAACTGGAAAAACAATTTTTTTTCAGTTTCATTGGCACACCGGAAACTGCACCAAGATTATTTATGAAACCAAAACCATTTGGTGTAGTGCTATTACTACTGAGTGACCATATCCAAGAAAACATGGTTGAAAAAGACTTTCAGATTTTAATCAAATCAAATTTCATCAAAATTTGTAATATTGTAAGAGGAAAAGATTCAACAGAAATATGAGAAATTGAATTAATTGGCTATTCTTTAGGAAATGAATGTGAAATTTAGTATTATCTGTGTTATTCGGACTATTGTCCCCATCTTCATTGTTATTTGTACAACGTTTCGGCCGATATGCCCTCCAGCCTTCTTCAAGTATTTCTTGTCGGACTTGGGAACCCTCTTTTCAGACTCGGGAACCTTCTTTTCCAAGTCCAACAAGAAATACCTGAAGAAGGCTGGAGGGCATATCGGCCAAAACGTTGTACAAATAACAATGAATATGGGGACAATAATCTGAATAACACAGATAATACTAATCATCAAGCCTCATCTCAAACATTCAGAGAATGTGAAATGTGTTTACAAAAAAAAAAAAAGAAAAAAAAAAAAAAAAAAAAAAAAAAAGAAATGAAAATACAACTTATTCTGCCTTACTTGGCTGCGTAGCTTCGAGAAACCAAGCAGTCTATGAAGACAATAAAAAATTAAATGAAAACAACGAAAGAAGAGGAGTAAAACTGAAGATGATAGAATGAACAAGAATGATATATATATATATATATATTGAGGAACAATGTGAAACACAAACAAACGATTTTACAAGGTGATAAAAAAGGGAAAAAGTTCAAGGTTCTCAACAGACGGTTACGAAGATAAGTGTTGTGTTCTGCAGAGATTGTGAAATGTGTCCGTTTGCTTTGGAGTTTGTGGAAGAGACTCCAGTTTGTTAAAAAATGCAGGAAAAGGTCAAAGTGTTCACATGATCCAGTCACATAGGCAGGGTATAAGGTGTGCGTGTGTATCTGTCACATACCTGACCCAATTAATATGGGGTCGCAGTTAATAGAGGAAGAAATAAGTCAGTCACAGAAATGGGTTGGAAGAATGAATGGAGTCATAAAGTCAGAGCATGTATGTGAATGCATGTATGTGATATGAATGTGTGTATGTAAGAGAAAATATGAATATGTGTATGTATGAATGTATGTAGCAGAACACAACAGATATTACACTTTGGAAATCTATTTTATATTTTAGCTTAGAATGATTGAAGAGGGAGCAGGATGCCTGTCAACTTCAACAACTGATTAGAAAATTTAGCAAGTTTGAGAGATGATAATGATGAAGTAGTGATTTATCAGTTAGCCCCTCATCTCAGCAGATTAGTGATGATTCTGCCTATCAAATAATCCACAATGAATTCGGCTTCCATAAAACAAGATTGCAGATCATTTTTGATTCTCCTTTGTAGTTTTTATTCACATTGCACAAAGGAAATATATTTTTTGGGTAATATGAGAGTAGCCTCCTCTTGTTTTTTTTTTCACTTTGAGGAAGCCGTGTGTTTTGTTTTGTAAAAACACGGATTTTTTTGACAAATTGGATATACCTATACTTTTCTAATATACAGTTACTCCCAAATCACCTGTGGGAGATTCTAAGCATAAGTTGACAGGAATGGTGAACATGTGGAGACTGTTTGAAAATATATTAAACGTATTCCTATAAGGGTGTTAACATTTTTTAAATTGATATAAAAAATAAAGATGTTAATATTTCTATGAGAATACCTGTATATTAGAAAAGTATAGGTTTACCCAATTTGTGGAAAATCAGTGTTTTTACAAAACAAAACACACAGCTTCCTCAAAGTAAAAAAAAAAAAAAAAAAAAAAAAGGGTAGGTTACTCACATTTAAGTAGCTAATGTTCAAGATTACCGTTTTTGTATACTAATTATAGATACAACAAACATAAAAGACTATCAGCACGGAAATTGATATGTTAAAGAATGACAATGGATATAACAGCTATTTTAGTGTTGAAAAAATTTACTTACCAAACATTTTGAGAAATTAACATCTCTCAGCTTTGGACAATTTTTGACTACAGCAAGAAAGCCGTCGGTAACTTTTTTAGTTGTATTCGAAATATCAAGGGCTTCTAGTTGTGGACAATTCATAGCTACGGCCTACAAAATGATGGAAAAAAACATGAAAAAGACAGAAGATATTGATATACGATTATCTCCAAAATGGAACTAAATTTCAAATGATAACACTCACCTGCGATTTTTTCGTGATCGAATATATAATAGCAGATTTTAAGGCAGCTTTTTTTTTAACACTGAATCCAAAAATCATACTCATTTTTTCTAATCAGATCAAATTTTTGAAATACTTGGAATGTATAGAACAGTATTACAGCTGTGACAAGTAGAGTCCACAGACTTTTGAATAAGTGTTATTATTATGTACAATCTGTTGTGAAGTATTCAAGCACATCTATAAAACCCAGACCTGACCAAACATTATTATTATTATTATTATTATTGCTGTTACATCTAGAGTCCACAGGCTTTTGAATTATTATTATTATGTACAACTTATTCAAGAACATTTTAAAAACCAGACATGACCAAACGCAATGAATAGCATTTTTGATTTTAGCATAAAATTGTGATCATATATCACTTTGGAAAAATTCTTTTAACGCAGGTCAGTGTTAACATTACACTGGTCTGTGATGTTTTTAATGTTGAATATATAATAGCCGATTTTAAGGCAGTTTATCCAAAAATCTTACTCATTTTTTCTAATCAGATCAAATTTTTAAGATCCAAGCTTTACTTGAAATGTAACAGTATTATAGCTGTGACAAGTGGAGTCTACAGGTTTTTGAATAAGTGTTATTATTATGTACAACTTATTGTGAAGTATCTTAAAAACCAGACCTGACTAAACACAATGAATGGTATTTTTGAATTCAGCATAAAATGGTGATCACTTGATAAACCTTTGACCTTTGGAAATATTTTTTTAAATACATGCCAGTGTTAATTTTAAGTCAAGAATACATACACACATAAATACAAAATAAATATAAATACATACATAAATACGGGGAGAGGAGAGAAGAGTTTGATCCTTCAACAAAACCCTAAATTGTTGTATAAAATCTTTTTCCTTATCTGCTGATAAAATCTTATGATTCTAATCAACAGGCTGTGGTTTTCCATCACAGTATTAAGGAAAAAAAAACAGTCTAAATTCAACGATGGTAATCCACATGTTTATATAATACTGAAATACATTTCTAATAAGCTAAAATTTATTTTGTAAAATATCTAAATTAAATTGCTGATAAAAAGCAACAAATACTGCTTATTAAATATCTAAGCTGGGCGTGTTTTAAGCATGTTACCGTCAAGGAAAAACATAGTGTTAATAAGGGCAGGAATCCGGGACAGCAAAATCTTTATAGACCCCAATTTCCAATCTGATCTATTTGACCCATAAATGGGACCCTAACAGGTCAAAGTGGGTCTGGGAGTAATGGCAATGAAGAGGTGACTCTACACTCCTAAAATTGGGAGGGGGTTAAATCTTACTTCTCTGCAGAAGAGCAGTTGGTGTATTCTAAAGCCCCAGCTGACAGGGCTTGTAAAATATCTTAATTAATTTACTGATAAAAAGTGAGAAATATTGCTCACTAAATATCTAAACTTGGCCCGTTTTAAGACTGTTACCATCAAGAAAAAACAGTGTTAATAAGGGCAGGAATCCAGAATGACAAAATGTTTATAGACCCCTAATCAGGGTTTTATCTTTTCCAATGATTCTCCAGTTTTTGTCTATTTTGTCAAATATCTTGAAGAATGTGAAAATTTCCACTGATATCTTCTGATAAAGACTGAATACAGTCTAGAAATTCACTAGTGATTATCTTCTCACTAAAAACCATCACAAGTTTATTCCCTTTTTATTTTGGAGGAAAATGAAAAATGTTTTCTTGAAATCTCTTGATAAAGAGTGAATCCAGAATCCAGAAACTTAAATAATTATCATCTTACTAAAACTACTATTCACCAGCTTATCCTTTTTATCCTGCTTCTATCTTTATCATACATTATATACATATAAAAAAAACTACTTCAGGGGAGGCAACATTTAATTAATTACATTATTTACTTCCCTTAATTTTTTAAATAGAAAATTCAATTCTAAACAGTGATAGATAAAGGGTTAAGGAGTTGGCAATAGAAAGTACTGTTCATAGTTGCTCCTTTTTCATGGAAATCAATAGTGATGAGTCCTTTCATGTCCCAGAAGACTGTCAGCATCACCTTATTTACTGACAATTGCTCCCAGAACTTTTTCTTTACCAGATAGTGCATTTCCACTCCATAGACTGACTGTTTGATTCAGACTTATCGTGGAAACCACGTTTAACCCGTTTATAAAATTTTTTTTGACAAAAACATTTCCCATAATTTATACTTCTCAACCATCAAAAATTTGATGACAAACCTTTGTTCAAACATAGAGCACTCTTACTTGCTGCCATTTTGAATAGCCTCAAAAACAAATATTTTTGTGAGACTAAAATAATTTTTCCAAATAATGCAGAATTTGGGAAAAAAAAAAAAAAAAAATTATTTAGCTATTTTCAAAGACCCCCGCCCCCTAAAAAAAACCAAACACACATTATTTATTTCATTATTAAAAAGACACTCGTATATAAAATTGGATTATTTCTACTTTTCAACTTTTGATCTTGAAGAGACAATTTAGCTCAGTTGATAGAACCACATGATTCTGGGTTCAATACTGGCCCTCACCAACTCAGTGCATGAGTAGCATGGCTTGGATGTATGCGGTAAAGTGGGAACTGATGATAGGCGTAGCACTCTACTTCTGATGCAAAAAAAAATCTCCCTGGTCTAGCGCAAGTGAAAAAGGGAATAGATTCCCTCGTTGTCCAGCTGATACCGACAATAGCCCACTTTGTCTACTTTACTTTTACTTTACATTATTCTTTTTTCTGGGGAGAAAAATAGTTAGGAGGGGGAGGGAGAAATTACCAAGTTTTAGAAAAATATTAGTTGTGAAAATTGTTCTTATGCGTATCATAGAAAAGTACTTTGCAGATTATATAGGTATATTTTCCTCGTACCCCACTTGTACAAGGTCAGGCACAAAGGCCCTATTTATGTGGGACCACCTACAAGCCGAGACTCATGGATGGCAGGTGGAAAAAGTGCGTTAGTCTTATTGGCATTCCCCCTCAGGCGCTGGGCAATAAACCCAGCCCTGCCCCTTTAAATCAAAGGGGCAGGTATTGCCTGGGGGGATAGCCCCCTGGGATCGACGCTATTAATTTAACACGACCGGTCCAGTGGCTGAAGCACACCGGACCCCCAACCCAAAGGCTATATAGGCCCCCACAGATTTGCTTGTTTGTTTGATCCCTGTTTTTGTTGTTGTTGTTCTTTTGACTTACCAACAGACCTTTTGAAGTCAGATTCTTCCAGCCGCTTATGTTAAGTGTTCTGCAGTTCTTTAGCCGGTTATTAGCGAGCCATTCAAGAGTTTGGTCAGTTGATTTTATCCAACCGTAACTCAAGTCAATGTTTTCCCAAAGTTTAAAGGTCAGAGAGGCTTGATGCCAGGATTTACACACACGGGAAGCTCTGAAATAAGAAAGAAGAAAGAAGAATTTCTGTAGCAGATTCCTGTTATATAAGACAGTAGTGAAAAGTTCTTGGTACAACTATAAGAATTAGAGAGGTGTTAACTCCTTTTCTCATAATGCATTAGGTTACCTAAAAGAGAGTAACCTAACACAGAATATTCGGTAGAACAATAAAGACAAGTCAATTATTAGAAAGGATGTATTGTCCATAGATACCTTTTCTCAATCAATCTGTAGTATTCCTTGTTAGGAAAATTGTTGTATAAGAATTAGGGAGGTGTTAACTCCTGTTCTCATAATGCATTAGGTTACCTAAAAGAGAGTAACCCAACATTGAATATTTGGTAGGAAAATAAAGACAAGTCAATTAATACTATATGACATTTAATTAAACCTCAAGGAGGGATCTAAGTTCCTTCCCAATCTATAAAAGTGTCACAGCGTGTTTGAGGAACATGTAGAAATGTCTAAATAACAAAGAGGATGAAACCACTTAGTATTTCTCATGTCTAGAAACAAAGACAGGCACCATGTGAGCCGTTGTGGTGAAATGGACAACTACGTTTGTTCTTCTCAAGTTGAGTTCCTAGAAGAACAGAGTCCTTGCTTAGAGTTGAGGTATATGATGAAAATGTTGTCACTTTTACTGTTTGAAGCTCCCCAAGTCCAAATGGACAGAGACACAACTTGGTCTAGTTCATATCTGGAGATTCCAGAAGAAAGAGAAAGGGTTACTTTTGTGGGACTGCCTTTTTTATATCTAAGTCGCAACACCTCCTAATAGCAAACCCTCACCTACGTCAACCGCAACAAAACAAGGGAAAATAATCCTTACACAACCAAGGAAGGTATGACCTATAGCCAGGGTTTAGCCTAAGAGAGGGGTAAATTGTCTTGGTGGACCCCTTAAAAATGAAGACACCACAGCAATGATTAAGGGCACTGTGGTAATTTTTTCTAGAATTTGTAAAATCTCTGATTTTTATTTGTAAAAAGAAATATTAGGATAAAATCTTTTCAAAATTGATAAAAATAACAAAAAGATAATTTATGAGGAAGTGCGTCCAGGTCCCCTGTTCTATCTATCTATCTATCTATCTATCTATCTATCTATTTATCTATCTATCTATCTATCTATCTATCTCTATCTATCTCTATCTATCTATATCGTTTTGTTTACCTATCTATCTATCTATATCGTTGTGTTTATCTATCTATCTATCTATCTAGTTTTGTTTATCTATCTATATCATTTTGTTTATCTATCTATCTATTTACTTGTCGAAAATATCTATCTATCTCAGTCTGTTCAAAAAACTATCTAAACAAGAAATATGGCAAATTTCTATAAATAAACAAGAATTACGACAAATTACGATAATAAGAATTACGACAAAAAAAAAGAAAAATAAGAATTACGACAAAAAAAGGTTTAATGTTTTTTTCTTTTGAATGGAAAAAATAAATAAACAAGAATTAAGACAAAAAAGACTCCCCCTCCCCATAAATACATTTAACGCCCTAAGTTGGTTGTTTTCTTTCAAGTAACATCGCTGTGGCGCCGATAGTTGGGGTTGTTATTTGAGTTGGTTGTTTTCTTTCAAGTAACACTGCTGTGGCGGCAATAGTTGGGGTTGTTATTTGAAAGTTCACCGGGCAGCAATTTCAGAGGCAGGGGACCGGGATGCACTTCCTCATAAATTACCAACAAAAAGTTTTAAAATCAAATATTTTTGTATTGACAAATAACATAGATTATGATTACTAAAATTATTAGCAATGATACATTGGAATGTTTAAAAAAAAAAAAAATCAAATATTACAACATTATTAGCTGAGCATATGTTGTGGAAAGAATGAGACTGTTGTATACATTTCTGGATTTTGGCACGGGGTGTCTTTGGAAATGGTAGATGTCTTGTTTTGATTGAAAATGAAACAAGCATGGAATAAATATATTTTCAGGTTTCAACAATGGTGCATGGTTTTGAATTCCAAGAAAAGTTTTTGTGATGATAAAATGAGTCAATTTTCTCATGTTCTCTTTTTTTTGTCTTCAGATAAAAATTTCTTTTTTTTTTAGTTGAAGGCCAAAATTGCTGTGACTTTTTAAGAGCATCTCGACACTGAATACAGGCACCACATTTTGCTGTGATGCAGTACACAAGCTCATCTTTGTAAATAGATAGATAGATAAATATGACTATTGTTAGCCAAATGCTGATTATTAATTATCAATAACAAGATAACAAGCAGGACCTGTGGATATACCACAGTATGATAATTTAATTATTACAACATTTGGTATATTTACTTTAGAGCTATTGGTGAATAGTTCAATATGTAAAAAGTATAATAATCTTGATTTAGCTGTCTCTCACTTTTTTTTTTCTCTCCCTTTCTTTCCTTCTTTTCATTACGTTCGATTGAAACAGATTAGCATTATCGCTTAAGCACATTCACCCCCTCTCTCTCTATCTTTCCCCTACTCTCTTTGTTTTTGTTTGTTTCTTATTATATTTTTTCTGTGTAATATATCCTTTTTCTTCCTTTCTAATAAAAACAGAATAGTCCATCATTTAGCTTAGAAGACGACATTGACAAATTCACCGGATAAGTGACACCAGATAATCAGGATTTAAATTTTTGCACTTCACCTTCGACGATTTGAACTGTCTCATTTTTAACCAGAGGTTGTTGCAAGATGATAACAGATGGAAGATTGAGGAATAAGAGTATTGATATATAGATAATTGGGACCAAGACACCATTAAGCACCCCACTTGCGATCTAGATTCAACAGGGCATATTTTGCTTTTCACTGTCAAAATCCGGTTGTTTGTTAACAGACGATTTTTAGACGCACTCTTTTTTTAAATTATGAAACTGTAAACGAAAGACACGTTTTTATATTAGAGACACTTTTTTAAAACTTATTTTATGTTGTTGTTAATTCAATAGCAATTCTTTTTTAATTATAAAACTTTTAACGTTAGAAACGTTTAACACGGGAAGGATTAAAGCTATAATAAGTATATTATAAGGTTATAATAATAACCCCTAACCCTAACCCCAGCAAAATCTTTTTTTAAATAAATACTTTTTAATATTAACTATCCGTAGAAGCACATGGAAAATAAATAAACATGTCTTTCGTTTTAAGTTTTATTAAAAAAACAAATAACAATGTTAGTTTATCTTTAATGCAAAATTAATTTTTTCACATATGCTAACGACAACAACATGAAATAAATAATTTTTTTTTATTAAAATCAAAAACTATTTTAGTATAAAAATGTTACTGGTTTTTATCGGCCGGCTGTTTTGTTTACTAACAACAGGTGAAAAGCAACATTCAGTTCCTTTTTGGGCTGGGGTGCCTAATGGTGTCAAGGCCCGATAATTGTAAAATAAAAGTTAAGAGATTTACTTACCTTGTAAGAAATGGCAAAGCTCCGTCCGATTTGATACAATGATGAAAAACTTCCACCCAGATATCGACAGGTACGTTGTTAATCTCATCAAAATAGGTGATATTTTTTGGTTCCCTGCGTTCCGATGGCGGCCTTTTTCTTTAAAAGTAAGAGAATTTCAGCAAATTAAAATCTTTTAATGGAAAGAGAGTTTATTGAGAAAATTAGAAAGTTCATTCACATTGCAAATACTTGGTTAGAGTATACTGTAAAGTTATACAGTGCAAACTCTTTATAAATAGATTATAAAAAATAATAGTTTTATATTCATTATGAATTGTAACCACTTAATTTCATAAAGAGCAGGCGGAGTTGGAAGTGCCAAAAATAGAGGAGTCGGAGTTGGAGGTTTTGTGTTCCAACTCCAAAGCCCTGCTTTATATTTAGGCACATGCATTTTGATGAGAAGTGTTTATGTACTGAATAACCTCAAAATAACCATGTGACCTAATTAGCCCCCACCCCATGCTATAAGTATTTTAGAAGTGTTACTTACTTTTTGACGACTGGTTCGACTTCTAGTTCTTCTGGTTTGTAATCAGAATCTGAATCATCTGAGTCCCAATCATTGTTGAAAATCAGAACCCGCTGATTATTTTTTTTCTTCCTTTTACGGCTAATCATTTTTTATCTAAATGAAAAAAAGAATAAGAAAAAAAAAAGAAAAACTCCAAATAAACAAACAAATAAATAAATTACATATGGGAAATTTTCTAAAGTTTCTTAATAAATTGAAGGGTTTTCTTTATGATCTGGGGAAACACTTAAAGCCGTCTAACTCCTACCTTGTGACCTATCCTGTGTAATTCATTTCTAAGAAACTATTGAAATGTATTTACAGTTACCTTGAAATGGTGAGAGAAGAAAAAAGAAAAACACTGGGATGCATGGATATGATTTTACGGCATCCTTTTAGATTTTTGTGTGTCAGGGATGCAGGATGCATACCTATCAGCATCTTTGTACATAAATAAATAAATAAAAGAATCCAAGCAAAGCAAACATTGAATCAATGGTTTGGCTTAGTTTGGTTTATGTGTTTAATGGCACATCAACATATCATGGGTCATTCAATGCTGAAATTTGGTTTATTTGTTTAACGGCATATCAACATGTTATGGGTCATTCAATTTATTTGTTTGGTTTATTTGTGTAATGGTTTATCAACACCTTATCCTGTTTGTGGTGGATTGATGGATTTTACTGGCATATCAACCAGTCTAGGATTATTTTAAGCTTAGAGATAAAGGAATCACATTCATTGTATATTCGGTACTAATGTAGAATAGCGTGCAAGAGATATATCATTAGATTACGTATAAAAATAAGGGCCGGTGTAGCTCAGTTGGTAGAGCGTTCGGCTAGGAATCACAAGGTTCCTGGTTCAATACCGGCCCTTGCCAACTCAGCGTATGAGTAGCACAGGGATCTGTGCAGTAAAGTAAGGAGCTGATGGTAGGTGTGGTGCTCCACCTCAGATGCAAAAATAATCTCCTTGGTCTAGAGCTAGTGAAAAGGGGATAGACTCCCTCGCTGTCAAGCTGATACCGACATTAGGCTGCCCCGACAATGATGACGTATAAAAAGGATTACATTTCACGGAAATACCCAAAATCTTTGAGACGCTAAGATAAGGGTAAAGGTTAAAGTACTTTGGGAGTTTTCCTAATCTAATACCATTTATACGTAAAATGTGATTCAAATGATATTATCTCTTGCGCGCTATTCTGCATTTGTACAGTACATTCATATTTACATTTTTTATCTAGTTGTTTCTAAAGAGGTTTTTTTTTCACCATTTTGACAGATACAGATTTTCATTTATAAAATTCTCCCATTTTAAAGGCTGTAAAAACAAATCATTTTTACATGGGATTTTTAAAATCCTTACTATTTATTATACAGCAAATATTACGTCAAGTTTAATTAATTGTTTCCGAATTTTGTTGAATTTAAATTCATGGTGTGGACGTGAGATTTAAAAACACGTTAGATTTTGATCATATCTATAAAATCAGAGTATTTTTGTTTTATTTTGATTATTAGAAAGACTTGACCCATTTTACCCCACCACTGAAAAATGTTTTTTTTTGCTTTTTGTTTTGTTTTGTTTCTTGGTCTGAAATATTGGTTTAATTTTGGATTAATTTATATTTCAGAAGCCCAGAAGTTAATCGAAAATATTTTTTTAAGATTGGAAAAATTCTGTGAGGAAATGTAAATAAAATAAACAAATCTTTTTTTTTTGGGGGGGGGGAGGGGGGACAAACCTAAAATTAAATTTATAATTTAGTCAGATTATTTAAAGATTTTTCCGTAGTGAAGAAAATGTAGATATTTTTGCCTCCAAAATTACAATTTAAGAACTCATTAGATTTGAATTTGAAAATAATAAAATTTGTAAATATTTAAATTTTGGACATTGAACAAAAAAAGGCGCGAAATATCTTCATCCTGTCTGACTTTTGTTTTGTTTAAAATTTTTATTCATGTACAAATCAAAAAACATTTTTGATTTAATTTATAAAAATTAAATATTAAATCTCAAAATTAATCTTAAAATTTTTTGATTCTTTGTCAAAACAAAAATTATTTGGAAAAAAAAACAAAAACGAGTGTTGTTTTTTGTTTGTTTTGTTAACACTTTTTAATGTTGTAAAAATTTTAAAGAAAAAAACACCTAATCAATGTGAAATAATTCAAATATTAAATAATTTATGATTTTATTTTTAAAGATTTTATTATAAACCGCAAAAATAAATTTAAATTTCCTTTATTTATCATGTTTATTTTTAAAGCGCGTAACTCCATGGAGATTCGGGAGAAATACTTAAACATTTTAGCTTTAAAAGTCGATAAAAAAATATTTTTGTAAATAAAACAGATAAATCAAAATTTAGAACCCAACTGAAATAAAAAAAAATATATTTAAAGGCGAAATCAATGTTTACTTACATCAAGACGAAAGACGGGAATTTAAAAAAATATTTAAGATTAAATTCCTTTTTAGACGGTGAAACTTCTCACGTGCCTACCACATAAAAAAGGAAATTGACGTAAATCGTTTTTTCTTGAATATTTAAAATAAACACTAAAAATAGATTAAAAAACTTGTTGTTTATGGAAATAAACTAAAATAAATCTGAAATAGAACTAATACTTTCATTGATAATCGTCACTTTTGTAATAGTTTAAATATCCACCCAGAACAAATTGTTTCGGCGACAAGAAGAAACTTGGGGTACGTATCGTGGCTCATTTAGTAAAGTAGTTGTCAAAGTTTAAGTTAAGAGTTGTAGACGACCATTGAACTTGTTGGGTTCCTGTTAGTAAGAGTGGTCCCTAATGGTATTGATGCTTCTATTTAGAACAGAGTGGATAATTTGGTTCTTATTTAGAATACCCCCCTGGAAAATGGCTGCAGTGATATTATTTTTTAAATTTTTATATAGAATATCGCACTTTTATTCATTAAACAATACAGATTTTTAAAAATTGCAAAAAAAAAAAAAAAAAAAAAAAATGTTTTTCTATTTTTTCTCAATGGGACCCAGATATTAAGATGTGTGAACATTTAAAGAAATCATTATCCGTTGATATAATCGGACTGGTGTCATAATCTTGGCTACGATCACAGCCAACGTTTCTGCCGTTGTACTCTCCGGTCTTTCGTCCCGTCGGCGGAACTTAATACGCTGACTGTATCCCCTACAGGGAGTGGGGTAGTACCCCCCGAAAAAAAGGTGTCCTGAGTATGACACAAAACGGTATCTGATAGTGAGGTTTGAGTTCTGCAGATCCGGAGAGTGTGGTGTTACTCTTCATTACTGTTATATCAGAGAGAAGATATCTCTTATGATTCACAATGCTTACTCACAAAATACACCTCGCTAGCATAAAACATCAAAACTCAAGTCGGAGGCAACAAACGGAAGTGAACTCAATGGTACCCTCTCACGAAGTGACCAATTCGACGCAGTTCTGCGCATAGGCTCGGATTGAGTTACGCTTGAGAGGAATTCCAAAATAAACAAAAATAATATTGTAAGGAATCCGGATTTTCAACCAATGAAAATCTTCCCGCTAAACACCTCAAAGGCTTTCTGGAGCCGATCGCGTAGCATATAAACCCAGGCATTTTTGAGAATAAGCAGTTGGACGGACGGCCTGGAACCGAGAACTTCACCAGGCGGGCAGGATCAAAAGGCCGCTATTTTCCACTACACGTATTTCCCGCACCTACCCGACACTTATTTCAACTCATTACCACGGCCGGCCGATATCCTTACCTTCCCTGACCATCACTATTCCACTGAGATATTCCAGACTTACGGCCCCTCGGCCACTCCTATTTCCCGCACCAAGTGACCGTATCCACTTACAACGGTATCCTACCGGCACGAACTCAACTCCCTCGGCCACTAATACCTTCCCTGACCATCACTATTCCACTGGGCCACTCATGACTTACGACCCCTCGGCCACCCCAGAGAACTACTACCGTTATCTACGGCGACAACAACAATTTTCACACTCGTTATTTCAATAAACGATTTTTATCAAATTAATCTTGTCTATTATTCTTCCTTGCAAACCATACGCTTCTAGGGATATCCTAAGATACAACACTGGTGTCAGAACGGGATAACTAAGATATATCATTACCATTACTCCCAGGTCCACCCTAACCCAGAATAGTCTCATCTATAGATCAAACAAATCTGTTTGAAAATTCGTATTTGATAGAAAAAAAACTTGATGCCATATAACTGTATATTATTTGTATCAAAATAGTTACTTGAAGCTATAATTGTCTATTTAAGATTAATATCATAACCGTATACAAACAAATGATTATTATTAAATAGAATTATTAATATTAGATATGAAAACTTGAAGTCATAACTGTATGCAAATCATTTACTATACGTAGTTACCTGAAGCTATAATTGTTTACTAAGGGTTTACTAATTAGTTACTTGAATCGAGAAAACTATGAGCAAACAAATTATTATTATTAGATAGAAATGTAACAATACCTGGTCTGCACTCGCGCACTCTCGTTACACAATGTCGATGATCCCCATGTTGTAATGTTCTGTACTGGCCGATTCGAAGGGTATGAATTAAAGACAGGTTCACAAGGATGCAAAACACAACACAAAGTTTAATAACAGGACGCTAATGGAAGAGGAAGTTGTGACACTTTGGGCAGTTTGTGGTGGAGTAGAAGACACTTAAGTCTAATTTGTCAGATGGCGAGAAAGTGGTCTTAACTCTAAGTCGATTGCTGACTTCACAGACGTGGGTCCCTGGCTATTTTCTATCTACTGCTACGAGGACAAACTCTCACTCCAACGGTTGGTCTGAAACTCTACTGAAGTGGCTTGAACTGGCTGAATATATGCAGTTTCTACCCCTACACAACCCCATGGATTCAACCTCCCAGAACCTGGGTACTTACTTTTCCTCTCAAACTTTTTGTCTGCGATTTCTCCTAAAATGATAGCGATTACTTTTTTTTATCAATCTCAGTGTCCCCACTTTTCAGACCATTAACATTTTCAAGACTCAGTTTCTTTTTAAACCCAGCTACCTAAAGATATATCTACCTAGCTTAATTTTATGGTGACCGTTTAAGCGCGCCAGTAGGGCGTGAGACAGTTTTTAGATTAGTTGCGACCAGAAATTCAAAGTAAGCGGACGCAAAAGTCTGTCTCACCGAGATGTCGTTTATCAATCCGTGCAGGTCCTGGGCTGAGGTCGTTTCTTAATATATATTCAAAGAAAAACAACAAAGTCTTGTTAATTCATTAAAACAATGGATGACCAGCCCGAAGAAATCAACCCGGAGAAACAGCCCACAGAAACAGCCCTGCGGAAATGGCCGACGGAGTAGCAGCAGGTATAGGTTGAAAGATAAAATCAAGTAAGAAACCCTCATTCTCTCTCTCTCTCTCTCTTCTCTCTCTCTCTCTCTCTCTCTCTTTCACAACATTATATGCCCGAGTAAAGGGGTATATAACACGATGTTGAGCACTAATTTCAATCTTTAATATCGTCTACCTCCAATGATTTTCCTGTTTTTAGGAATCGTAGTCATTTTCTTTCAGTCTTATTTCATCCCTCATTGCCGTTCTTCATTTATTTTTGTTGTTTCCAGTCATTTTTGAAGAATGTCAGTTTGTCTTTTTATCGGCACGTTTACTGTGACACTGTCACATTTTCCCCTCAGCATAGTTATCTATTTATACATATATAAAGGACAGTTGTGTGAATGTATGTATGTGTGTATGTCTGGAGGAAACTACGAAAATAAAATAATTAACGGCAAAGTAAATGTACATATACATTCACTATCACCAGATCTTGCCTTTTGATAAAAAATAATGAATATTTTATTTATATTCGTGAAGATAATTGGAAAATAAGATTTAAATAGTATGTCTTCTTTCCTTCCTCTTTCTTTCTTTCCTTCCTTCTTCATACAAAACGCCGTGTCACAAAAGCACGCAAAAATCGCTACACCCTCTCTGCCCAAAATGGGCCACTTTTATGGTGAAAACAGGAGTTGCAATGCACCATGGGCCATTACCCATAGTGCCTTTCAATACCAATAAAAGTGTCTTCTCTGCCCCCCTTCCAACTTTTCAACATTTCTCACTCCGACCGGACTCCACGACACACCGCCCCGACCACATTCCTTTCTTCTTCGCTACATTTCTCCTTGCAAGCCATGCACCGGAACCGTTTCGAGTCAGGTAGGTTTGCCTCGTCATTACAAATAGTAACAGCATAGAATATATTTTTTTCATTTAATATTTTATGTAGTAAGACACTGATTTTTGTTTTCAAAGTGTCTGTGCACGTTTTTATGACACCCCACCAGACCGGATACAAGGTCTTTTTTTACGTAGGGATTGTAATGAGGCATCCTACTTGGATCCAACCCTCAAGTCAGTAATAATGGATTTGCGAGACTAACTTTTTTTAACCCCACTTCTACCCAGGCGATGCTGGGAAGCCGCTTCTAGTACCTCATAATTCAAATTATTATTTTTTTTCCTTCATGCTTTTCTACGGGTTTCGTTCCATACTTGCCACAGTTCATCTTTTTGGCTCTAGGTAGTGTGGCCTGTAGTAGATAAAAGTTGAACCGCAAAAGTCAAAAGCCTATTAGACCCTCCAGCCTTTGTAACACGCACGAGTTGCGTCTCCAGTCTACAGGACAGGGGAACTTTGTGCATTGCCCACAAGAACATGTTCAATCTAAAAAGTGTAATACTTTACTCTATTAACCAACAGACTCATGACTTTACCGATCAAAGACTATTTGTTACATAATTATTAGATTCCTAATATTTATGTACAGTAGTGTAGAAACCAAAATTGCTGTTATAAGTTCAACCGGCGGCCTTGAAGGATTGAATGACAAGGCTTGACCTCAGTCCTAACCTTCCGGTGGATACCGTGATAATCGGTGGAGAAGACCCTCTTCCGGTTTAGATTAGAAATAGATTTTAGGCAGATCGGCCAAAGACCGATGATAAGTCGTGTTATGTACGGTGCCGACTCAATCTGCGCAGGTAGTCTGGTGGGGATTTCAGAATAAAATATGATCTAAGTTAAATCGAAGTCTTGTGTTATTATCTAAAAACTACCACTGACACAGAGCTTCTGATAAAGAGAAATCCCCAATGGAAGACCAGACACGAAGTCCCCAAGATGAAGTCCAGACGCTAGTACAGACGCTAGAAGAGACGCTAGAAAAACAGAAGAAGAATAGAAGTAAGAAAGTAAGGAAAGAGAGTATGCAACATATTGACCTATATAAGATATTTCCTCTTATTCAACTATATATATATATTTACCAAGCCATCCACACTAGTAGGATGTGACACAAGGTCAATTTCTTAAGCGTAGTTTGACGGGTTCGAATTCAGAGCTTTCCTTCTCCTAGACTGGTTAACTAATCAAGGATAAGGAACCCAGTCTATCCTACTATTTACCCACAACTTGATGGAGAGTAGTTGGATGCATACCTTTAACAAGGATATTTACATGTGAAATGTAAATAGCCTCGTCCAGGAATTGAACTCGGGTTGACGAGTCCATTTCCTACGACTCTAACAATTACACCACACACCTCCAACCAAATTCAACTATATATAAGTTTCTTTGTATATTGTCTTCTCTGTATTCCTTTCTATTAAGTTTTCTCATGCAATGAAATATCCTTGTTATTACTTTCGTCGTGGATTGTTCTTATATTTATAATGTTCGAAGAAATTATATATTCAACCGACTATCATTTTACTCAACACCTTTAATGACAGTTTCTAATTTTAGAATGTCTTTTAATCTGAAAGAAAGTTTCTTTCAGTTTTAATACCATTAAGAAAAAAAACCTTACACATTTTTTTAAATATAAGAAGTGCTTAGTATTATCTGCGTTATTCGGACTATTGTCCCCATCTTTATTGTTATCTGTATAATGGTTAGGTTCAAAGTTCCGTGATGGCTCCCGATTACGACAAGAAGGTTCCCGACTACGATGAGAAAGTTCCCGAGTTCGAAAAGAAGGTTCCCGAGCCCGAGAACATTCTCGAGTCCGACAAGAAATACCTGAAGAAGACCGGAGGGCATATCGGCCGAAACGTTGTACAGATAACAATAAAGATAGGGACACTAGTCCGAATAACCCAGATAATACTAATCATCAAGCCTCATCTCAAACATTCAGAGAAATAAAAAGTGCTATTGTTACATGATGAATAGGGTAGCTTAATCATTTTTTTTTTTACTGTAGTGTGAAATATATAAATCCAAAAGTTAACGGGTAATTCTGCAGATGGGTCATGGAAAATAACCATAGATTTTACAGACAGGCGCTGACCCCTGAATGACCTGGACGTGATGTTCTTATTGGTTGAAAGTATCACGTGATAGCAAAAGTTTGTAGGAAAGTCTAGAAAGTTGTTGAGTTAGTTTAAAGCGCTCCACTGAGCTGGGCGCTAAATATGGTGTTTTCTGAGCTCTTCTCCACACGCGTTGGAATGTTGGGTCTCGGGAAATAAAACATGAAAGAAAAAGAAAAAGAGCAATTGATGTTTTCATGTTTATCATTAAGAACTGACAAAAAAGAAAACTTAAACCGGATTGTAGAAATAGAAGGTTAGAAAGAAGATAAAAAGATAATACCGTGTTTCCTCGAAAATAAAACAGGGTGTTAGATTTAAAGGTATCATAATTAGTTGGAAGGCTTAGTGACCTTCCAACGTGGGTACATATAAGTGCAAGCAATATTCCGACAAAGAAGTTATGAGGTGTAACAAACATAGACTTTAATACTTGGGCACATAGAAATACATTTAAACAGGAATACATGTTAAAAGGTAGTCAAATGAGATACATAATGAACACATATATGAGACAAGGTACGAGAGGTGTATAAAGAAAGTAGGACTTTGTCCTGTAGAAGTCATACAGAGTACATGAAGTAATGTCACTTACATAGGCTGGGGGACGAAGCTCCCCACATAAAAGGTATGGACGCAAATGTCTAACCCATGTGTCCTGTTTGCTGTCCCGGAGAAAAGAGAATTCAAACTCCACGCTTTCCCGACTAAATACCCAGGACACCTAGCGGTACAAAACCCTGAAACAAGGGAAGATAACTCTTCCAAACCAAACAAGAGCGGACAATCGCTACAAGGGCTTAAATTAATTTTCACTCCGAAATATAACACTAGGGTTTATTTTTGGGGAATGTCTTATTCTTCATTTGGCAAAAAATGACATCACGAAGTAGAAAATTACGAAATTTCTAAATAAACATAAATTATTAAAAACAATATACATCTATTTACCATTAAAATGTTCTTTTATTCAAAAACTAATGAACAACAATTCATCCAAAAATAATGATATCACCATTCTCTTGTGGGAAATTATTTATTTTGTGCCGATAAGAAAGGAATAAAGACAAAGACAGTTAATAATTCAAAGGAGATTTTATCGTGCGTAAGTTGCTAAAAACTTATTCCTTTTAGCGGTCGTAAGTCGTGTACATATATAGTAAGTAACAAATTACATAGAACACTTATATCTATTTGACTGAAAAGTTTCTTTGGCAGCGTTGTTATAGTTTTGGGCTTGTCATTCTTTCTTGAGTACTGCTGCTATGTTATTCTAGCCAAAGTTGGGATTGTCTGTGTTGATGTTGTTCTGTTGTTTCAATCTTTCTGTTAGGATATTTCTGTCCAATTTTCTAAGGTCTCTGGCCCCTTCTAGTTTTTTTTCTACTTCCGGGCTTTAATTTCTTTCGGGCTCAGTGTTAGTGGAGGGTAACCCATATTTTTTTATCCTCGGGAACGTGACTTTGTTGTGTATGCACGTTCAATCAAAGTCGTGTACTTTATGAAGTGACTTTAGTTGCCTCGACCAGGAAAACTGTAGTTTGCAATTTATGTGTGTGGGCATAGCTACAGCCTTTTCTGAGCATCCGAATAAATAGAACAAGTAAACACGCATCGTCATGCTCATTGATAAAGACGAGTGTTTGCATCGCATGTTTTGATTGTGAAGAATACTTATTTCTTTCGTCTTTCTGCCGCTCTCAACTAGGGATTATTTTAAGGGGGGAGGACTCATATTAAAATCATCCTGAAAAATCACGCTTGTTCTTATTTTGCCGGTAGGTTTTATTTTCGGGGAAACACAATAGTAATAATAAAGAAGGGCTATTTAACCACTAAGGAGCTGATGGTAGATGTGGCGCACCACCTCAGATGCTAAAACAATCTCCTTGGTCTAACGCTATTGAAAAGGGATAGACTCCCTCGCTGACTGGCTGATACCGACTTTAGGCCGCCCCGTCGACTTTACTTTTTTATTTATTTAACCACTATCAGTTCAGTGTGGTTTCGTGAAAAATAAACAGAAGAACCATTGGTTGTAGTCGACTGAACTGAAAATATATTCTGCTTATATGAAGGGATTTATTAATCATCCCGTAGAATTATTTTTTGTTTCTTTCCTTTATCATTTTTTTAGGAAAATGACGACATCGTCTTTAGCGTGGATTTTACTATTTTGTGGTTTTTGTCAAAAGCCAAAATGAGACAAGAGAAGAGAATTTAGCAAAGATCACAGTCGGATTTTTGTAGAACACAAAGACATTTGCTTTTCAGATAAAATAAAATCTGATCATTAATTATTACCGTGTAACACAGGTTAAGGCAGCAGCCCCAGTCCTATCGTTGACATGTCATTTTACTGTCAGACTCTAAGGGTTTTCCCATCCTTTCATAGAAGAAGGAAGATATTAATTTAGACTAGCAAACATATGCACCCTCCGGGTGCAAGTATTTAAGTTTAATGTAATAAAATATTATATTAAATTAGAAAGGCTAATGAAACTAAATACCGATAAAAAGATTTGAAACAGAGGGAGTATAATAAAAAATAGAACAACTGAAACTTACTCTTCCATCACTCTCGTCTTTCATTGTTATTTTTTCTAATTTAAGTATTTAGTTAAAATTGGAAGTAAAGAATAAAATGACAGTTATTTTTTCTTGTTAATGGATTTCATTTAAGATTCATTGAAGAGATTTTTTATTATATTCATTTAAATAAAACCAAACAGTTAGAAATCAATAATACTAAGCACATATTTAATAAAATCACATTTTTAATATCAATATGCAAATTAGCCTTCCCGTTCACACTGTAAACCACTATTTTGTTGTATATATAAATATAATTGCATGTTGTCAGTATGTAGATTAGCCAACAGTATTAATAATGTTAAACAATTTTTTTAATAATTGAGGTTTAAATAAAAATACAATCATGGACAATGTGATGTCTATAACTAAGGGAATAGTGATATGAGTAGTAATATAGTTTCGGTTACAGACAGAAAAGCACACAATCTCCATTATAATAAGATGTTCGTATGAATACATTAAATAGTCCAACAAAGTCAGAGTACAGTTGTTAGAGGATTTGAAAACAAGATTACTGGAAACCAGAACTGAGTGCTATTGTATTAGTGTGATATAATGTGTGCAATTACATATGTTGCTCAAATATGTTGCTAATTCGATAATGTTTCGACTTATGAAACTTAAAAAAAAAAAAAGATTCTCAGAAATTTGGATGAGTTATGACTTTTTCAATAGTTATCTCCCTTTAACTCTGGTTTTTGCAAACTTCTACATATAACTATTTGCAAATAACTATTTGCAAATCGATGATTATTAAAAACGAAAAAGAAAGGGCGGTGAAAAATAATTGCAATGGGATGTTGAAAAAATTGTTATGATGCTAATAAAATATTTACAGATGAATCAATTTATGACAATGACGGAATTGATACGCCGTTAGACAACCAAACCTTTACATACTAATCAAATTTTGGCATTAAATAATCCATAAAGAGTTGATATGCCATTAAATAAAGCAAACCAAGCCTTTATAAATTAATCAAATTTTGGCATTAAATAGCCCATAAGTAGTTGATATGCCATTAGACAAATAAACCAAACCAAACCCTCAACAAAATTTAACAGAAATCTAAATATTTATCAATCTAAGGGCAATAACTCATAAGAATAATATATGAGTTACTCCCCTTGACGGTTTAAAGTTGTCTCCCTTGTTTAACGATTAAAATAATTACGTAAAAATAATGTGGTTTGAGGTTAAAGTATCGAGACTAAAGAAGCTTCACACACACACACACACACACACACACACACACACACGCATATATATATATATATATATATATATATATATATAAATTAAATAAAAAATGATGACTTTCAAGACGTATGTACAGCTTCGCAATTTAAAAAAATAAAGTGATATCTAGATTCTTGGTATGTTCAAAAATTCGAGTGTAAGGGAGATAAATGCGTAAAAATCGAACACAGATGGACTAAATTTATATGTATATATATGTAAAAATCCATGGTAGTCCATACGGTAAAATTATGCTTTTAGTATGGATTTCCACATACAGGTATTTCGAAGAAGAAAGAAACATTTTTCAAACTACGAAAAAAAAAAAAAAAAAAAAAAAAAAAAAAAATTACGCTTCAATAACTTTTAAATTTTCAAAGAACTTTTTTGGGGTGATAATTTAAATTAAAAAAAATGTTTTTGTTATCTTCAGGATTTAATCTTTCTACAAATTAGGAACTTTTTTCCAAGCTTCTTTTAATAAGATAAGCTATTCATTATAAAATTGTCATTAAT
The DNA here is from genome assembly GCA_023376005.1 of Doryteuthis pealeii. Taxonomy (NCBI): domain Eukaryota; kingdom Metazoa; phylum Mollusca; class Cephalopoda; order Myopsida; family Loliginidae; genus Doryteuthis; species Doryteuthis pealeii. Next base: position 49,700,019 of record CM042155.1, read on the forward strand.
GAATATAAGATAAAATCCCATATTTTATATCCAAATAAGGATAAACACACAAACGATTTTTTTTTCAAATTTAAGGAAAAGAGATTAAACAAATATTTATACATTAGTCAGAGTTCGATTGGACAAATCCTCGTGCTTAAAACTACGTCCGCGCTTAAGTGCCAAAATAGATTATCAAAATTGGAGTCTATTTGTAAATATAAATACAGACAAAAAAAATCAACAAACACACATTTCATTTCCGCTTTGCGACGACGCTACACGATCGCAGGCACTAAACTTTCAATCGAAGAAACAGATGTCTCAGAATTAACTCCGAGCAAACGAGTCGACTTGCTGATGCCAAAAACAAAGGTCAACCTTCTGAGTCACTGTTTACTACTACCACCATCGTGCCACTGCGAATTAATATCACCAATCCATTTTCTCAGGTCATATTCACAAAACTGTACTTTTCATTTTTGTCCACTTGCGATCAAACTTTGATGACTCTATATACGAATTTTTGCATTCATATTAGTCTTTTGAATATTCACATATTTTGATTTATATAAATTCATTCTCCGAATAAATTTATTTGTTATTTTATTAAAAATATGCTTGTCTTTGTCATTTCTCCATATTTTCTGCCTAAACTGTGTCTAGTTGTTTTATAGTTATTTACATATTATTTGTGAAGTCGGAACATGCAACACCGGCCTGTACATGAATAAAGCGGTGAAAATGTCATTAAAATTGGAAAATACCCTGATCTTTTGGTAATAGTTTGAAAATTTAAAAAAAAAATTCTTTTTATTACCCCCCTTTGCGATGTCTAGAGATCCTTATTCGATTTTGTGTCAATTTGAACAAAATTATGAAGCCAGTCTAAATACTTTTTGAATAACAGTTTTTTTTTGACGAAACACAGGATTGTGCAAGTACATTACCCTCTATACTCACTTGACCTTGCGCTGTTAGAACTTTTCTTATTATCTGAATTAAAATTCATCTCAAGATTAGAAAATGGGAGGGCGAAGAGGACATTGAAAAAAAAAAGTACAATGGCGCAGATTCACACCATACTAAAAGATGAGTTTCAGAAGTGCTTCGACCAATTTCTATTTTGAAAGAAAATTAATTTTTCCTTCATTCTTCATTTCTTTCTTGGTAAATACAGCTTCAGTTTTAATCCTTTTTGAACCCATACTTTATGGATATTTGCTAGGTATGTGCAGAAATCGCAAAGGAAGGTAATAACAATTAGAATCTTTTTTTTAATTTTCAAACTATTACCAAAAATCAGGGAATTGTCCGATTTTAATGAAAATTTATCCAAATTATTCATCAATGACTTAATTTTATAATGAATAGTCTATTTTATATAAAAAAACTTGAACTTTTATTTTATCTATACAGAAAGTAGGTGGGTTAACCTTTGGTCATTTGAAGAAAAAAAAAATCCTGTCCGCAATTTTTACATTTCTAGAAAGATCACATCCTGAAGAACTCATAAAAAAATTTCCATACCCGAAAAATGTTATTTGAAAATTTAAAAATTATTTTCTTAAAACTCAAAAAATAATCATTGTAGCGTTTTTTTTTCGTAGTTTTAAAAACAATAATTTTCTTTTTTTTTGAATTGATGCAAAAAAAAAAAAAAAAATTAATTGGCCTATTTCTATTCTCTTAATTCTTTTAGTGAATTTAAACGTCTGGAAAGTGACATTTTGAACTTGATATTTAAACCCTAGGCCAAGCATTATTTAATTTATTTAAAAATGTAAGTATAAAAATGCGCGATTTTGCGCAACATAATTTCCGAAATTTTTATATATTATATTACTAACGATCTTATTTTCGTGTACGGATTATCTCCCTTAAACCTTAAAAATGAACGTCCCTAATATTTGCTCGGATTATTGTCGTCTGCCACTCTTCAAGAAGAAGAAGAAGAAGAAGAAGAAGAAGAAGAAGAAGAAGAAGAAGAAGAAGAAACATTTATTGCACACTTACGGACACTAGGAGACAGACACAGAGACACACAGATACAGGTACAGACAGACAGACAGACACACACACATACTAACGCACAGGCGTACAGACATACACACACATACACACAGGCGCACAGACAGACACAGAGACCCACACACATATATATACACACACATACATACACAGAAGCACACATAGAGTCTCTCTCTTTCTCTCTCACACACAGAGACGCACAGACACATAGACTTGCAAACACACACACACACACACACATACACACACACACACAGACGCACAGACACACAGAGACGCACAGACTCACAGACCCGCAAACATATACACACACACATACACACACACTGATATATACGCTCAGTTTGGTTTCAAGAAGTTTTCATGTTCTTCTGAAGAATTCCTTTCTTATTTTGCATTTCATATCTTTTTGCTTGATGGTGTCAACTTTTTATTTAAAAAAAAGTTGGCGGAGTGGCCTATTGTCGGTATCAGCCGAACAGTGAGGGAGTCTGTCCCGTTTTTGCTAGCGCTAGACCAGTGAGATTGTTTTTGCTGGAGTGGAACACCACACCTACCATCAACTCCCCGATTTACTGCACATATCAGATTACCCAATCTGTGATACTCACGCGCTGAGTTGGCGGGGACCGTTATCGAACCAGGAATCTTGCGATACCGACTGAGCTAAACCGGTCCCTTATTATTATTATTATTATTATTATTATTATTATTATTATTATTAAATAAGACTAATTACTTGAAAATAGAAAAATGTTGTATACATTATTAGTGTTAGGAACACTTGAAACCATACAACCGTGTGCAAATTATTAGTTGGAATATTTGATACCATAAATGTATGCAGACAAATAATCATAGGAAAGTAAAAAAAGCTCAATTAAAAAAAACAAAAAAAAAACCCCAAAAAAACAAAACAAAAAACAAAAACAAACAAAAACAAAAGAAATTGCCATTAAAAAATGCAATGGAACATTGTTACAATGTGTTTTGCCACAAAACTCTTGGTAAAGAGTCCTCCGATAATGAATCCTTTGGTTCTTCTGGTAAAGAGTCCTCAGTTCCTTCGTCAATGGTCGTAAGTTCCTCCTCAACATTGAAAATATTTTGATCATAATCGAACATCTAAGAATGAATCAAATTTCGGCATTAAATAACCCATGAGGAGTTGATATGCCGTTAAACAAATAAACCAAACTAAACCGATATATTCTATGGCCATTCTCAGATTTACTCCGTTATGTCAGTTGGGGCTGTAGAATACACCGACTGCACCTCTGCAGAGTGGTAATATCCCCCCCCCCCAGTGAGCCACCTTTTCATTGTGTGTAGAAAACCATGATGCTTAAAGATGGAATCCTGGTGTTTAATCAGTTCATGACATGTTGCAACACTCTACTTTGGTCCTTACTTGGGTTAGACGGGCGATCGGAGTAGCCTCCTCCGACTGGTCACGTCAAGCTCTAGCACCTATATGATCGTCCCGACCCTATTGCTCTTTTGGTCATATATGTACTAGAAGGCAGTGGCTGAGGGTCTTAGTATCCCATGTATGACGCTGAACTGCATCTAGTGGTGAGGTTTGTGGGGGATTAAAAATATTAAAGAAAAAAAAAAAAAGAACAAACTCCCATGGGGCCTTGACCGGAAGTACCATCTGCGCAGGCCTGACAAAAAGGCCTGACTCCCTTCCCCAAAAAGAATCCCTCGTTCATTGGAACTGAGACCGTAATTGGGGATAGATTTTCCCTCGCTACAGGTCACTATGACATCGTTCAATAAAGCCTGAGTAATAAAACCACCTTCTGCCTTTGTCTCTTTCCTTTTCATTCCTGAGTTCCATTTCAGCTTACCAGCTCAGAAGAACAAAAGAACTAAGCTTTTATATGGGGCTAAAATACCAGCACCCAACTAACCTTAAATTAGCCCCATAGGTTATAGAAAAAGAAAAAGAACAAAGAAAAAAATGATACCAAATAGAAATGTTTACATTTCAAAGTTCACTATCTATTCATCTCAGAACTCATTCTATTCAAATAAAATCCTATTCTTATTGTAATCTGAGTCCTTCTACTCTGTTATAATGAACTAACCATCAGTTTTTATACTTTGTTTGGGTGCGGTATGCATAGAAACAGTTCCTGGTGGGAGAATCGCTGTGAGTGGTTTAAAGTAACCAAAGAATTAAAATAACATTATATAATTACATTTACCCAACCGCGCAATCTGCACTATCGGTCGGACTTAGAATACGTTGACAGAATCTACCACAAAGCAGTAAGACCCCTTACACCCCCCCAAAAAAAACCCGGATGTGTCCTGGGTATGACACTGAACTGCATTTGATGGTGAGGTTCCAGTTCTGGAGATCTGGAGATCTGGAGGGTGCGGAGTATCTCTTCATTAGCCCCAGGTCTACTTTGACCCGGAGTCATAGTGTCTGTTAGGGTTCGATCTATGGGTCAAACAGATCTGTTTAAAAATTATTCAATAGGAATACTTGATACCATATAATTAAATTATTTATATTTAGTAATTAATTGAAGCGATAATTGTTTACTAAAGATTATTATTATTTACTCAACACCATAGAACACAATTGACTATTGATAAATACAAATATTTTCTTGAAATCATATAATTCGTTGTATTAGTAGGACCTGTGGATATATCCCAGTATGACAATTTAATTATTACAACATTTGATATGTTTACTTAAGAGCTATTGCAAAATAGTTCAATATGTAACAAGTATAATAATCTTGATTTAACTCTTTCATTCTTTCCTTATTTTCACCTTTTCATTACGTTTGATTGAAACAGATTAGTGTTATCACCCCTCTCTCTATCTTTTCCAGTCTTTCTTTATTTCTTTCTTTCTTTCTTTCTTTCTAATTATATTTTTGTGTAGCATGCCTTTTTCTTCCCATTCTTTATAATAAAAACGGAATGGTTCATTATTTAGCTGAGGTGATGACACTCATAAGAAATAAGAATTTGGCGGATAAGCAACACTGTCCGAACCTTATTCCCCTTATGGCAACCCTTTTTTATCATATATGTGCTAGAAGGCGGTGGCTGAGGGTCTTCATGTCCTGGGTATGACTTTAAACCTTAACTGATGGTGAGTTTCCAGTTCTGGAGGTCTGGGAAATGTGGAGCACCCCTTCATCACCATTGCTCCCAGGTCCACTCTGACCCGGAGTTGTAGTACCTGTTAGGGTCCCATCTATGGGTTAAATAGAAAAATGTGTTTAAATTTAATGGAGTACCCATCAAGAATGAATAAATCAAAAACGTCTTTGGCATAAAATGACCCAACAAGGATTGACATGCCGTAAAATCAAACCAACCAACCAACCAACCAACCAACTACTAAACGAGATAATACAAACAAATAAAAACAAAGTAACTCCCAAGAATCAAAGCACAATAAAATAAAAATAAAAACGTTGTAGGGAGACTAAATAGAGTAGTCTCCCTTATCACAATGTTTAAGGAACTCTCCCGCGCCAGGAATCCGTTTTTGGTTACGTGACGCGCGAACTCCAAAGTCTCAGCCTCTTCTAGAAACCTGTCTTGAGAAGGACAGGCGTAGTCACCGCCTCTCCTCAACGTCGCACTTGGTGCGTGACTTTCCTTCCAGACCCCAGAAACAGTAAGAGGTTTCTATCTCTTTGTTTACCAGACATTTCTACATGTACTCGAACACATTGTGACTCTTGTTTAGCCTGGGTATCTTGTTTCCTCCATAAGCAAATTTGTTAACGGAGAAAATGCTCACGCACTATTTTATGCTTGTAATTTGGCCAACTAAAGTTCATAATTACCCAAAAAACAACATACGAAAGAATAGTGGTTTGCAGATAGGCCTAAGGGGTTGTTTATTTCTCGCGCATCTAGTGTGGTCTTTTCAGTTAAAGAGAGAAACAATAAGTTAATCTTTTCTATCATAAATTCCGTTCTTTTATTACTATCCCGCAACGTACAAGACTAGATAAAATACTTCCTAAAACGGAGCCCACAAAACAGATGTCTGTTTCCCTTGAGAGAAAAAAAAGAAAAGAAAAAAGAATGAGTCCCCTCACTTCAATTTGTGAAAACAAAAACCCCAAATAAATTATTAACGCTGAATACAAAAACCAAAAACGCAAAATTCATCAAAATGTCAAAATTCACAATATCAAAATCCGAGATTATACAATCAGAGGTTGGTTTTCTTTTATTTTACGGCATACCAACACTCTTCGAGTCATTTAATGCCGAATCAAGTCATTTTGATTTCATGCTGCTTACAGTACCTGCCGTAGCTTAAATGGTCACCCATCTAAGTATTGTATCTCGCTAGTTAACTTCGGTAATCTATCGAGGTGTCAAGGCTTTGTCGAACTAATACTTCTCATATCATCCTTTCAATCAGCAATTGCCTATCTACAAGAAAACCTTCTTCAGAGAAGAATATTCCAGGTTAGAACATTAAGGAGGAGTAGGAGTAGGAGTAGGAGGAGTTCTCAAAGTAGTTTTGACCAATGAGAAGAGAGCCCTTTTGGTTTGAATTCAGAGTTTTTCCCACTCCTAGATCCGTTGTTATACCAAGGTTAAAGAGCACAGCCTGTCCTATTATTTGCCCATAGCTGGAGGGAGAATAGTTGGATTCATACCTTTCCCAAGGGCATTAGGGCCATGTGAAATGCAAACAGCATCGTCCAGGATTTGAACTCGTCTCGCCGTGTCCATTTTCTACAACAGTAACCATTACACCACGCGCCTCTAACTCAAATTTCCTCGTATATCAAATCAATTTTCCCCGATTGAAATGAACTGAAATGCCATCAATGCGTTCCAGCCCCCCCCCCAAAAAAAAAACACTCTATTTTTTTTCTTAATAAGAAAAATAACTCTGTATTGTATAAAAGCAAAATAAAACAGAATCTAATGAATTATGTCCTGTAATATGCTTTGATATTTACTTTTTTTAAATTATAGATAATATTTTTCTTTGACGTAATAAATTTGGAAACTTAAATGTTTTTAGTGAACTTATTAACATAAGCGTATCTGAAGCTCGCTAGTACCGCAAATTTTAGCGCTCAAGACAAAGCCGAGTGACTGCTCTTATCTCGAAAAACTCGTAAGTTAGGACTCTTGTAAGTCAAGGTACCATAATATATATAATATATAATATAATATATATATTATATATATGTGTGTGTGTGTGTGTGTGTGTGTGTATGTGTGTGTGTGTGTGTGTGTGTGTCTGTGTGTCTGTGTGTGTCTGTGTGGTAAAGAATAGAGGGAATATATATATATATATATATATATATATATATATATATATATAATAAAGAATGTAGAAGAGAGTTCTGAGGATTTAAAGATTCGTGCTTACACTTGATTTCCACCGATAAATGCATCTTTTCTTTAACGATGCAAATCTAAAATGGTGGCGATTATAATAACACCATTTTTTTTTCTTTTTCGAACTTTGTTAAAAGCAGCTGCCGATAATTCGTTTTTTTTTTCTTTATTTTCTTTTTTTTTAAGTTACTAAATTTCAGTTGCTCAGAACTTATTTGAAAGACACAGAGAGAAATAAAAAATAAAAAATGAAGGAGAGATTAAAAAGAACGCATGCGCAGTTAGTTACCTGGCTAATAACCGACAAAAACGAAGAGGGAAAATCAGAGTAGACGTAAGCTTTTTTTTCAAAGAATGTCTGACAATCAGCTCTCGTTCTGGAGTTTGGCAGACGACATTAGAACACAACTTGAGATAACATGGATTTTGATTTGTACTCAACTCACCGATAGATAGCCGTTACCTCACGCAACATTCCCCATTCCCCCAAAACAGGGAAAAACAAGCAAGAAATAAAATAAAAAAAATAAAACAAGGGGAAAAAAGAAGAAAAAATATAAAAAATATTGGTTATTCGTCAAAACTAAACAAAACGAAACGAAATACTAGGAGTAGCGGTTGCTAAAAAAACAGACAGGAACAATGAAAAGAAAAGAAAAAAAAGTCTATAAGCGCCGTAGTTTTTGTACGTAACTATCAGGAAATGGTTGATGTAAGGCGATTTTCTGTTGAGATGAAACAAATTTAATAAACATAATGTACTGAATAAAAAAAACAAAAAACAAAACAAAAACCAATCTCTCCTCAAAAGGTAGAAAATTACAACCACGAAAAAAACAAAACAAAACCACACAAAAAAAACAAACAAACAAAAAACAGAAAAAAAAACCCCAGAAAAGAAAAGAAAAGGGACCTACCGTAGCGTGGTTGTTAGTTTATTTTTGGACTCACACACACGTCCGTATTTGCTCAACCTACAGGTTGGCTGATTGATTGATCGAAATATTTTAATGGCATGTCAATCTATCTAGGGTTATTTTATGCCTAGAGATTAGGCAATCGCGTTCATTGTACATTCATATTTATATTTTTTGTTATTTGTTTCTTAAAACCTTTTTGGCACACAGTTATAAAATATCAAGTATTCCTATCTAATACTAATAATTTATACATAGTTAATTAGTTTCACGTAACTAATCCTATTTAATTATAATAATAATATGTTTACACAGTTATATGATTTCAAGCATCTCTAAAACTAATATTTTTCAAACCAATCTATTTTACCTATAGATGGGACCCTGACAGGTACTACAACTCGAATTCAGAGTGAATCACTATCTTGTATCAAAAAGTTTTGACAAAAGGTAAAGGTCTACCAGAAATATTAGGACTAATAAATAAGCTTAAAAACAGCACAATATTCATCACTTTTGGTTATTATTCCATATATTATATTTTCCATGCTTCCAATACAACCAAAAATGTTTCCCAACATCCATCATATATCTATAAAGTCGTATACGTGGACTCACTAGAACATCATAATATATATATATATATATATATATATATATATATATAATAATAAGTAATACACAAACGATGTGTTTTGATATGGCTTTTATTTAACCGACAATTTTTGGGAGAATATGTGCTTAATTGAAGTCGTACCTAATTTTGAAAGTTAATTAATTAATAATTAATTAATTAGGCGGGCATACCTATTCAAATATAAGGCTAAACAAATCGAGAAAAATCAATCTCTATATGTACATTTCGGCCTATTAGGCTTTATCAGCAGCGCTATAGATAGAAAGACCGCATTCCTCGAACTGTTGGGTGTTGCAAGGCTCAGGTTCGATTTGAGAGCTCAATATTTAATTTTTATAAACAGAGCAAGGTAAACAATTAAATTCAGCTGATATTTATACATTTTTCACTGTTTCAATAAAGAAAGTGATCTGAAGAAACTCGTAGTGTCTCAGATACTCACGGGTGGAAATGGATGATAATGGCTGAATACCCGGTCTTTAAGCCTTTTTTCTTTACAAATACTAGCAAGAATATGCACCCTCCGGGCGCAAGTATTTGTTTTACTGTAATGAAATATAGTAAATTAGAAAGACTAATGAAACTAAATAAGAATGAACATAAAATGATTTGAAACAGTGGGGGGTATAATCGAAAAATAACACAACTTTGAAACTAACTCTTCCATCATTTTCCATCACTCCTGTCTTTCATTGCTAAATTTTCCTAATTTAACTATTTATTTAATTTAGAAACTAAAGAATAAAATCAGTTATTCTTTCTTGTTAACAGATTTCTTTTAAGATTTCTTGAAGAGATTTTTGGTCATATTCATTAAGATAAAACAAGATAATTAGAAATCACTAATACTAAGTCCATATTTATTAAAATCAAACTTTTAATATCAATATGCAAATTAGCCTTCCTGTTCACACTGTAAACCGCTATTTTGTTGTATATATAAATACAATTGCATGTTATTAGTATGTAGATATGGTCAACAGTGGCTTCGGCCTCTGGACCATTGATATAATTAACGGCGTCGATCTCAGGGGGCCATCCCCCCAGGCAACACCTGCCCCCTCGATTTAAAGGGGCAGGGCTGGGTTTATTGCCCAGTGCCTGAGGCGCCTCCTTGAGGGGGAATGCCGACGGGATCGACGCAATTTTTCACCTGCCACTCCATGAGTCTCGGATTGTGGGTGGTCCCACGTTAATAGGGACTTTGTGCCTGACCCGTACAAGTGGGGTACGCGGTAAATACCATGTAGATATGGTCAACCGTATTAATAATGGAAAACAATTTTATTAATAATTGAGGTTTAAATAAAAATAAAATCATGGAGAATGTGACATAAATACCTAATTGAATATTGACTTGAGTAGTAATATAGTTTCGGTTACAGACACAAGAACACCCAATCTCCATTATAATATATATATATATATTATCAGTGAGATGAGATAAAGCGAAAATTCTTCCCAGTTATGGCCATGTCAGTGCTCTTGTACGTCTGTTCTATTTGGACCCTAATAAAGTGAGAAAAAAAAATCTAGATGGGGACTACACAAGGATGCTGCATGATGACTTGAATAAATCTTGGGAATAGCACCCCACAAAAAACAGCTGCACGGCCACTTATCCCCTATCATACAAACCATCCGAGTAAGACCAACTAAACATGCTACACACTGCCGGAGAAGCAAGGGCGAACTCATAAGTGACGTTCTCCTGCGGACACCTACACATGGACACACGACTGTATGCTGACCAGCAAAAACCTATATGAATCAGCTCTGTGCAGATTCTGGATGCTGTGCAGAGGACCTGCCAGTTGCGATAACCGATAAGCGCGACTTGATGATGATGATGAGGATGATGATGATGATGATACGGGCCGGGTTAGCTCAGTCGGTAGAGCGTTCGGCTAGAAACCACAAGGTTCCTAGTTCGATACCCGCCCTCGCCAACTCAGCGTATGAGTAGCACAGGGATCTATGCGGTAAAGTAAGGAGCTGATGGTAGGTGTGGCGCTCCACCTCAGATGCTAAAATAATCTCCTTGGTCTAGCGCTATTGGAAAGGGGATAGACTCCCTCGCTGCATGGCTGATACCGACTTTAGGCCGCCCCAACGACGACTACTACTATATATATAACAAATGGAGCTCTCTCTCTCTGACGGCCTTTACCCATATACATGTGTATGTATTTATCAGTTAAATTCTCGCTCCAGTTTGTAGGTGTGTTGATGACCCAGTGGATATGATAATTTGGTCGGGTCTCGATCCCGGCTGGAGGTAGCCTACTAACGTCTAGCCACACTGATGAGACTTAATACATCGAAACACGGTGTCTGTGGATGACTATATATTATATAGGAATTTTTGGTTCCTACAATAGAAAATTTTACAGTGAAGTGTGGCATCGAATGAAACCCAGGTCACAAAAATTCCCATGTAAATATATATATATATATATATATATATATATATATATATATGAGAAGTAAATACACGAGCGATGTGTTTTGATATGGCTTTTTTAGCCAACAATTTTTGGGATAATATGTGCTTAATTGAAGTCGTACCTAATTTTGAAAGTTAATTAATTAATAATTAATTAGGCGGGCATACCTATTCAAATGTAAGGCTAAACAAATCGAGAAAAATCAATCTCTGTATGTACATTTCGGCCTATTAGGCCTCATCATCAGAGCTATAGATGGGAAGACCGCCTTGTGCGTGACACACACACACACACACACACACACACACACACACACACATATATATATGTGTGTGTGTGTGTGTGTGTGTGTGGCTTAGTGTCATACCCACGATTCCCAGTTTTTTAGTGATGTCTATCTTTCCCTTCTTCCCCATGCAGAGACTGAAGTCACCAGGGCGGTTCTGTTGAAAGCCTTAATAATATATTTCAAGTGTTTCTACAAACTATGTAATTTTTGAAACTCCATTGTAAGCATCTTGGATAGAAGTTAACGGCCGGTAACCAGGACTGGTTATGTCCCATATAAAATCGTTCTATTAGTTCTATTGGTAAAAGAACGTACGTTCCGTTAGATGGTTATTATGAAGAAACACACTGATTAATGCCGTTATCGTCTGTTTTCTTGAAAACAATAATGATACATTTTGAAAGCGAGCGGACAGTTCATCAAAAGTTGGCCGACTTCGAGCCGAATTGGAAGCCGAACGAATCGACGTCACGCATGCGCAATACGCTGCTTCTCAATGGCAAAACAAAAAAGAAGAAAAAAAAACAAACTCCGAACTCCGAAGCAATAGTGTCCACATATATTTAATTAGCCTTTGTGAATAAATATGAGACCAGATTTTTCTAGACGTTCTTTCCATTCTTCTAATTGGTAAACACTACTTGTAGCCAAACAGAATATGTGTGCGTGTGTGTGCGTATGTGTGCGTGTGTGTGTGTGTGTGTGTGTGCGCGCGCGCGTGTGCGTGTGTATGTGCGGACTTGAAAACGCCTTCCGCAGCGGCATGGTTAGTAAGTTCCACAGACCAATACACTTGTGCAAGGAGTTCGATTCTCACAAGGTCCCCAATTACAGTGGCCTTTTGTCAGACAAGACAAAATTTGATGCCGGGACATGTCAAAGCAGGCATTTAGGCGTATATATATTTTTTTCTTTCTTTCTTTGTAATAAGGATCATTCCATGTGTATTTTAACCGTAGTGATACAGGTAAACCGTGGTGAGAGCTCGATGTGTCTAGTGCCAGTAATTGGACGGACAGAGCAATATATTGCATAAATGAAGGGAAATTTGCTTCATTGTAATAATTTATTTCAACTGCATTACAGCAGCATCTTCAGACATATGCAAAAACATGGATATTACTTCAGTAATTTTTTTCCTTCATTTATTATAGATTTATTAAATGAGTTTTTATAGGTTATTTATTTGAGTACCATAGCAGTCCCTTTAAGAGACTAATATCAGAGTTAAGTCCATATTCTTATGTGCGGGATTTATATATCTATTTGATTTCTTGTTTTCTTGTTTTACTATTTAAGATTGCGGATGAAGAATCATGATAAAAAATTCAGATAAATAAATAAATATGATATTTCAGAGTGAACCTATTTCTTTCATCGGGCAGGGAAAATACATTAAAAAGTGAAGACGTTCGCTTGAAACTTATAAATCCATTTTAAGATTTTATATGGTGACACCCAGAGTGTTAAATGTATTAAAAAAATATTTTGGATTCTGAGAGTTGTGTTCTATGTATATTGTCTGGAGATATTTGTAGCAAAAAAGAATTTATGTCTCTTGAAAGAAATACTCAGTCGGTAGAGCGTTCATCTCGGAACCAGAAAGTTCCTGGTTCGATGCCGGCTCTCACCAACTCGCCAGCGAATGAGTAGCACAGGGGTCTATGCGGTAGTATGTTAGGTGTGACGGTTCACATCAGGCGCACAAACAATCTCCTTGGTCTAGCGCTAGTGAAAAGGAGATAGACTTCCTCGCTCTCTGGCCGATACCGACTTTAGGCCACCCGAATACTTATGGGTGTAATTTATAAATCCGTTTCGTTTATTTTTGATTGTAGGAGATTTATCAAATGAAATATTTTAGATTATTTGTTTGAGTAAGATTGGTGTCCCTTTAAGAAACTAATATCAGAGTTTAGTCCATATTCGTATGTGTGGGATTTATATATCCATTTGATTTCTTATATATATATTATATATATTATAATATATATATATATATATATGCACCATTTTTTCTTTAATGCAGACACTATAAACAGGACGGACGTCTCCTGTCTGACTAGTTTCTTTCGATCCGTTCAAGATGAAATAAAATGATAAGACATTTAGAAATATTTTGTTTATGTTATTTTTTTTTATTGTTCTCATCTAGATTCGATCTTAGACCATCGTCTATGAGAAACGATTTGGGAAGAAATGTTTTTTTTCGAATGTTTTTAAAATAGATAAATGAACTGGTGACGTAGCAGGTTCATAAAAAAACAAAACAAAAAAAAAAAAAAAAAAAAAAAAAACAAAAAAAAACAAAAAACAAAAAACAAAAACAAAGACAAAAAAAACAAAACGGGATAAAGAAAAGCTCGATTGCATTCTGGCAAAACTAGCACCCCCACCAAAACTAGCACCCCCCAAGAGAAAAGAAATAAAGAATACAAAAGAAAACAAAGAACAAAAAAGAAAACGATATAAAGAAAAGTTCGATACCAATCTGGCGAAAATAGCTCCCCACCGCCCCCCCCAAAAAAAAAAAAAAGAAAAAGAAAAAAAGAAAAAAAGAAAAAAAACTTAAAAAAAACAATATAAAGAAAAGCTCCATTCAAATCTGGCACCCCCCACTGAAAAAAAAAAAGAAAGAAAAGAACCCCCCCCCCAAAAAAAAAAACAAAACAAACAAACAAACAAACAAAGAACAAAAATCAGTATAAATAAAAAGTTCCATTCAAATCTGTCGAATATAGCACACCCTCCGAAAAAAAAAAAAAAAATTAATGCACCGGAAGCAAAATGATTATGTGGTTCGAACCCCGTTCCTTATAGGAAATGCCTAAAAACTAATTTGAAGAAATGTTCCTAGAGCTCATTAAGAAGCACTTCGATAAATCCGCCTGAGCGAACTGTTCAATCGAAATACGCTAAAAACAAATTACAGACGCTCTCCAAATTGCGATCAACCACGTTCAAGAAAACAGTTCGTATCTTGAATTGTTCGTAAGTTGTTATTTTAATATTTTTTTAAATTTTATTGATACGACTATAAGAATAAGAATAAGAATAAGAACAGTACCTATTAGTTTCTAACCAACACTAGGTCCTTATAATTCATTAGTGCATTCATGGATATTATAACACTAGAGTGTCCTGAGTAAAGTGTCTGGACGTTAAACTGCATCTGGAGTTCTGGGGAGTATGGAGTACACCTTCATTGCCATTACTCCCAGGTCCACTCTGACTCGGAGTGGTACTACCTGTTAAGGTTCTATCTATGGGTTAAATAAATAAAAAATGAATTTTAAAAATGAGTTAAAATTTAAAAAAAATACCCAACAAGAATGAATAAAACAAAAACGTCTTTGGTATAAATAACCAAAAGGTTGGCATGTCATTATGGTGATAGGTAGGGCTGTTTGATGTCAATATTCAATAAAAGTGTTCAAACATTTAAAGACCATAAATAAATCAAGCAAAATGGCATAGAAGACAAAACTCTTGATTAAACAAACAAAATTGTATTAACAAGAATGTATACAAAAGGTAGCATCGAATACTGGGCGAGGTTCCGCTAAAGTTCTTTTTTTAAAGTTCAAATGTAAAATGTAATAAAATATTTTACAATTCACACAATGAGAAAGAACATTAAAGTTTGTATGTCCTAATAATTTGTCTTTTAAAGCGATGATTATTTAACTTCTGCATTTATTTACCTTCTGCATTAAAAATTCTTAAAACAAGTGACAAGGATTCTCTTTGGCAGGCAAAATCTTTCTGCTTGAAAATGATAAAGCCCTAGACTTTTATAGTAATCAGGTAGGATCAGCGAGGCTTCTTTCGATAATTTTTCTTTTTAAGCGGGAACGCTTCTGATTGGTTGAATTTTACGAATTTTATTTAAAATTTTATTTTTACTAAGGTTGCGCGATCCCATGCGCAAACTACTTATTTTTGTCATTCGACTTCTGTCTGTCGAAGCGATAACTTCCAGCTCACCACATCATAAAATCCAACCAACCAACCAAGCAGGCAACTCTCTTTTCATCAGGCTAATAGGACACATTTAGGAAAACTATGTGCACATGTGTCATTCTTTCATTCTTTATAATATCAGCACACACACACACACACACACACACACACACACACACACACACACACACACACACACACAAAAGTGATGTTGAATGAAAACTCCCGTGAAAATATTCAGAGGTTGTGTTAAAAAATATCTTTGTTCTTTCTTTCCGTTGATTATAATTTTAATGACGCTAAATGATCCGAGTAATTCGAAGGCAATTTTTTTTCGGTTTGATCAGCTTGGCAAAGAAGCAGTGTAATCGTACAAAAGAATGGCGAAGTTGGGCGGAAACCGGAAGCGTGTTATAAAGTCTTCCGGTCGGAAGTTAAGTCTGGAGTTGGGAAAATCTATTAAAATAAGAATTTAGTTTCTTGCTTGATTATATAAGATTATGTGGACAAATTTCTTTTGTTTTTTAGTAATGAAAAAAAAATGTCCATGCTGTCTTTTATTTAAATAATTAATACACTACCCGTAAAAAGACAGAATTATTCGCATACAGATCGGCACTTGTACATAGGATCAGTGTAGTATCTGTGCGCTCTGCTGTCGGAGAACAAAGGTGTTTGCTAGGTTTAGAGTAGTATGTATATACCCAAACTCTCCACCAGGAACAGGATGGTACACGAGATCAATTTTTAAGCGGAGTAGTACTGGTTTGAATGCCGTTTTCCTTCTTCTAGACTGTTGCCATACCAAGGTTAAAAGCCCAGTCTGTCCTACTATTTACTCGTAGCTGGAGGAACAGATTGATTCATACCTTTCCCAAGGATATTAGCGCAAAATGAAACCCAATTAACCTCGTCCAGATTTGAACTTGGGTCGCCGATTCCATTTCATATGACGATAACCGTTAGGCAATGTGCCTCCTTGGATCAGATTTCTACATGAGTAATTATGAATTCTATAATTTCCACCAGCAATATGCTTAATATTTTCTTCTGTATATATTGGATAAAATTATACCATGGCAAGCCCCAACCACTTTTTATCATATGGGTGCTAGAAGGCTGTGACTGAGGGTCTACATGTCCTGGGAATGACGTTAAACTCTATCTGATGGTGAGGTTCCAGTTTTGGAGGTTTGGGAATGTGGAGCACCCCTTCATCACCATTGCTCCCTGGTCCACTCTGACCTGGAGTGGTAGTACCTGTTAGGGTCCCATCTATGGGTTGAATAGAAAAACATGAGTTTATAAACAAATTGTATTATGCATTAAGAATTAATTTATTTCACAACTTTGTCGGCATTAAATAACCCACCGAGGTTGATATGCCGTAAAACAAAACAAACCAAACCAAAATTATACCATTAATTTGAATTATTTAATCTAGTTTATTTAAAGGTATATTTTATGAAGCTTTAAAATAAAAATAAAAATGATATTTTGTGTCTTATCTGTTATTAGTTTATTTACTGCTAGATAAAAAAGCGAAGGTTAACATCCTGTAAATGCGCTAATTCCATAATTTTTCCTGGGGTAGTATCTCTTTACCCACTTCTCTCTCTGAAGTTTTAATCAAATATTAGGACCATATAATCATAAGGTACCCCTTTTTGAACTCGATTAAGAAAGGACATGTTTTTCATTTACACCGTCAATATCCGGTTGTTTTAACAGACGATTTTTAGATTTAAAATTTTTTTATAAAACTAACCCCTAACCCTAACCCTAATCCCTAACACTAACCCCTAACAAACAACCGGATATTGACGGTGTAAATGAAAAACATGTCCTTTCTTAATCGAGATCAAAAAGGGATGCCTTAAGGTCATATGGTTCAAATATTAAATAATGAGAAGTTGGACTATTTAAAAAAAGTATTTTCCACGCCACAGACTAAAAAAGCCTTAAATATTTGTATCAATTTTAATTTTATTTGCAGAAACATGGTTTTATTCGGAAGAAAACAGATTAGGCAAATTTTGATAAGTAGTAGTAAAAAATCATTCAGTTTTAAAAGATTTGAAAATATTTGTTTACATATTGTGTAAGATGCGGGGTAATCTTCTATAATATTACGTAATTTCTAATTTAAAAAACATTATATCGGTAAAACTGATATGAAAAAATTCATATTTTTGTTGTCACACACAAAAAATATTCCTTCAATCTCTGAAAAAAGAATTTCCCCAGTTATTAAAAAACAAAGAAGAAACAAATAATTTATTATAGCTAATTCAATGACTCTGTTAAGGTTGTGTTTTTTATATTATTTATATTATATAAGTTTGTGTGAGGGAATATATATATATATATATATATATATATATATATATATATTATATATATATTGTAATAATACATATATATATATATATATATATATATATATATATATATATATATATAATATATACAATTTATACATATATATTATATATTATATATATTATATAATATATATATATATTGTAATACAATGCCAATACAATTTATAATATATATATATATTATATATATTATATATATATATATATTTATATATATACAATTTATATATTATATATAATATATATATATATATAATATATATAATAATATACATATATATATATATATATATAATTGTATATTGTATATATATATATATATATATATATATATATATATATATATTATATATAATATATATATATATATATATATATATATATATCACAAACTCTATATAATATAAATAATATAAAAAACACAACCTTAGCAGAGGCGTTGAATTAGCTATAATAAATTATTTGTTTCTTTCTTTGTTTTTTAATAACTGGGGAACTTCTTTTTTTTCAGAATTGAAGGAATATTTTTTGTGTGTGACAACAAAAATATGGAATTTTTTCATATCAATTTATATATATATTATATATATATATATATATATATATATATATATATATATGAATAATAATAAGTGAGAGTGAAAAAATATATATTTGTCGAACATGTATTTAAATAAATATATGTTAGGCATGCATTTTCAATCTACAACAGAACAAAAATAAATATTTTCTGTTACTGTTAATTTCTGTTTAACAAACGATACAAGAAGGAAATATACATACGAATATATCACACGTTGAACATAAAATAACAAGTCTAATATATATATATTTATTTTCAATATATGTTCGATACTGCTAATTACCAATCGAAACACTAAGTGTCGACAAATATATATTTTTTCAAATAAAATAATCCTCACATTTCTTATTTTTCACTCTCACTGATCATTCTTCAGCATACAGTCGGATTCATTTCAATTGGTTTCGCCCCCCCCCATATATATAATTTATATATATATATATATATATAATTTATATATATATATATATATATATATATATATATAATATATATAATATATATATGTGTGTGTGTGTGTGTGTGTGTGTGTATGTGCGTGTGTGTATATATGTGTGTGATCAAAAATTGAGGAAAAAGGGATAAAGCACAAACAAATTCATTCAAATGATATTTCGCTTCGGTATGTTCACGAAATCTTTTGACGAAGCTTCGTGTACACACCATGGCGAAATATCTATTGCATGAATTTGTTTGTGCTTTATCTGTTTATTTTTTATCACATTTTGTTGGATTTTAGTCAATCTGTTACTTATATATATATATATATATATATATATATATATATATATATATATGCTTATTATTCCCAACTAGTTTCGACCTTAGGTCATCGTCAGGAGAAAATTTCTTGTTTGAAGAAATTTGTTTTTAGAGAGTTTAAAAAATATTATCAAAAAAGTTAAAAGATTTTTTTGAGTATATATATATAATATATATATATATATATATATATATATATAATGACATGGCAGATATATGGAAATAATGCAAATAACTGTTGAAAATGTTGAAGAAAGAACAAAAGCAAAAACGAAAACGAAATGTCCTTACATTACAAACTGGTGCTTTCAACGTGATTTGATCGTAAACCTTTCCTTTTGGTCCTGTGTCTTGCAAATCATAGCTTGGTAAATAATATATCAAATTGTTACAGTGCGCTCCCCACCTGTTGGTCTTGTGCCAGTCTCACGCACCCTGTTAAATACTTAATAACGCCAACGCAGATTTTTTTCAGAGGTAATCTACGTTCAATTTTCTTCCTCACAGAAAAGACACTGATTAATTTCTAACTCTTTTCGAAAATGCGAATATGAAGCGAATGAGATTAGTTTTTATTAACCAGAAAGAAAAAACAAATGACCCCACCCTGAAAAAAAACCCCACCCCAAAAGAAACTGGTGGGGTAATATTATTTCACTAGACTTGATTATCTTTGTGTGTAAATTACGTAGAAAGTGTGATGCGGTAAAAAACAAAAAACCATAGAGATTTGTGCCACCAGTATTGACACTATCATTAGATTAACCTTATAGTAATTTCACTTACTCCCCTCCAAATCTTGCCAGATAATTACCCCCCCCCCCAAAAAAAAAGAACAGGAAAGAAAAAGCAATTCCTTAACTTGGCACAATAAGCAAATGAAGAATCATCTAGAACGTGCTGGACTGCGAACTAGTTGTAAGAGAGTTCGATCTTCAATTGCGCTATTACGTTCACTTTCGGACTAATACCATTGGGAAAGGTATAACCCCCACACCCCTTAGCTATTGTTCAGTACCACTACTGTTATTCTACAAGGATGGTTTTGGTGTTAGATAACCCACGAAGGTTGATATGCCATTAGACAAAGAAACCAAACCAAACTGTTGGGACAGTAAAATACGTTTATTTCAATGTGTGTGGTGTGTGTGTGTGTGTGTTGTGAGAGAGAGAGATAGAGAGAGAGAGAGAGAGAGAGAGAGAGAGAGAGAGGGGGGGGCTTTCTGTGATTGGACATCACGTAACACGCCCAGTAGTTTTGGGCGCCCATATTCAACAGACACCTACGGACCGGTTTCATGACAAATTGACTAGAATTTATCCCTGAGAGGATTGACTCAAATAGAAGATAACAGATATCTTTAATTTCCCTCTTTATGTGACTAGTAGGTTTCTCAAACTTTTATTTTGTTAGTTATTGTTTTGTTGTATATGTTGCCTTTTTTTTTATATATATATATAGGTGTGTGCTAGACGCCCGCTTTTACTTATAGACTCGGCAAAAACCATGTGATCAAACTCTTGGCTGATACAATACTTAAACCGGATAGTACTGGCCATAACTACTTTGACTTTCGTGGATGACGGACATAGGATTAAATCACTGGACCTTTAACAATACGTAAGATAGGACTTATACGCTTACCAAATGATTCTATAACAAAGAACTTTCTTTAAGCCCTTTTCAACTGGCCAAGGATGGCACTTAAAAACTTTACAGTATAATAAACCTTTAGAATTGAACTAAGTTTTAATTCATTTATTTTTTGTTTTGTTGTTGTTTGTTGTTAGCTTTAGAATAAATGCTATACTAACACGTATAAGGAAAATAATTTTAAGGAGGGGGGCTTTAGTGGGTGAATTTATTGCAGTAAGTTCCACAGTTTCCAAGTTTGGATACTGATTCGAAAAGATAAGACAGAACGATAACAATTTTTAGATAATGAATCTTATATCAAGAAGGGAATCCTGGTGGATAAGCAGTCCATGACATACAACACTCCACTTAGGCTAGACGGGTGGGCGGAAAGGCCCCCTCCGATCAGTCGGCTGGTCACGTCAAGCCCTAGCACCTATATGGTTGTCCAAAATTTGAGTTCGTTGTGTTGAATGTTTGAGGTTTATTGAGTTTTTTCAGTTCCAGATTTATGGAATTGTTTGTGATAATAACAATTCGCTTTGCCTGTTGTGCACCTCACACTTACAATCTTTCTTCGTACCGAAATTGCCACTGACCAAATGACATAGCGAATTCCCTTTATACTGTGGTTCTCCGTGGGCATAATTTGCATAGGTGCCGCCACACTCACGCCACGAACGAGACAGAACGAGACAGAACGAGACAGAACGAGACCACACCCTATAAATACGCCCGTCAATGGCGACATGCTTCTTTAGTTTAGTTCAGGCAGAACCTGACAAGCCAAGCAGATGTAGTTCGCCGGAATAAGTCAGTTCGTTCACCACAATTTAGGTTTAAATTTTCAGTTGAAATTTTGTAAAAGCAATTTAAAAGAGCAAGTGCCAACCACTATGCTGCTGTTATAGTTTTTCATCGCCTTGAGTACGAGGGAAGTTTGTGGGAATAAGATTAAAATAAAAAAAGATAAAGAAATAACAATCTCCCTTGAGTCTTCAGACAGGAAGAATCCTCCGATCATGCACACGTAAAAGGGCCCACTTCCTACCACCAAAATAATCTCTCGGCCATTCGGACTAGTACCTCAACTGGGATTAGACGCTATTACTGGACAGAAAGAAATTTCCTCTCCACGAGGTAACTATGACCTCCGAATAAAGCCTGAATCCTAAAACTACCTTTGTCTTTGTCTCTTCCCTTTCCTTCCTTTTCAGCACGACCACCAGATATAAAGGGTTAAAAAAGAAAACCTGTGAACACGCACCTGAAATAATCAATGACTTTAAACCAACATTAAAATTCTTGTCATCACACAAGCTTTGTCCTCACCGCCTGGGGTCTAAATAGTAGTAATGAGCTTGAAGCTGGAGGGCATTGTCACCGACGAGAAGGGTAAGGGGGCTTTTCTAAGAATTATCAAGGTCCTCTCTACCACCAGATTAAGCGCCAACAGTTTTTATTAATTTTCCACTAGAGGTCAGACTCATTCTTTGTTTTAAATAATTTTTTTTATACTCGATAAATCAAAACCCATTTGTTGCTTGCAAAAATCAGAGGTCAGCCTTTTTTTTTTTTCGCGTTACCGAGAGCTAACGTAAGATGTTAGCCAATAAAATGCACGATGAAGTCTCTCTTCTCTCTCTCTCTCTCTCTCTCTTTCTGATCAACTCCTTCCTGTTGTGCCTTTGTTGTTGTTGTTGTTGTTGTTGTTGTTGACCTAAGGTCATAATTTGCCAACAAAGCTTCAAAGTTTGAGCGTTGAGAAACCGAACAAAAAAATGGGATGATTTTGTATTTTTAATTGGCGAACATCGCCAGAGCAAGAGACGAACAGTGAGACTTTATAGGCCAAACTAAGCGAAAAGTGGAGATGCGCGCAGCCGGAAGGAGAAGAAAAGATCCGTTGCGCATGCGTGAGAAGGCTTGATTTTCGGAAGACGATTGAAATGTCAATATTTGCAGTTGGATGCTTAAAAACAATGAAAAAGAAATTTAAAAACAGGAGAGAAGGCCGAAGAAAAAAGTTTTAGAAGATGATATTAATTAATCAGGAAAACTGAATAGAAAATATGAGAGACAATCTATGTAGAGAGACTGACAGAAGGAAAGACAATAAGAGAGTAAATAGAGAGAGAGAGAGAGAGAGAGAGAGAGAGAGAGAGAGAGAGAGAGAGAGAGAGAGAGAGGCAAAGAGAAGAAAATAGAAGGAAAGAGTTAAAGAGAAAGAGAGAAAGAGATATAAAGAAAAGACAAGAACAGAAGGGGACAAGAAATAAAGGAAATAAACGAAAGAAGAAAAGACAAGAAAGAAAAAAGACAGAAATAAAACGGAAAAAGAGAAAAGAGAAAGAAAGCAAAGGAAAATAAACGAAAAAAAATAAAGTAAAAAAAAAGAAAGGAAAAGAAAGAAAAGAGAAAGAGTAGGACAGTGAAAGAAAGAGAAGAAGGAAAAGGACAGAAAGAGAGAGAGAGAAGAGAGAGAGAGAGAGAGAGAGAGAGAGAGAGAGAGAGAGAGAGAGAGAGAGAGAGAGAGAGAGAGAGAGCGAGTAAGAGAAAAGGAAGGGGAAAATAAGAAAGAGAATGAAGAATAAAAATAAATTTGAAAGAGAAAGAAAAGGAGAGAGATGAAGGAGAGTAAATGAAAAAAAAGCTATGAAAGAAAGTAAATGAGAAAGAAAGAGATAGAGAAATAAAGAAACGAGAGAGAGAGAGAGAGAGAGAGAGAGAGAGAGAGGAGAGAGAGAGAGAGAGAGAGAGAGAGAGGGGGGGAAGAAGTAACTGAAAAAAAAAAGGAATAGAAAGAAACAGTATAACAAGAAAGAGAACAAAGAGAAAAGAAAAGGAAAGAGCTAATGAAAGAAAACGAAAAAGCAAAAGAGCGAGGATGAAGGAGAAATAAAAAGTATGAGAATAATGAAAGAGAAAGATAAAAGAAAAAGGAAATTGAAAAAGAGAAAGAGGGTAAGAAAGAGAAAGATAAAAGAACAGAGACGAAGGAAAAAGAAGAAAAAGAAGAGAGAAACAAAGATATAAAGAAAGAAAAGGAAAAAGAAAGAAAAAGAAGGAAAAGAAGAGAGAAACAAAGATATAAAGAAAGAGAAAAAGAAAAAGAGAAAAAATAACGAAATAAAAAATAACGAAAAAAGAACGAAAAAAAAAAAAGAAAAAGAAAAACAAACAAAAAGGAAAAGAAAAAGAAAAAAATGGGGAGAAATAAATAAATAAGAAAAGAAACAAAAAAAAAGCCCCCCTAAAAAAAAAAGTAAAAGAGAAAGAAAGAGAAAGAAAGAGAAATGAAAAAAGAAAAAGGAGAAAGAAAGAGAGATATAATTTGTTGATGTTTTGAAGAGAGCAACGAATTAATATTTCATTTATGGAATTGCTCAGTGTAGTGGGGAGAGAGCTGAGGGTCGAGGTGTTTGAGGTTCTGTTACTAAAATGGTGACGGGGTGGGGGTGGGGGTGGGGAACACACAATTTTTATTTTTATTTTTAGATTTATGACAATCAAAATTGTCCGATTGAAAGTCTGCCGCAAAAATATCTCCCATTTCCCACCATTTTGATTTTGTATTCTACTTAAATAAATTGAGTTCACCCTGTTATGGGGGCATCGAATGCATCGACTGAAGATGTGTAAGAAACCCCTCCCCACTAACCCAAAAAGAGGGGGACCTGGGTATGAACAAAATCCGACAGTGAGTCCCCAGTCATGGAGTATAGTATTCATATCTTATACTAATAATTTATACACAATCATCTGGTTGGTTATTTTCTTTAATGGCACGTCAACCCTTGTGGGCTATTTAATGCCAAATCTTATATCATATGGGTGTTAGAAGGCAGTGACTGAGGTTCAACTACCAGTGTATTAATTCTACCAATTTATTGATACACATCTATTAATAATGGAGATTCGCTTCCGGTTTTTGTCTGTAACAAAAACTACGTCACTGCTTACGTCACATTACCCAAAATCGTCATAACATAGAATAAAATACACTCAAAATTTGAACATGCAACATTAGACAGTCCTCATTGTTTTTTAAAACAAGTTTTAATAAATACATGACTGGTATTATATATCTATATATAGTTTGTTTTTATTTTAATACATATTTAAAGTTTACATTTCAAATTGTTTTATTTTTTAATCCTTTAATGAATTTGATGATTTTACTTGGTACAAACTCGCTGACATTGAATTTTTTACTCCCACCCCTCAGGCAATATGTTTCAAAAATCTATTTTTACATCGCCCGGAGGGTTTTTTTATTTTTTATTAAAATCCTCGCTAGTAAAGTTAATGAAAATTATTTCTACCAGTTTATAAAACCAAACCAATCTTTACTTACAAACTTTTTGCTTTAAAATCCTATTGGCCAGAATATATGACTCACATGGTTTTTTTCTGTACTTTTCCATCATGCAGTGTTCATTCATTTACACGGATAGACTCATTTTGATTGGTCTTTTAAAATCATTTATCGACCTGGGAACTGTTGGTTGTTTTAGTCGAAATCTGGCAGCGATTTCGCGACTGTTGTATTCTTCTTCACTGAGAATTTTGATCTGCACATGAATCTCTGATGAAATTCTTTTAACAGAAATAGTCACTATTACCAGACTTTGTATCGCTATAATTCACATCTAAATCACATTTCTAATCACAGTTAAATCCCACCTGAACGAGAACATGTAATAAAAATGAATATTCTTTGACCGGAAAAACAATGTCATCCAATTTGACCAATCAAAATTCGTCTAACACGTACGAAATGAATGAACACGGCGTGATGGAAACGTACAGGAAAAATATGTGAATCATCCATTCTGGCCAATACTGTATGTGATTTTCAAGTGAATAATTTGTAGGTAAATAGTAGTTTGGGTTTTTCAAACTGATATAATTTTCATTAATTTTATGTGTATTGATAAATTGGTTGTATTAATAAACTAACAAACCTAATGCTAATTTTAAAGGCCAACATATACTCAGCTTATTGTAAGATTGGTGTATAACAGACTTTCTCGACATGTTTCCTTCAATTTGATTTTGAACACAACATCGATGCAGAAATGAACCCGGAAATAATAAAAAGAAATATTCATTTTCTTCCAGGTTAAAAAAAAATTAAAGACAAAAGGAGAAAAGGGAAAGAAAAACAAATATTAGAGAGATAAAGAAAGAGAGTAAAAGAAAACAGAAATAGAGAAAGAAAAAGAAAGAAAAGAAAAAGTAGAAGAAAAAGAAATATATAGAAAAAGAAAGAAAGAAAAAAGAAACAAACAATCACAGAATGGAGGAAGGCAAGAAAGAAAGAAAGAAAGAAAGAAAAAAAGGAGAAATAAAACAAACAACAAAAAAGTAAACGCAAAAGAAAAAGAAAAAAAAAGAAGAAATGAAAAAAAGAAAGAAAGAAGGAGCTAAGCAATATAAGATAGTAACAGAAATGATAAATGAAAGATAGAAAGAAAGAAAAAATGAATGTAAAAAGAAGGAACAAAGAAATAAAGAAATAGAAGAAAGAAAAGATTGAAAGAGAAGCAAAAGAAAAAATGAAAGAAAAAAAGAATGATTGAAAGAAAGGAAGGAAGAAAGAAAGATAAAGAAATTGAAAAAGAAATAAAGAAGGGAAAAAAAGAAAAGATTGAAAGAAAGTAAAGAATGAAAAAGAAAAAGAAAGAAAAAGAAAGGAATGAAAGAAAAGAAAGAGAAAAGAATTATAAAGATAAAAAAACAAACAAAAACGAGGAAGGAAGACAGGAATGCATAAAAGAAAGGACAAACAAAAGGCAAGACAGAAAGGAAGTAAAAAAACGGAAAGAAAGAAAAAGAAAGGAAAAATAAAAAAACAAAAAACAAAAACAAACAAACGAAAGCAAAAAGAAAGAAAGAAAGAAAGAAAGAAAGAATAAAAACCAAAAAGAAACAAAACGTAGACCCCCCCCAAAAAAAACGAAACAAAAAAACAAACAAACAAAATACTGATTCCATGTTTGTTAATTGACTTAAAATGGATCCATTAAAAAAGATATTTCGAACGAAACCCAATTGGATTGCTCAACACGCGGAAGTGACTGCAATTTTTCCCATTGGTCAATTTTGACACACCCACTGGCATTTTTTGTAGTTGCTAATTTCTACACGCAAAAGTTAATTTCATTCTAATTAGGAATCTATTTTAATTATAATTATTCTTTTTTTAACTAATTAATCAATAAACTATCAATTCGTTTAAATTTTGATTCAATTTTAATTTTAAATCAATAAGAAAAAATAAATAAAACCAACAACTTCGATTAGATTTTAAACAATCTCAAATTGGAATTGCTTGGTAATGTTTTTACCTTCGTAATTAGAATTGCTTGGTAATGTTTTTACCTTCGTAATTAAAATTGCTTGGTAATGTTTGTACCTTCGTAATTAGAAATAATGTTTTTACCTTCGTAATTAAAATTGCTTGGTAATGTTTTTAATTAAAATTGCTTGTAATATGTTTACCTTCGTAATTAAAATTGCTTGGTAATGTTTTTACCTTCGTAATTAAAATTGCTTAGTACTGTTTTTACCTTCGTAATTAAAATTGCTTGGTAATGTTTTTAACTTCGTAATTAAAATTGCTTGGTAATGTTTTTACCTTTGTAATTAAAATTGCTTGGTAATGTTTTTACCTTCGTAATTAAAATTGCTTGGTAATATGTTTACCTTCGTAATTAAAATTGCTTGGTACTGTTTTTACCTTCATAATTAAAGCTTTGTCAATCTGGAAAAGTGGCTGGATCTGTAAAGAGAACTGAAGATCTCAGATTGTTGGTTAGTTGGTTGGTTGGTTGGTTGGATTTTACGGCATTTCGTCGCTTCAGTGGAGTTATGGCCCAACTGGAACTGGTAAATAAATTCCCGAATTAGACTACGTTGCACGCGCGTCAGTGCGGCTTTTATATCCCCCACACAGAGTGAAGCAATGCACAATGTGCCAGCGCCTTAACTACAACGATACTACCAAACACTTACGGCGGCAATCTACTATGGCTTTAACTACTTGGGTCACGGGATACATGTGGCGCGAACTAGCGCACATGAAAATATTGCAAAACTTTTGACTCATCATAATAATCCGAACTGAATGTATGCTATCTTATCACGAACTAGCTGTGTGCTATTTGGTTCACGAACAAAATGTAACACAACCGTAAATATCAAATAAAAAAAAGTATACGTAAGTATAAGTCAAGCCCTAGCACCTATATGATGTTCCCAACCCTATTGCCCTTATGGCAAGCCTCAACCCCTTTTTATCATATGGGTGCTAGAAGGCGATGGCTGCGGGTCTACATGTCCTGGGAATGACGTTAAACTCTATCTGATGGTGAGGTTCCAGTTTTGGAGGTTTGGGGAATGTGGAAGCACCCCTTCATCACCATTGCTCTCTGGTCCACTCTGACCCGGAGTGGTAGTACCTGTTAGGGCCTCATCTATGGGTTAAATAGAAAAATGTATTTATAAAAAAAATTGTATTATCCATTAAGAATTGATTTATTTCAAAACTTTATCGGCATTAAATAACCCACTGAGGTTGATATGCCGTAAAACAAAACAAACAAACATAAGTATAAAGGTAGATATTCTAGGTAAAATAGGAAATTAGTTTTATAAGTTCCCAAAATTCCAGTTGGACACATGGCGTAGTTGATATAGTTGAGTTGATACAGTTTAAGTGACAGTTATCACTAGGCTGCAGGTTCGATCCTAGTCAAGGGCGGCAGTAACATAAAATAATTAACATAGCTTAACACTTATACCCAGTCATGGTTAATGAAATGAGAATAGTCTACCCCTTGTGGATTGAATAAAGGGTTCGGTTCGAGGTTCCACGAAGGCTCCCGAATTCGACAAGAAGATTCCCGAGTTCTAGAAGCTTCTCGTGCCCGACAAGAAATATCTGAAGAAGGCCGGAGGGCACATCGACCGAAACGTTGTGCAGATAACAATAAAGATGGACAATAGTCCGAACAAGCCAAAAAGACCTCTTTAGATTCTTTTGTTTAAAAGATATTAGTGATGTATATTTCTATGTACGTATCAGTTCAATGTAATGTTAAAATTAGATTTGGGCGCGAATTGTCATGTGATGTTTTTTTGTTTTTTAAAGAAAATTGCTGATTGGCGCGTCTCTAATCCAATAATGGAACGTCATAACCGCATGATATTGTTTTCTAATCAAATTAGAATCCAATTCCAACCAATCAAACGAGCTCTCTTCCACGTGGATAATCATATCAATCAATGAAAAAAAAATTGTAAAGAGATTCGCGCTCTTTTCTTTTTTGCGCGCGCAAATGATTTCCACCCTAAAATTCAATCTGGTCTTCTGACCAGCGTCTGCCAGAATTTCCATCTTTGTTCTAGTGTCTTGCGAGATATTACGTAAGCCATTTCGGTGGCCTCCCGAGGTTCCTAACAAACGGCTAAGAATTACGGGTGTGGTGTGTGTGTGTGTGTGTGTGTGAGAGAGAGAGAGAGAGAGAGAGAGAGAGAGAGAGAGAGAGAGAGAGAAGAGAGAGAGAGAGAGAGAGTAAATGAAATAAATGGATACTAAAAGTGAGATAGATAGATAGTAAATTAGTGAGAAACAGATAGATAGATAGATAGAGAAATAGATAATGAACAGATTGAGAAAGAGTTAGATAGATGAGAAGGAAGATATATATATATATTTACCGACCCCCCCGCACGAGCAGGATGCGACACAAGGTCAATTTCTTAAGCGGAGTTCAGCAGGTTTGAATTCAGAGTTTTCCTTCTACTAGACCGGTTGCCTAACCAAGGTTAAAGAGCCCAGTCTGCCCTACTATTTACCCATAGTTGGAGGGAGAGTAGGATTCATACCTTCCCCAAGGGTATTAGCGCTAAATGAAATGAAATTACCACGTCCAGGATTTGAACTCGGGGCGACGAGCCCATTTCCCATGACTTTAACCATTACACCACGCGCTTCCTAAGATAGATATATAGATAATTAAAAAGAGAGAGAGAGAGAGAGAGAGAGAGAGAGAGAGAGAGAGAGAGAGAGAGAGAGAGAGAGAGGGGAAGGAACAGCAGATAAATACAGACAGGAAGGAAGGAACAGAGTAAGAAATGAACAGATAGATAGATAGATAGATTAAAAAGAAAAAAAGGAAGGAAGGAAGAAAGAAAGAAAGAAAGAAAGAAAGAAAACCAATATAGATGATATGAAGTTCGACATATTGGTCGAAAGGAAGAGATTGAAATAAATCTAAGTCTATGACACATTAAACAAATCTTTATAAATCATCTATCTTCGTGATATACATCTTCATGTAAACCTTATTTAAAAACCTAATAATAGAATTTTATCCTAATACGAAATAAGGTCTGTCATTGCAAAGTCGAAGAAAGTTAAGCTGAATAAATTCCAAGTACGAAACACATTCCATGCATCTTGCATTAAAGGCGATTGAATGGATTAAACTTTCTTAAAAACAAAACAATAAAACAAAAAACAAAAGCAAAAACCAAAACAAATAAACAACAACCCTCTACTAAAATCACCCCCTAAAAAACAAACAAACAAAAAAGACATAAAACAAACAAACAAAACAAACCAACCTCATTCAAATGGAAAATCTCAACGTAATTACACTCAAGGTAACTTAACGTAACTCAAGGATTAAGTTTAAGATATTCGAGAATTATAAAAAATAAAGAAAACGTAAAAAGCAATACGTTCTGAATTGCGAGTCCATCAGAGACCTTAAGGATAATACGAGATTGAATATACTCCGCTTCTGGCTTCCATTATATATATATATATATATATATATATATATATATATATATATATATATATATATATATATTATAGTATGAACAAAAAGTAATAAGACAAGCAGGAATATTTCTTGTATGTTGTTTATTCTCAACTAGTTTCAACCTTAGGTCATCGCCAGGAGAAAATTTCTTATTTGAAGAAATTGTTTATAGATTTTTTGAAAGGGAGCATTATAGAAGAACTATAAAAATTGAAGTGTTTTTGAGGGTTTGACATGTTATTAAAATCCGGGTAGACGAGTGTGTTAGTAGTAGCAGGTCCATTTGTTCAATGAAGAACCTCTATGAGATAGGTTAATTTTTTTTAATGGTCTCTCTCTCTCTCTCTCTCTCTCTCTCTCTCTCTCTCTATATATATATATATATATATATATATATATATATATATGTGTGTGTGTGTGTGTGTGTGTGTGTGTGTGTGTAGGCGGTTTTATTCAGATAACAATAATAATAATAATAATAATAATAATAATAATAATAATTGTAAATTTTTAAATGCCATCCTTGGCCAGTGTAAAAGGGCTTAAAGAAAGTCCTATGTTATAGAATCCTCTGGTGATCCTTTGGTAAGTCCTATCTTACGTATTGGTAAAGGTCCAGTGATTTAATCCTATGTCCGTCGTCAAAGAATGCCACAGTAATTATGACCAGTAAGGTCGGTTTAAGTATTGTATCAACCTCAGAGTACTGCCAGTGATTGGCCAAGAGTTAGATCATATGATTCTGGCCTAGTCTATAAGTAGGAGCGAGCATCTAGCACACACCTTATATCTCAATAATGATAATAATAATAATAATAGTATATGATATATAATATATAATAATATACTGATGTTGTTGCAAACTAGACAATAGCAGTGAGGCTAACAAACCTTCATCAGATGATGACTCTGGGTAAAGTATGAAATATATATATATATGTTAATAAGGGAGATTCGGTCTCCATTTGTCTGTAACCGAAACCACGTCACTGATTACGACACAATACTGAAAATCGTCAATACATGGAACAAAGAACAACCCTGTAATCAGTTTAAAAATTATTTTTTATTCTCGCCCTTTTTTCAGTAACAAGAGGTTGACTAAAAAGTTGCAAATAAATAAATACCAACAATTTTGAGTGAATTTATGTGTAAAATATTCAAAATAATTATTTTTAATAAATAATAAATGCACGCAACATTTTATTGGGGGGGGGAGAAATAAGTTTCCATTTCAAAATGTTTAATTTTTTTAATCCTTTCATAAATTTGATGATTTTACTTATGATACAAACCCTCTGACATTGAATTTTTAACTTCCATACCCCTCAGGAATATCTTTCAAAAATTATTTTTTACATCGCCCAGAGGGTGTTTTTTTGCTAGTAATATATAATATAATAAGATAATATATATTTATACTATGCTGCAACTTCTTTACTAAAACTACTATAATACTATATATAATATATATATATATATATATATATGGGAGAAATGTGAGGAGGTTAATCCGACAGTATGTGGAGAAAGGTAGAGAAACACAGGATGTTATGGAAATTGGATGTTTATTGTCGACGATGCAACGTTTCGGTCTCTTATTAGACCATCTTCAGGACTTGGATATAGTACTTGTTTCAACAGACACACACACACATACACATATTCAGTTAACCAATCCTCAACAATCCAATTTTCTAGACCAACACCTGTGGTACCACCATCCACCATTCTGACACTCCCCATCTAGTGAGAAGAAAATCCACTAACCACCCCCAACCACCTCGCCCCTACTGACGACCTTTTGTTTCAGCATTTTGAGAATGTCCATCATTGAAGCAAGTACTATATCAAAGTCCTGAAGATGGTCTAATAAGAGACCGAAACGTTGCATCGTCGACAATAAACATCCAGTTTCCATAATATCCCGTGTTTGTCAACCTTTCTCAACATATATATATATTAAGTAGTAGTAGTAGTAATTATATATATATATATATATATATATATATATGTAATATATCAAGAAAAATGAAAAAACACAAGTTTAAATGGGTTAAGTGGTGAGTTTATTGGCCGACGCTGCAGTGTTTCGATCTATTAAATAGATCATCTTCAGGGCATAAGATAAGAAATTATATATCACAGAATGATGAGAAAAAATTATATATCATAGAATGATGAAAAAATTATATATCACAGAATGATGAGAAAATTATATATCACAGAATGATGAGAAAAAATTATATATCACAGAATGATGAAAAAATTATATATCACAGAATGATGAGAAAAAATTATATATCTGTGATATATAATTTCTTATCTTATGCCCTGAAGATGATCTATTTAATAGATCTTATGCCCTGAAGATGATCTATTTAATAGATCGAAACACTGCAGCGTCGGCCAATAAACTCACCACTTAACCCATTTAAACCTGTGTTTTTTCATTTTTCTTGATATATTACATACCGTCGGATTTACTTCCTCTCTTCACACACACACACACACATATATATATATATATATATATATATATATATATATGATGATGATGATGACAGCCACATCTCGATAGATGACACCAGTCTTCACCACCAAGATTGCAACTGAAACATTAATTCAGCTTTTGAAAAATATAAAAGATGCGTAAGATGATTAGGTAGTAAGACATTTGTATATCGTTGGATTATAGTGATATGCTTGTATGACACACACACACTCTCACACTCACATACAGACACACATACATTGACACACACATACACACACACTCATACTCATACTCACACATATATATCTTCTTATTCTTATATCTATAGATTAATAAAAAAAATGACACCCAAATATATCTATTTGAAATATACTTACATTATATACATTTATTTTCCGTTAGTGTACAAATTTAAACTCCCCCCCCCCAAAAAAAAGTTTGTTAAAAAATCTTGAGAAGCCTCTCATCAACGTATTTTCTTCTGACTCTTATCCTAAGTCTTCCTCTTTGTTTTTTTTTCTGAAGTTAAAGAAAAAAAAGAATCCAAAAATCCAGCGTGCAATTGGATTACAGATCTCAACAGATTAAAGAGGAATTTCAAAATGAAATGGAAATCTTAACAAAGCTACCCGGCGTTACCTGGGATCGAAAATATTAAAATTAGATCTCTTATCTCTCTCTCTCTCTCTCTCTCTCTCTCTCTCTCTCTATATATATATATATATATATATATATATATATATATATATAGAATGAATGGAGAATGAATAAGAAAAGTATTGACATATGAACGTGCTCAATGCTAAAATAGCAGAGCAGGTTTACAATTGAATATATATTATGGATTTAATATCCCGTAACTAAAGTTTCATGCTTACTTGCAATCATCAGACGGTCAAAATGTTAAGATTTAAAAAAAAAAACTGTGGCATTTATATAACGTAAAGCGTGTTCACGCGATGGAATGTTATACCGTTAAAGTTAAAAACAAAAACAAACTATGGCTTATATATATATATATATATATATATATATATATATACATACACACACACACACACACACACACACACACACACATACAACCTTGAAGTTAGTTTCGATGTCGTTTATCGCAAAAGATTTATACACACACGCACAGCCACACACACAAAACACCTAAAATGCACAATGCCTTTTTTCGATACACACACTCACCCTCTCATACTCACACCGTAAAAGGAATATTTGACGTCATATTTCAAACCGTCCACATTTCAGCGTCCTTTCTTCAGATTTCAAATTTTGAACAGACTGAAAACAAGGACTATCACTTGCTTTTCTCCTTATTCTGTTGATAAAAATTTTTTATCACCTTCCTGTATACCAACAAATGCCTGAAGATGATCTAATTAATAGGTCGAAACACTGCAAGCGTCGGCCAATAAACTTACACTTAACTCATTTAAACCTGTGTTTTTTCAATTTTCTTAATATACTACATACCGTCGGATTCACTTCATCTCTTCACACACACACACACACACACACACACACACACACACACACACACTCACACACACACACACACACACACACACACATATATATAATCTATTTTTAAAATATATATTTGTTTTATTAAAATTACATTCTATTATTTGTCGGAAAGAAAATGGAAATGAAGCCAACAGCGGAAGAGGAATAAATGAAAGTGAAAATGAGGAGATGTAAAGATGATTTATTGATATTTGAAAAATATTTGTCGACGTTTAACGTTTCGATATTTGTTTTGTGCTGAAGAAGATTGGAGGTGCATATCTGATGTTATTATTTTAGTTATATGTTCGATACTGTACATATTAATCGAAACGTTGAGCGTCGACAAATATATTTCCTATTTTTCCACTGAATTTTTGAGATGAGGCTTGATAATTTGTATGGTTTGGATTTTTCGGACTGTTGTTCTCATCTTTATCTATTCTTGTATTTCTTGTCGAGCTCGGGAGCCTTCTCGAATTCGTGATCCTTCTCTTCGAACTCTGGAACCTTCTTCTTGAATTCGAGAGCCTCCATGTCATAATCAGAAGCCTTCACGGAACTTCGAATCGAACCCTTTATTCAATCCACGGTGGAAGACTGTTCTCATTTCATTAACTATTGTTTATTATTATTATTATTATTATCATTATTATTATTATTATTATTATTGATTTTTCACACCAGCATTAGCTGATGGTCTTTCACTGGAGTCTGAGTGACAGCAAATATCCTCAGATTCTGGTTTATGCATATACCATTCTGTTGTATGGTCAAAATATTATTATTATTATTATTATTATTATTATTATTATTATTATTATTATTATTATTCATGTTTGTATTTTCCCCCTTTTGTTTGCTTTTTATTCTGTTTTATCCTTTATTAATTTGTTTATTTCTTAATCATTTTTAAATTAATGTTTTCATTTATCATTTATTTATACCCTCATTTTTCTTTTATTTTACTTACTACTTATCAATTTAATACATTTTTGTTAAGATTACTACATAAATTAAAATTACAGTATTGGTAGTCAGTTCGAATTTCACCGAGAGCTCTATATTCCTAACCTGTGCCAAACCAAGATAAGTTTTGTTAATGACTACTAATAGTAATTGATACTGTCGTCTTGGCGTATCAGTTCCTGTTTGTGTCTGCAACGGTACACCTTTCGA
>CM042155.1:49738537-49746037 GCA_023376005.1 Doryteuthis pealeii
CACAGACAACTTCTTTGACTATTTTTCTGAATCTTCAGCCCAATTTCACTCCGCCAAAGATAAGTGCCAATTTCCGTCAGTTTACCATTTTTCCTTCTTTTATTTTTATTTCTTAAATTAAAAAAAAAAAAAGAAAGAAAAATTCTCATCGGTATAATCGTAATGGAATTGACCAATTCCACAATTGGTACAGTCAGATCATTCACTCGAATCCACATCTGCGATGATTCCAATATTCTGGAGGATACGGAATTATCCTTGTTAGCTTCGGAAAACATTTCCTCGGTGTCTGTCTCGATTTCCTGTGGACGCAATCAAAAGTTTCTTCGTTTTAGCGAGTTTTGACACACGAACAATAGAACGATTCTTACACATTACAAGAACAACCCACACACAAAACAAAACAAAAATATCTTAAGAAAATTGTCTAAGTCAGCTTGGATTTCATAACGAGTCTCCAGAGAAAATATCCCCATATACGTGGTGTGTCCAAAAATAAACAGAACTTTTTTTTACCAAAAACAAATGCGTTGCTTTACTTATAAAGAACACCTACTGTAACGGTTATCGTCGTAGGAAACGGTATCTTATGCATAAATGGTTGAAAAAAAAAAAAAAAAAAACTCAACCTCGACATTTTTGTCTAAACTTGGACGTTCTCCACCAGACAAGAGGAAATACTTAAAAAAAGATCCAGGAGAAAGCTCTAACCGCATCAGCGTGGATATGGCAGTCCTATATTGTGACATTATACCGACAAAGTCTCGTGGTATCGTGAGATACTGCTGGGGCGCTCTACGTTAGTGGTAATGATGCTTCGGCCCTGAAACCATGCCTGAACCCAGAGTCATCATCTGATGAAGGCTTTGTTGGTTGCAATGCTACTGTGTAAATAGATTATTCATAAATGGTTGCATATTACGCCATGCTATACTTAAAAAATAATATATTATGTAAAGGTTTCTAAAAACAACGCTGAGGAAGGCCGACTAAGGTCAAAGGCAATGCTCTCCTATAAAATGGATGGGGCACTCTGATGATAAATCGATATGGTTTTCATTCTAGCTGGAGGTAGCCAGCTAATATCTAGCCACGCTGAGGAGACGTGATATGTCGAAACACTGTATATATATATATATATATATATATATATATATATATATGACATATATATATATAAACATAGAAATAGACTCATCATATATATATATATATATATATATATATATATATATATGAAAAAAAAAATATATATATATAAAACACACACACACATATATATATAGATAGATATAATATGTATAGATATAATATATACACATAAAAATAAACTCATCATCTCTCTCTCTCTCTCTCTCTCTCTCTCTCTCTCTCTCTATATATATATATATATATATATATATATATATATATATATATATATTGCTTCAAATACATTCTTACACATGTGTTTCTCTTTTTTTTTCTAACTACAGTTATATTTCTGAACATTAATTAGTTAGAGATTTCCTAATTTTAAATAATAATAATAATAATAATAATAATAATAATAATAATAGGATGATGATGATGATGAGGAGGAGGAGGAGGAGGAGGAGGAGGAGGAGAGAAGAGAAGGAGAAAGGAGAAGGAGGAGAACAGAGTCCTCCAGTGATCGGAGAGATGAAAAGAAAGGCCCGGTCGCCCTAGAAAAATTAATGTCAACCCCACACCTGGCGCCCTGTGAAAAAAAATAGAAGCGCCCCTCTCCACCCCTGCTTCACACCCTCCTTTGTCCCCCTCCCCTTCGTATTGCCCCCCCCCCCGTTCGTGATGACAATTTTTCATCTGCTAACCAGATCCTTTTCGCAGATGACGTTATCTTGTCGGGTCTAATCAAGCATTGGACTTTTCCTCGCTTCAACCATCCGTCTCTTCTGAATGCCATATAACTTTTATGTATGTATTTTATCGGCTTTTAACAGGCGAAATGGACAAGAGTCTAAATGCACATGCCACAGTCATCTTCCGTTGAAATGTTAAACATTAAAATAGAAAGAAAGAAAGAAAGAACAGACACAAGCTATTTTCCCATAATAATTGGTACATTTCTATATACATTTCTTATAATAATTGGTACATTTCTATATACATTTCTTATAATAATTGGTACATTTCTATATACATTTCTTATAATAAATGTAATATCTATTATGCGACTGAGGTACTATTATAAGAAGTGTATGAAAACGTATTGAAATTGAATTGTTTTTAAGAAAACAGAAATGACAATGAATAAAACTATTTCTGTCCCATAATGATTGGTGCATTTCTATATACATTTCTTATAATAAATGTAATATCTATTATGACATAGAGGTAGTATTATCCGAGGGATGTTCAAAAAGTATCGAGACTGAAGTTGTATTTATCATGACTGAAATGGACAAGGAATAAAACAAATTTCTTCAAAATACGAGCTATGTGGCTTTGGTCACTCCACCTCTCCCCTATATATATATATATATATATATATATATATATATATATATATATATATATTAAAATAAGTGTATTTTGGCAGCATTTTTTCTTTTATACAAGTTTTATTGAACTGTACAGACAATTCTTGTCGGACAAGTTTTTACCTCCCACTTCTAATTCCTTGCTACTACTCGTTCTCGTTAAAAACGAGACACGAAACCATACCATTGTTTCCTACCTGATGGCAAACTGTATTGCCGAAAGCGCTCGTTTTGAAACCTTTGGTGGACTGTTACACCAGTTCCACCCTGACACCAAAAAGATGGCCCGAAAATTAGAAAGGATCAACCAAAAACTCGTCCGACAAGAATTGTCTCAACAATATATATATATATATATATATATATATATATATATATATATATATATATATATATACACCAGCATTGGACTTTGTGTGAGTGTTGTTTTTTTGGTTATTAATAATATTTTTTATGGTTTTAGAGGAATTTGATACCGTTTTTATTCCTAAATTATTAAGGCTTTTTTCAATAATGGTTGTAGCTGAGTTGTTTGGGAGAATGATGTATCTATTTATATAGTTGTTGGTGGGGGTATTGTTTGTTGGATTGGAGGGGAGGTGTTTGCGGTTATGGATTTTGATGGCTTTTTTTCTGGCACGTTGGATGAAAGGTTGAGGGTATTGTAGTTGAGTAAAGTATTTATCTATGTATTCAAATTCTTCGTCCAAAAATTTCTTGGTACATATTCTAAGGGCTCTAAGATAGAAACCTATAACCAAACCACTTTTGATTTTGGTATTGTGATGTGAGTAGAAATGGAATAATTGAGGAATAAAAACAGTATCAAATTCCTCTAAAACCATAAAAAATATTATTAATAACCAAAAAAAGAACACTCACACAAAGTCCAATGCTGGTGTGTACACCATTCAATGTTTGGATTGCGACAAACAATACATAGGAGAGGCGTCCAGACATATTGACCAACACACACACACACACACACACACACATATATTATATATATATATATATATATATATATATATATATATAGTGGTATCTTGATTTACGAGTGCCCTAAATTACGAGCAGTCGATTTTCTGCTTACGAGCGAGCTTCAGATGCGCTTACGAGAGTATTTTCCTGACGATCAATAAAGTAAATCCTTCCTTGGAATCACCAAACTGGACAGACAGATAAAAAGTGACGTAACTTTCATGTTTCTCTCTTGCTTTGTCCAATATATTTCATGTCTTTGGGTTTCTCCTATGAAAAGCCATTTGCTGCCTTTTCCAGAATAGACGACGTCAGTTTTATTCAAACTATTGAAAAAGAATAATTATTCGTCGGACGCCTTATGTCAAAGTGACGTCCAGTCAGTCGTCATGTCGTCTTTATTACCGCTCCTAATTCGAGGTTTATGTCTCCTCGGAGACCGGTCTGAATTAACGGGTTTTGCACATATGGTCCGCCTGTTAGTGCAATAACGATAATTGTATTTATGACTTATGACGTGAACTCTATTACGCGGTTGTAAAAACATAACATTAATAATTGTCTCCCGGAAGAAGACGAATTCAGATTTAAGAGCAGATTCCATGTGGGATTTTTGGCGGGATTTTAAGACACCATCTCGTCGATGTCTTTTGGGACGCATTAAAACAATCAGTTTATTTAACGCAGAATTCGTGTGCAAACTCGGTAAAAAGGGGACAAGATTCTGAGTCACTAAAATAAAAAAATAAATAAATAACTGGCTAATATATCGTTTGCCTCATTCAATTTGCCGAACGCTGTGTGAATATCATCAAATTACGAAATGAATCAGCGTCCTTTCGGCTGTAGCCACCGGAAGTTGGAGATCATCGAGTCTGATTAATTATCACCCGAAAATAATTACGGATGGCTGGAAAGCATAAATTCAAGATATAAAAAAAAAAAAAAGTAACAGTGATAAAAATGATTATTAGATATTAAGAAATAAAAACGAATATATATAAAACGCACTTAGTGGATCTGGCTTCATCGTATTGTGACGTAGGACTAACAAAGCCTGGTGGTATGATCGGGTGTAGCTGTGATGTATTGGTTATAATGATTGGGCCGTTAAAACATGGACGACCTTAGACATTAGACATCCGATGATTTTTATTGATATCACTACTGCTAATTTTGTAAGAGCAGATGTCTATCTTTTTTAATATCGCATAAGATCTGCGTCATTGGTAATTAATTTTAAAACTGCTGAATGTCTTTATACATACATACATACATACATATCTATAGGTTGGAGGCGTGTGGTCTAATGGACTCGTCGTTACGAGTTCAAATCCTGGACGAGGCTGTTTGGATTTCACATAGCGCTAATACCCTTAGGGAAGGCATGCATCCAACTACTCTCCAACTATGGGTAAATATTAGGGCAGACAGAGCTCTTTAACCTTGGCTAGGTACCCAGCCCAAGAGAAAGAAAACTCTGAATTTAAATCTGTTAAACTCCGCTTAAGAAATTGACCCTGTGTCAAAACCTGCACGTGTGGAGGTTTTGGTAAATATATATATATTTACCAACCTCTCCGCACGAGCAGGATGTGACACAAGGTTAATTTCTTAAGCGGTGTTTAAAACAGGTTTGAATTCAGAATTTTCCTTCTCCTAGACCGGTTGCCTAACCAAGGTTAAAGAGCCAAGTCTGCCCTACTATTTACCCATAGTTGGAGGGAGAGTAGGATTCATACCTTTCCCAAGGGTATTAGCGCTAAGTGAAATGCAATGACCACGTCCAGGATTTGAACTCGGGGCGACGAGTCCATTTCCTA
This sequence comes from Doryteuthis pealeii, assembly GCA_023376005.1. Lineage (NCBI taxonomy): Eukaryota > Metazoa > Mollusca > Cephalopoda > Myopsida > Loliginidae > Doryteuthis > Doryteuthis pealeii. The sequence goes on from CM042155.1 coordinate 49,743,846, forward strand.
TGACTTTAACCATTACACCACGCAAACCACGAGGAGTTGGTAAATATATACATACATACATATATGTATATGTATGTAGAAATAAGAAAAAAAACAACAAAAAACAAAGTATCCCCAAAGGATAAATGAAGTCGAGGTTAAAACGTTTCGGTTTTCTCTAAAACCATCATTAGGACATTAGGATGAATAAAATGTTGTCTAATGGTTCTCAAAAAAGAGTCATATGGCTCCTCGGGGACCATATAACATTCTTTTGGGTCCAGGCAAGCAAAAAATATTCAATTATAAAAATACAATAGGATTTTTAAACATCGAATGGCTAGGGGGGTCACCAGAGTAAAATAGGAATCAAATAAGTCCATAGAAAGAAAAAAAAGGTTGGGAACCACTGGTCTAAAGTATGAAGGATATCTTTTCCAAATGAAATGAGAGATGAGAAAGTATCAGAGGAAACATTTTTTGTTCCGTTAGTAGCATTCTTTTCATATTTCTACATATCATCGCATTTATTTCAATATCATAACACACACACACACACACATATATATATATATATATATATGGAGAGAGAGAGAGAGAGAGAGAGAGAGAGAGAGAGAGAGAGAGAGAGAGAGAGAGAGAGAGAGAGAGAGTCATGGATATCCTTGCTGCCAGTATGCCCCGCTGATAGTGATGATGATGATATGTACATATATATATTGAAGTTTCGGTTCCACATAAGCTTTTTATATAAAGTTGATGAAAAGGGAAAGGCGTATATATTTAACAAATCACAAGAAAGTGTTAAAAAATATAGAGTGTATTTTATAGTGTACTTAAAATTAAAGGCCGTTAGAAATGAAGCGTCAGTGAACAAAAATGATTTCGGGAAATCCTATCACCTTCAACTTGCACTAAAAATGGAATATATATATATATATATATATATATATATATATATATATATATATATATATATATATATATATATATATATATATATATATATATATATGCCTGTGAAGTCCCGGTTTCGATTCCTGTCGGAGGGGAGTCGTTAGTATACATCGCTGAAGAGACTTAATAAAGTCGAAACAGTCTGTACGGTGTTCTGCATAGCGAGCCATCCTTTGCGGGATTTACTTGTCAAGTTTATTTGCTATGATTATCGAATTTTATACGATACATGCATTTATAATTGCCTTCAAGCAAAAATATAAATATTAATATATATATATATATTATATATATATATATATATATATTGTGTGTGTGTGTTTAAAAAATGTTAACATTTATACGAGGGTGAGTAAAAAGTAATGCCATTTTGTTTAGTACTGGTATAATTGCCAACATAGGAACATGTATCATACATAAAAATGAAGCTGGTCCTCTGTGGATCACATCCCTACTTCTCCACATAGGTGAGTCAAAAAGTAATGCCATTTTGTTTAGGACAGGTATAATTACCAACATAGGAACATGTATTATACATCAAAATGAAGCTGGTTCTCTGTGGATCACATCCCTAGTTCTCCACACAGTCACCGTTTCTCTCAATAGCAATGTTCCACCTTCGAATGAGAGCATGTATCCCTGTCCCGTAAAATTCTGTTGACTGTTCGTTGAGCCACTTCTTCAGTACAGATTTCACTTACGTGTCACTGGAATAATGTTTGCATCTCAAAACCTCTTTCATGATAGTCTAAGTATGGAGGATGTGGTAAAGTTGTCCACCCGAATGAGGCGATTTCCCCCTGGGCCTGATGCTTGCATGTGGTCGAGTATTGTTATGTAGAAGGAGGACATTGTCGATTGGCAATTTGGGTCTTACTCGTCGGATTCTTGCTCTGAGCCTCGTTAGAGTCTTAATGTAGGTCTTTTTATTTAAAACAATTCAAATGAATTAAAGAAAATAGCATTACTTTTTTTTAAATTCACTATCGTATGAGAGTTGCTTTATTCTATAATGATTTTAAAGTCTTTATCTTGTCACAGTCTCTGTCAATACTGGAATCTTCCCCAGGTTGTCTTCGGAATATCAGTTCTGATTTTCTAATTAATGTCACTCGCAGAAATATAAATATTTTTTTAATCACTTCTGCGAGATTCAAAGAATTTGTTGAGAGGAACAGGTGAACATGTGTAGATGTTGGTTGGTTGGTTGGGTTTAACGGCATGTCAACACCTTGGGTTATTTTATGCCGAATACT
>CM042155.1:49753537-49767797 GCA_023376005.1 Doryteuthis pealeii
TATAGTAGAGTAGTGTATATATATATATATATATTAATATATATATATATATATATATATATATATACTACTCTAGCATGCACATATTGTACTCTGGTGACGGCGTCCAATCGTGGTGTAATGGCTAGCAAGCTAGTCTTGAAGTTCCGTTACTAGTGTAATAGCGAGTTCGACCCTGGCTTGATGCCACATACTTGTCACCCTGTGTCACATCCTGGGCTTGGCGAACGTCTTCAGTGGTGTTGTAATTTTCTTATCCAAAAGTGTATATATACTAGTATCAATATATATATATATATATAATATATATATATATATATATATATATATATATATATGAAAACGAACGGTTAAAATTTTGAAAAAAGTAACTGGACGGGGGCGGGATAATAAATATTGCAATACGTACTTGCAGAGACGGTTTAGCGAACCGAATCAGCGTCAGAACACAACTACTCAGGTTTCACCGAGAAGGATCATCAGGATAATTCTGACAAAACACACACACACACAAACACACACACACATACACACACACACGCGCGCGCGTCTTATATAAAATTAAAGACATATGAATCTATTAAAAAGTGACGTGAAATCGTAATAATTTTTTAGTTCTTATAAATTAATAAACCGATATTCCACAGGAAAAAAAGTCTGGAGCCGATAAATCCGGTAAGGCCAAAGGTCAATTGAATTCTGAGTATCGCGAAATTATTTCTCCTAAATATTTGCCTCAAGTGCTCCATCGTCACGTGATACCAATCTTGCTGCTACCTTACCTCTCATTGTTCTCAACTGCAGAACGTATGAAATGTTTCACCATATTCCGATATGTGGTGGTTTTCTGCCTCATCCTAAAATAAGGGAGGACCAAGAACAGGTGTCGCGTTAACACCGCACCCCACCGTTGCTTATATGGGATGCATTTCGCCCCCCAAAATCTGGTATTTTGTTTATTGACAAAGCCGTTTAATATTATCTGCGTTATTCGGACTATTGTCCCCATCTTCATTGTTATTTGTACAACGTTTCGGTCGATATGCCCTCCAGCCTTCTTCAGGTATTTCTTGTCGGACCCGGGAACCTTCCAACAAGAAATACCTGAAGAAAGCCGGAGGGCATATCGGCCGAAACGTTGTACAAATAACAATGAAGATGGGGACAATAGTCCGAATAACGCAGATAATACTAATCATCAAGTCTCATCTCAAACATTCAGAGAAAGCCGTTTAAATGGAACTGGGTTTCGTCACCCATAATGAGATTGTGAATAAAACCCCTGTCTTTCCAGATTTGGGATCTATCCAACATACACTAATCTTTCCCTATAATCTACTGGTTCCAGTTCCTTCAATGGCTGCACCTTATACGGGAAGATCTGTTGGGGGTACGCTGTGTAATGGACAAGAGTCGTTGGAGGTGGACTCGTCGACTCGAGTTCAAATCCTAGAGGCTGTTTGCATTTCATATACCCCTAATACCCTTCAAAAAGGTATGAAACCAACTATTCTCCCTCTATCTATGGATGAATAGTAGGGTAGACTGGACTCTTTAGCCGTGGCTAGATAACCAGTCTGGGAGATGGAAAACTCTGAATTCAAACCTATTAAAATCCGTTTAAGAAATTGACCTGTGTCCCATCCTGCTTGTGTTGAGGAGTTGGCAGCCTTTACATCTATTAATAATGGAGATTCGCTTCCGGTTTTTGTCTGTAACAAAATTTACGTCACTGCTTACGTCACATTACCCAAAATCGTCATAACAGAATAAGTACACTGAAAATTTAAACATGCAACATTAGACAGTCCCCATTGTTTTTTTAAAACAAGTTTTAATAAATACATGACTGGTATTATATATCTATATATAGTTTGTTTTATTTTAATACATATTTAAAGTTTACATTTCAAATTGTTTTATTTTTTAATCCTCTAATGAATTTGATAATTTTAATTACTTAGGGTACAAATTCGATGACATTGAATGTTTTTACTCCCACCCCTCAGGCAATATGTTTCAAAAATCTATTTTTACAGAAGGTGTTTTTTTTATTTTGTACTAGTATATACATATGTATGTATTTATCAGTTAAAATCCTCGTTTCAATCTGTAGGTGTTGATGATGGCTAAGAAGTCTGACTGATGATAAATCAATTGAGTTTTCATCCCGGCTGGAGGTAGCCTGCTAATGTTTAGCCACACTAAAGAGACGGGATACGTCGAAACGCGGAGTCTGTGGATGACTATATATATATATACTAGCAAAAGTACCAGATCCATGACCGGACTATAAAAATTTTAACACCAGGTAGTACTATCCCTGCACTCACTACCTGGTGTTAAAATTTTTATAGTCCGGTCATGGATCTGGTACTTTTGCTAGTATATATATATAGTCATCCACAGACTCCGCGTTTCGACGTATCCCGTCTCTTCAAATATCAAATCTGTACCTATGAGTGGGGTGGAAGTTTTTTTTTTTAGTTTTAGATCTGTCTTTTTTGTTACAGTTAGGAATTGTGTTGACACTATTTCAAAGCTCGCATTGTGGAGACGAGATGGGTGGGTGTGTCAGCTTAACGTTAGTTTTTGTTTTTTTAAATAAATATTCATATTTTCTTTCATACGGCGCCGGAGTCTTCTGTCTGGGAAGTTCAAAGCTAAACTCATGTTGACTTGAGTAGGATGGGGGTGGAGGGTGTGTGTACTGTATTTTTTAATTTTTTGTTAATTATTGAATTATATCGCTTAATTATTAAAAATCAAAACCCAAATTTTGCGTGTTTCTTAGTTATAAGCATATCAAGTAGTATGCAAGATTTCAAATCTGAATGATTTCTAGTTTGTTAGTTATAAGTCGACACGTACATACCAAAATTCCTTATATATATATATTATTATATATATATATATATATATATATATATATATTAATATTTTGAAGGCCAATACAATGCGTAGAAAAGTACTCATAAAAGATATTTTTTTTCTATCAATACTAATACATAATTTAAGATAATCTTTTATCTACTTATTTACTAAAAAAAAATTAAAATTAGAGAACAGAGGAAAAAAAGAAATAACACCAAAAAAAAAAAGAAAAGAGGGAGAAAGGAAAAAGAAAAGAAAAGAGAAAGTATGTAAATTTTTCTATTGACGGTTTTTATTATTTATTTATTTTTTATTTTGAATTTTGACATGGCAACACACTTGGAACATTTGACCGGATGACAGACGATATTAGGAACATTTGTTCTCCACAAACTTAAAAAAAAAGAGAAAATAAGAAATTACAGTTATTCGCCCATTTCATTCATAAAGGAGGAGAAGAAGAAAGTGAAAGAAAAAAGGAGAGGAAAAGAATATAAAGAAGAGAAATTGTAACCACACAAATAAAAACATAAGAACGTCCATTTCTGAAAATAAACTCTGATGATGAAGCTCATGCTTCGAAATCGATAAGACAAAAATAACATCTTTTTGTTTTTATTTTCATACGCATTGTATTGGCCTTCAAAATATCAATATTATATTATATTATACCATATTATACCTTATTAAACAATATTAATATTATATTATAATAAATATATTATAAAATATTAATATATATTATATTATAATATTAATATTAATATTATATTTATTTATATTATATTATTTATAATATATTATATATATAAATATATATATATATTATATTATAAATATTAATATTATATTAATATATAATTATAATATTATATTATATATTATATTATATTTATTATATATTATATTAATATAATTATATTATATTAATATTAATATATCATATTTAATAAATATTAATTATTATAATATATTAATAATATTATATTAATATTATATATTATATTATAATATTAATATTATATTATATAATATATTATATATATATAATATATATAATATATATTAATAATATTTATATATATATATTATATTATATATTTAATATATATTATATATATATATATATATTATATATATATATTATATTATATTATAATTAATATTAATATTATATTAATATTAATAATATTAATATTAATATTAATATTAATATTATATTATATTATACTATATTATACCATATTATAACATACTTAACAATGCTTCAAGCAAATTACCAATTGCTTTTATATATATATATATATATATATATATATATATATATATATATGGGAAGATATGCATAATCTTTTGAATCATATGTAGTGAGCTTCGGGATATGCTAAGCTGGTAGGGCCACCTTTGAGTTGATGCTGTAGACTTTTCTTCAATGATTCGTTATACACGTTGAATGTTGGCAACAGACCTTACTGAACGTGACCTCCCAGCACGTTGATAAATTACTCACACTTCCCTGTTGTTCGAACCACCGGAATAAGTTGAGTATCGCTTGTTTAGATTGTGGTAGTCTCTCACCCCAAAATAACAAGTGTACCACGTCTTTGAGTTTGTACAATTGATCGGTAATTTCCCCAAATAAAATTCTATTATATAGGATTTGGAACGAAAGTCTTGCCCGATACAAAGTAACATTTATTCGGTTTTACGGTATTACCGCACCCACCGTGCTCACCAGACTCTTCCCCCTTTCAGACTATTACCTGTTTTCTCCTATGAAAAACTCACTTCGTGGGAAAACATATCAGTCCGCTGAAGAAATTAACGGTGATTTGAAAACTGGTTCGCTTCAAAAGCTGTAGATTCTATGCAAACGACATAAAACAACTTCCAGAATGTTGACAAAGATGTGTGGACCATAAGAGAGACGATTTTCAAAATTTTAGAGACACTGACGAATGATGTTTTGTTTATATTTCTCAATTTACATATTGTCTTTATTGGTCAAATAAATACTATTTTGTATCGGACAATCCTATATTTATTCGTTCCTGTGTCATGATTTTCCCATAATTAGACTTTAATTTATATTTTATTTCTCTCTCTCTCTCTCCTCCCCTCTATCTCTCTCTCTCTCTCTCTCTCTCTATATATATATATTATATATATATATATATATATATTGAGTATAGATAAAAGGATATGAAAACAACACAATATGCTGTTAAAATGAAAATTTTATATCATATTCATAGCTGATATTGAACAATATTTTCAATTTATATAAAAATCATCTTCAGAGCTTGTTTTTTTTTTATACATGACTGTCGCTGACCGAGAAATGCGTGGCGGATGTGCTTATATTTGAAACTACCGCATAACTTTTTTTTGCAACAAGGTTTTCGCTTTGAATTCATATTATTTTCGTCTCCGCTCTCGATAAGTCCGGAGTAAAAAACAAGCTCTGAAGATGATTTTTTATGAATCGAAATATTGTTCAATATTAGCTATGAATATGATATAAAATATTTCATTTTAACAGCATATGTGTTGATTTCATATCCTTTTATCTATACTCATACCGTCGGATTCATTTTCTTTCTCTTAACTTTTATATATATATATATATATATATATATATATTATATATATTATATATATAATAAGGTGTGTCAAAAAGTATCGAGATTTTTGAGAAACCTTGTATTCTGCAAAAAAATAACGTTCCATTAATTCTTCATTTCTATCTTGGTAAATACAGCTTTAAACTTGGTACTTTTTTTGATACACCTTGTATTCTGAAAAAAAAATTAATGAATGGAAACGTTATTTTTTCAGGATACAAGGTGTGTCAAAAAGTACAAAAATCTCGATACTTTTTTGACATACCTTATATATATATATATATATATATATATATATATATATATATATATATATAGCGTTTGATAAACAAAAGTGCTCAAATGCTGACCAGCAGAGCAGTATAGAAACTAAAAAGTATTAGGATCACATATTCTTTCTTTTGTCTCATTACTAATAGTGTTTCAGATGTTTTCAGTTTTATCGAAGACACAATCATCGATCAAAATTTATTTGCTTTTCGTCTATTTTGTGAGATTATTATTAAATTTTATGAAATAATGAAAAAGTTCTCGATTAATTTTTTTGGGGGTGGGTGGGTGTTTGTTTCGTAGCCTAAAAACGTTCAAACTGTGCGGTAAAGTAAGGAGCTGATGGTAAAACAATCTCCTTGGCCTAGCGCTATTGAAAAGGGGATATACTCCCTCGCCGACTAGCTGATACCGACTTTAGGTCGCCCCGTCAACTTTACTTTTTTTATAGTCAAAATGTTATTCCAATTTCACTTGGTCTCGTGACATTTGGTCGACCCTGTATAATATGATTAATGGGATCTTCCTTTCGAGCCGATTGCTCGACATGAATACAATGAAATCAAAATCATCAGTTGGATGATCACGGTGATGTCAGTAAGAGATAGATAGAGTGAAACATGTTTCTTTCTATTCATTGCATTTTCGCCGATACGCAATCAAGTAGTGACAGCGAAACATCATGCACAAAATTTCAAACGCTTATATAAAAGGACAATTTTGTTCGGTTCTCATATATACACACACGTACATTTATTGATATTATATATGTGTTGTATCTCGAAGTGGAAGGATACACAGATGAATGGGGTGCTTAACACTTTATTAAGCACCAGCATCTAGTGCTGAACGATACATACAAACACAGAACAGATAAGTACAAAAATTAACAAGACAATTCACACTAAAAGCGGAGGCTCAGTTCGGTATAGCCAATGCAGTAAAGTCAGTCGGAATATTATTCAGCTAGTTAATTCTACTTTAATCGTAGGCTAAACGGATACATCCAAACACAGAACAAATGAGTACAAATAATTAACAAGACAAACTAACACTAAAAGAGGAGGGTCAGTTCGGTATAAACCAACGCAGCCAAAGTCAGTCTAAATATTATTTCACTCGTTAATCTACTTTAATCGTAGGCTAAACGGATACATCCAAAGCAACAGAACAAATGAGTACAAATAATTAACAAGACAAACTAACACTAAAAGAGGAGGTCAGTTCGGTATAACCAACGCAGTAAAGTCAGTCTAAATATTATTCAACTCGTTAATCTACTTTAATCGTAGGCTAAACGGATACATCCAAAACACAGAACAAATGAGTACAAATAATTAACAAGACAAACTAACACTAAAAAGAGGAGGGTCAGTTTCGGTATAACCAATGCAGCAAGTCCTAAATATATTCAGCTTGTTAATCTATTTTAATCGTAGGATATTTTATAGCTATGAGCCAGTCCATCTGGTAGTGGTGCCGAATGGGTGTTACCTACTCTGCAACAATATGTGACGTTACAGGATGGGGTGATGATGTGTTGATAATAAAATAGTAGTTGTATACTTTATCTCATCTTCTGTACTACGTAGAGAGGTTCGAATCCGGTTGCTGGGCCCGAGGCTGGTTGACTGGCAATTCTGTGATGTTTGGAGTTTGGAAACCAACTTTGGATGCTGGGGTGACATTTTGCCTTGTGCCATTTATAGTGTTTAGTAATAACACAAGGTGACTTATTTTTTTCTCAATGAGATTTTTTATCTTCCCCCCAAGTCACAACTGCCGAGACCAAGAGCCCTACGCTCACTAACGTCAACCATAATTCCAAACTCCCCGAAACATTCTCAATCACTCACGATCCTCATTCTTTTTCAAAACAAGTTTTAATAAATACATCCCCGGTATTTATATATTTATAGATAATTTGTATTTTTTAATGTATATCTAAAGTTATCAGAACAAATTTCCATTTCAAATTGTTTTTATTTACTCCTTTAATAAATTTGATGTTTCTACTTACTTATGGTTTACACAATCCGGCATTGCATTTTTAAACTGGCAATATGTTTCAAAAAATTATTTTTACCACCTCCCGGGGGACGGTTTTGTTGTTGCTAGTATATATAATGATAATAGTTACACGAGATATTACGGCAAGCAGAGCCGTTTAAAGCAGTTAATTCTTTTTAAAAAACCAAAAAAAGTGTTCTTTTTGGCGCGAACTGTGGTATATAATTATTTCTCGTTAATCGTGGTAATCAAAGGAGACGTGGTCGTGATAATACGACTATTCTTCTGGGGGTCCGCTAGTTAGTTCTAGCAATGATTAATTGTATACGTTTAGTTTCCATTGAATGTCCATTGACTTCTACAAGTCTACAGCAATCAGTCTTCTGGAAGAATCTTCGGGCGAAGATTTGTAAGGGAAAGATGACGCAAAGCTTGGAAATGTTTTCTCCTTCTCCATCCTTCTTCATTCTTCTTCATCTTCCCTCTCGCTTCATCGTCTTTTTACGCCCACCGGACTCTCGGTTGAATAAACTCCCCCTCCCCGCCCCCCGTGGGAAATTCTTTATATTGTTCATTATTTCGCGGTCTGGAGCATTGAGTTCTCGACGTAAGGCACATTTTGAAGTGATTGATGGCACTTGAGCATGGCTCATTAGAAAGCTCAAAGCCCGAAACAAGTCAGCCTATACAGAAAGTCCACACGGGCAATATTTTTAGTCGCACATATTTTTGGACAGACGTCTGGGGTCGTTTACAATGAAATGATAAAATATTTATCTTAAACGAACGCTGTAAAAATAAATAAAAATAAAATAAATAATATTAAGTAGACTTGAAAACCCCCCCCTAAAAAACAACCTTTCCGAGCGGTGTAAAATTAAATTTAAAAGATATTGGCCTAAGTTGGGTGGGAGTTAAAATTCATATCGAGAGTTTGTATCATAAGTAAGTAAATCCTCAACTTATTAAGGGTAAAAAAAAAGCAAAAAAAAAAAAAGCAAAAAGCATTTTTGAATTTGAAACTTATTCTGATAACTTTAACTATATATTAAATAAAACAAACTATAAATGTAAATATATAATACAGACATGTATCTTTAACTTGTTTAAAAAAAAACAACACAACCAACGTCTAAGGTTGCACGCCTCAAATTTTGAGTGGTATTTATTCTATTGTTATGATGATTTTGGGTAATGTGACGTAGCAGTGACGTGTTCGATTACAGACAAATAAGAGAACTAATATCCATTATTATATTTGCAAAATAATTGCATCTTTTTCTTATTTTAAATTCTAAACATTTTAAAACGTCATTTGTGGGAATCATCATCATCATCATCATCATCATCATGTCACGCTGGCAGCTCTGATTATCCATGAACAATCTCTCATCAACTGTCCTATCGGTAATTTTCCCTCGGCAGGTTCCTCTGTGCAGCATCCAGATCCGCTCAGAAGCTGATTGATTGTAGTCCTTGCTTGGAAAGCCAACTGATGCATACCCATGGTGCAGGTTTCCACTGGACCAACGTCACTTATTTGAGTTTCGGTCCTTGCTTCTCCAAGTGTCCAGCATGTAATGTTCGTCTTTACTCTGATGGTTTGTAAAGATAGGGAAGGCAAAGTGGGCCATACATGCTTTCTTGTGGGGGTGTTTAAAAAAAAAAAATTTTTTAACATTCTTGGATTGTTTGCAAGTGTGAGATGCAAAGTAAGTAGCCGTACAAGTGCTGTTTTCTAGGGTGCTCTTTCCAAGATTTGTTCAAACTGCTGAAAAAAAAATTTTGCCAACTCTAGTGCCCAGGGTGGAGCTGAGTTGAACGGAGCAGGGTTGCAAAAAAAAACAGTTTTTCAGCGCCCATCCTGTTTCTTGGGTAGAATAACAAAGGTAAGAAAGGTAAGTGGTTTGAAAGACAATGGCAAAGGTTTTAGTTATAAAACAAGAGTGGCAACAGATGGGGGGGGGGAAGGGAAAAGCCTATTTTAAGGCTTTGGTTAACTGCCTCCACTCCCCAACCACTCTCGTTGCACCAGTCGGCTTCAAGCTGTTAGTCACCAGTCCCTGATGGGTGGTTCCTGGTCATGAGAACGGATTAGAAATTTAGAGTGAAGCCGGCGATTGGTTGGAACAGACGTGAATGGGCGTCTGTCCCGTAGAATTCCTTCTCAGCGCGTATGGTTTATCGTAATGGGAACTTGGTGAATAAGACACTTCAATACACCGAGTTTGTTGTGTTCAATTCTATTAAGAATAGAAATGGGGATACGGAACTCATCAACCCAAGAGAAGAACCAGAGGAAAACAGGCCTCGGCATTTAACAGAGCAGAACAGAAATGGAAGATAGAAGATCCGAACAGCATGAAATGTATGTATAAGTTTAAGAAGATAAGTGAACAGCGCTATGGACACGTACAATGAACGCAATTCGCTAACCTCTAATGGAGATGTAGGTTTGGTTTATTTGATTTTTAACGGCATATCACCCGTCCAGGGTTATATCATCCTAGCGGTTTGGGGGATGTAGATACGTCGAATTGCACTTTCTACATATGGGTAAGTGCCACCCACAGGCCAATAGGTGAAATATGGCTGTGGGTGGCGAAACTCGCGATGCTTAAGGATGGAATCCTGGTGGCTACGCCAAGTCAATGACTTGCAGCACTCCACTTGGTCCTTATTTTGCGATAGACGGGCGGCCGAAGAAGACCTCCCCGATCAGATCGACTGGTCACGTCAAGCCTAGTACTAATGTGATTGGTCCCAACCCACCTATTGGCCCTTATGGCAATCCCCAATCCTTTTATCATATGGGTGCTAGAAGCGGTGTCCCGCTGGGTTGCTAGAAATCACATAGGTACTAGGGCTTGACGTGACCATCGATTGATCGGGGATGGGTCTCTTCGGCCGCCCCGTCTATCGCAATAAGGACAAAGTGGAGGTGCTGCAAGTTCATTGACTGCGTAGCACCAGGATTCCATCCTTAAGCATCGAGTCGCCACCCAGCAAATACCTATTGGCTGTGGTGGCGACTTACCCATATGTAGAAGTGCAATCGACGTATTCTTACATCTTCCCCAACCGCTAGGCATGATATACCCTGGACGGGTTGATATGCCGTTAAAATCAATAACAAACCTACATCCCATTAGAAGGTTAGCGAATTGCGTTCCATTGTACGTGTTGCATAGCGGGCTTCTATTATCTTCTTATCCTTATACATACATTCTATGCTGGTCGGATCTTCTATTCTTCCATTTCTTGTTCTGCTCTGTTATCGAGCCTGTTTTCCTCTGGTCTTCTTCTTGGGTTGATGAGTTCCGTATCCATTTCTATTCTTATAAATGAACAACAACAACTCGGTGTATTTGAGTGTCTTTATTCACCCAAGTTCCCCATTAACGATAACCATTACGCGCTGAGAGGAATTCTACGGACAGACGCCATTCACGTCTTGTTCCAAAATCGCCGGCTTCACTCTAAATTTCTAATCCGTTCTATGACCAGAACCACCCAATCAGTGGGACTGGTGACTAACAGCTTGAAGCCGACTGGTGCCAATTAGAGAGTGGTTGGAGGAGGGTGGAGGCAGTTAACCAAAGCCGATAAAATAGGCTTCATTCCCCCCCCCCATCTGTTGCCAATCTTGTTTTAGTAACTTAAACCTTTGCCATTGTCTTTCAACCACTTACTTCTACTTTTGTTATCTTTGACCCAAGACAGGATTGGGTCGCTGATAGAAACGTTTTTTTTGCAACCCTGCTTTTCCGTCACTCAGCTCCAACCCTGGGTCACTAGAGTTGGCAAATTTTTTTTTCGCAGTTTTTGAACAAAATCTTGGAGCAGCACCCTAGAAACAGCACTTGTACGGCTTACTACTTTGCATCTCAACATCTTGCAAACATCCAAGAATGTTAAAAAAATTTTTTTAAACACCCCCAAGAAAGCAGTTGTATGGCCACTTGCATCTATCTTACAAACCATCAAGCGTAAGACGAACAATACATGCTGGATCACTGTTGGAGAAGCAGGACCGAACTTCATAGTGACGTTGTCCGTGGGAAACCCTGCAGCATTGGGTATGCCAGTGGTGGGCCCTTTCCAAGCAAGGACCTACATCAATCAGCTCTGAGCGGAAATTTCTGGATGCTGCACAGAGGAACTGCCGAGCGGAAAATTACCGATAGGGACAGTTTGATGAGAAGATTTGTCCCATGGATATCAGAGCTGGCAGCGTGACATGAATGATGATGAATGATGAGATGATGATTCCAAAATGGACGTTTTAAATTTAAGAATTTAAAATAAGAAAAAGATGCAATTATTTTTGCTAAATATTATAATGGATTATAGTTCTCTATTTGTCTGTAATCGAAACTACGTCTGCTTACGTCACATTACCCAAAATCATCATAACATAGAATAAATACCTCAAAATTTGAGCGTGCAACCTTAGCGTTGTTGTTTTGTTGTTGTTTTTTTTAACAGTTTTAATAGATACATGGTCTGTATTATATATTTACATATAGTTTGTTTTAATTTTATATATATTTAAAGTTAATCAGAAATAAGTTTCAATTTCAAATTGCTTTTTTTTTGCTTTTTTTTTTTTGCTTTTTTTTTTACTCCTTTAATAAGTTTGAGGATTTTACTTACCTTATGATACAAACTCTCTGATAATTTGAATTTTTTAACTCCCACCCACTTCGGCAATATCTTTAAAAATTAATTTTTAACACCGCTCGAAAGGTTGTTTTTTTGGGGGGGGTTTTTTTAAGTCTATTAATATTATTTATTTTATTTTTTATTTTTATTTTTTACAGCGTTTCGTTTAAGATAAATATTTTATCGATTTCATTGTAAACGACCCCAGACGTCTGTCAAAAATATGTGCGACTAAAAAATATTGCCGTGTGGACTTTCTGTATAAGGCTGACTTGTTTCGGGCTTTGAGCTTCTAATGAGCCATGCTCAGTGCCATCATCACTTCAATGTGCCTACGTCCCGAGAATCTCATGCTCCCAGAACGCGAAAATAAAGAACAATATAAGAAATTTTCCCAGGGGGGGCGGGAGGGGTTGAGTTTATTCAACCGAGGAGTCCGGTGGCGTAAAAAGACCGATGAAGCGAGAGGAAGGATGAAGAAGAATGAAGAAGGATGGAGAAGGAGAACATTTCCAAGCTGCGTCATTCTTTTTCCCTTACCCAAATCTTGCCCGAAGATTCTTCAGAAGACTGAATTGCTTAGACTTGTTAGAGTCAATGGCATTTCAATGGAACTAAACGTCTCAATTAATCATGTAGACTAACTAGCGACCCCCCAGGGAAAATAGTCGTATTTTATACGACCAACGTTTTCTCTTTGATTACACCGATAACGAGAAATATTATATACAAGTTCGCGGCCAAAAGACACTTTTTTGGTTTTTTTAAAAAAGAATTAACTGCTTTAAAAAAACGGCTGCTTGCGTAATATCTCGTGTATATTATTCATTATATAATACTTAGCAACAACAAACGTCCCCCGGACGTGTAAAAATAATTTTTTGAACATTTGCAAGTTAAAAATGCAATGCCGGATTTGTTTGTACGCATAAGTAAGTAAAACGCATCAAAATTTATTAAAAGAGTAAATTAAAAACAATTTGAAAAATGGAAATTTAGTTCTGAATATTAGATATTACATTAAATTATACCAAATTATCTTAAATATATAATACCGGGGATGTTTTATTACTTGTTTGAAAAAAGAATGAGGATCGTGAGTGATGAGAATGTTGGGGAGTTTGGAATTATGGTTGAAAGGAGTGAGACGTAGGCTCTTGGCTCCGGCAGTTGTGACTTTGGGGGGAAGGATAAAAAATCTCATGAGAAAAAATAAAGTCACCTTGTGTTATTACTAAAACACTAATAAATGGCACAAAGGCAAAATGTCACGCGCATCCAAAGTTGGTTTCCAAATCCAAACAATCACAGAATTGCAGTCAACCAGCCTCGGCCCAGCAACCGGATTGCGAACTTTCTCTCTACGTAGTACAGAAGATGAGATAAGTTATACAACTACTATTTATTATCAACCAACATCAATCACCCCATCCTGTAACGTCACATATTGTTGCAGAGTAGGTTAACACCATTCGGCACAACTACCAGTGGACTGGCTCATAGCTATACAATTCCTACGATTAAAATAGATTTAACAAGCTGAAATAATATTTAGACTTTGCTGCATTGGTTATACCGAACTGACCCTCCTCTTTTAGTGTTAGTTTGTCTGTTAATTATTTGTACTCATTTGTTCTGTGTTTGGATGTATCCGTTTAGCCTACGATTAAAGTAGATTACGAAGTTTTTAATAATATTTAGACCGACTTTAATGCGTTTGGTTATACCGAACTAACCCCCTCTTTAGTGTTAGTTTGGTCTTGTTAATTTATTTGTATCATTTTGGGTTTCTGTGCTTTGGATGTATCCGTTTAGCC
>CM042155.1:49772897-49820397 GCA_023376005.1 Doryteuthis pealeii
AGGATCATCAGGATAATTCTGACAAAAACACACACACACACAAACACACACACACATACACACACACACACGCGCGTCTTATATAAAATTAAAGACATATGAATCTATTAAAAAAGTGACGTGAAATCGTAATAATTTTTAGTTCTTATGAATTAATAAACCGATATTCCCACAGGAAAAAAGTCTGGAGCCGATAAATCCGGTAAGGCCAAAGGTCAATTGAATTCTGAGTATCGCGAAATTATTCTCCTAAATATTTGCCTCAAGTGCTCCATCGTCACGCGATACCAATCTTGCTGCTACCTTACCTCTCATGTGTTCTCAACTGCAGAACGTATGAAATGTTTCACCATATTCCGATATGTGGTGGTTTTCTGCCTCATCCTAAAATAAGGGAGGACCAAGAACAGGTGTCGCGTTAACATCGCACCCCACCGTTGCTTATATGGGATGCATTTCGCCCCCCAAAATCTGGTATTTTGTTTATTGACAAAGCCGTTTAATATTATCTGCGTTATTCGGACTATTGTCCCCATCTTCATTGTTATTTGTACAACGTTTCGGTCGATATGCCCTCCAGCCTTCTTCAGGTATTTCTTGTCGGACTCGGGAACCTTCCAACAAGAAATACCTGAAGAAAGCCGGAGGGCATATCGGCCGAAACGTTGTACAAATAACAATGAAGATGGGGACAATAGTCCGAATAACGCAGATAATACTAATCATCAAGTCTCATCTCAAACATTCAGAAAAAGCCGTTTAAATGGAACTGGGTTTCGTCACCCATAATGAGGTTGTGAATAAAACCCCTGTCTTTCCAGATTTGGGATCTATCCAACATACACTAATCTTTCCCTATAATCTACTGGTTCCAGTTCCTTCAATGGCTGCACCTTATACGGGAAAATCTGTTGGGGGTACGCTGTGTAATGGACAAGAGTCGTTGGAGGTGGACTCGTCGACTCGAGTTCAAATCCTAGAGGCTGTTTGCATTTCACATATCGCTAATACACTTAAAAAGGTATGAAACCAACTATTCTCCCTCTATCTATGGATGAATAGTAGGATAGACTGGGCTCTTTAGCCTTGGCTAGATAACCAGTCTAGGAGATGGAAAACTCTGAATTCAAACCTGTTAAACTCCGCTTAAGAAATTGACCTTGTGTCCTATCCTGCTTGTGCTGAGGAGTTGTCGGCCTTTACATCTATTAATAATGGAGATTCGCTTCCGGTTTTTGTCTGTAACAAAAATTACGTCACTGTTTACGTCACATTACCCAAAATCGTCATAACAGAATAAGTACACTCAAAATTTGAACATGCAACATTAGACAGTCCTCATTGTTTTTTTAAAACAAGTTTTAATAAATATATGACTAGTATTATATATCTATATATAGTTTGTTTTATTTTAATACATATTTAATGTTTACATTTCAAATTGTTTTATTTTTTAATCCTCTAATGAATTTGATAATTTTAATTACTTAGGGTACAAACTCGCTGACATTGAATGTTTTTACTCCCACCCCTCAGGCAATATGTTTCAAAAACCTATTTTTACATCGCCCGGAGGGTGTTTTTTATTTTGTACTTGTATATACATATGTATGTATTTATCAGTTAAAATCCTCATTTCAATCTGTAGGTGCTGATGGTGGCTAAGAAGCCTGACTGATGATAAATAAATTGGGTTTCCATCCCAGCTGGAGGTAGCCTGCTAATGTCTAGCCACACTGAAGAGACTGGATACGTCGAAACGCGGAGTCTGTGGATGACTATATATATATACTAGCAAAAGTACCAGATCCATGACCGGACTATAAAAATTTTAACACCAGGTAGTGAGTGCAGGGATGTACCCACTTCTTCAAATATCAAGTCTGTACCTATGAATGGGTGGAAGTTTTTTTTTTTTTTTAGTTTTAGAACTGTCTTTTTTGTTACAGTTAGGAATTGTGTTGACACTATTTCAAAGCTCGGGTTGTGGAGACGAGATGGGTGGGTGTGTCAGCTTAACGTTAGTTTTTGTTTTTTTAAAATAAATATTCATATTTTCTTTCATACGGCGCCGGAGTCTTCTGTCTGGGAAGTTCAAAGCTAAACTCATATTGACTTGAGTAGGATGGGGGTGGAGGGTGTGTGTACTGTATTTTTTAATTTTGTGTTAATTATTGAATTATATCGCTTAATTATTAAAAATCAAAACCAAAATTTCCGTGTTTCTTAGTTATAAGCATATCAAGTAGTATGCAAGATTTCAAATCTGAATGATTTCTTGTTTGTTAGTTATAAGTCGACACGTACATACCAATTTCCTTATATATATATATATATATATATATATATATATATATATATATATATATAATATTTTGAAGGCCAATACAATGCGTAGAAAAGTACTCATAAAAGATATTTTTTTCTATCAATACTAATACATAATTTAAGATAATCTTTTATTACTTATTTACTAAAAAAAAATTAAAATTAGAGAACAGAGGAAAAAAAGAAATAACACCAAAAAAAAAAAAAAAAAAGAGGGGAGAAAGGAAAAAGAAAAGAAAAGAGAAAGTATATAATTTTTTTATTGACGGTTTTTATTTATTTATTTATTTTTTATTTTGAATTTTGACATGGCAACACACTTGGAACATTTGACCGGATGACAGACGATATTAGGAACATTTGTTCTCCACAAACTTAAAAAAAAAAGAGAGAAATAAGAAATTACAGTTATTCGCCCATTTCATTCATAAAGGAGGAGAAGAAGAAAGTGAAAAAAAAAAGGAGAGGAAAAGAAATAAGAAGAGAAATTGTAACCACACAAATAAAAACATAAGAACGTCCATTTCTGAAAATAAACTCTGATGATGAAGCTCATGCTTCGAAATCTATAAGACAAAAATAACATCTTTTTGTTTTTATTTTCATACGCATTGTATTGGCCTTCAAAATATCAATATATTATATATATATTATACCATACCATATGCTTCAAGCAAATTACCAATTGCTTTTATATATATATATATATATATATATATATATATATATATATATGGGAAGATATGCATCATCTTTTGAATCATATGTAGTGAGCTTCGGGATATGCTAAGCTGGTGGGCCACCTTTGAGTTGATGCTGTAGACTTTTCTTCAATGATTCGTTATACACGTTGAATGTTGGCAACAGACCTTACTGAACGTGACCTCCCAGCACGTTGATAAATTACTCACACTTCCCTGTTGTTCGAACCACCGGAATAAGTTGAGTATCGCTTGTTTAGATTGTGGTAGTCTCTCACCCCAAAATAACAAGTGTACCACGTCTTTGAGTTTGTACAATTGATCGGTAATTTCCCCAAATAAAATTCTATTATATAGGATTTGGAACGAAAGTCTTGCCCGATACAAAGTAACATTTATTCGGTTTTACGGTATTACCGCACCCACCGTGCTCACCAGACTCTTCCCCTTCAGACTATTACCTGTTTTCTCCTATGAAAAACTCACTTCGTGGGAAAACATATCAGTCCGCTGAAGAAATTAACGGTGATTTGAAAAACTGGTTCGCTTCAAAAGCTGTAGAATTCTATGCAAACGACATAAAACAACTTCCAGAATGTTGACAAAGATGTGTGGACCATAAGAGAGACGATTTTCAAAATTTTAGAGACACTTACGAATGATGTTTTGTTTATATTTCTCAATTTACATATTGTCTTTATTGGTCAAATAAATACTATTTTGTATCGACAATCCTATATTTATTCGTTCCTGTGTCATGAATTTTCCCATAATTAGACTTTAATTTATATTTTATTTTCTCTCTCTCTCTCCCTCCCCCTCTACTCTCTCTCTCTCTCTCTCTCTCTATATATATATATATATATATATATATATATATATATATGAGTATAGATAAAAGGATATGAAAACACAATATGCTGTTAAAATGAAAACATTTTATATCATATTCATAGCTGATATTGAACAATATTTCAATTTATAAAAATCATCTTCAGAGCTTGTTTTTTTTTTTATACATGACTGTCGCTGACCGAGAAATGCGTGGCGGATGTGCTTATATTTGAAACTACCGCATAACTTTTTTGCAACAAGGTTTTCGCTTTGAATTCATATTATTTTCGTCTCCGCTCTCGATAAGTCCGGAGTAAAAAACAAGCTCTGAAGATGATTTTTATGAAATCGAAATATTGTTCAATATTAGCTATGAATATGATATAAAATATTTTCATTTTAACAGCATATTGTGTTGATTTCATATCCTTTTATCTATACTCATACCGTCGGATTCATTTTCTTTCTCTTAACTTTTATATATATATATATATATATATATATATATATATATATATATATATATAATATAAGGTGTGTCAAAAAGTATCGAGATTTTTGAGAAACCTTGTATTCTGCAAAAAAATAACGTTCCATTAATTCTTCATTTCTATCTTGGTAAATACAGCTTTAAACTTGGTACTTTTTTGATACACCTTGTATTCTGAAAAAAAAATTAATGAATGGAACGTTATTTTTTCAGGATACAAGGTGTGTCAAAAAGTACAAAAATCTCGATACTTTTTTGACATACCTTATATATATATATATATATATATATATATATATATATATATATATATATATAGCGTTTGATAAACAAAAAGTGCTCAAATGCTGACCAGCAGAGCAGTATAGAAACTAAAAAGTATTAGGATCACATATTCTTTCTTTTGTCTCATTACTAATAGTGTTTCAGATGTTTTCAGTTTTATCGAAGACACAATCATCAGATCAAAATTTATTTGCTTTTCGTCTATTTTGTGAGATTATTATTAAATTTTATGAAATAATGAAAAGTTCTCGATTAATTTTTTTGGGGGTGGGTGGGTGTTTGTTTCGTAGCCTAAAACGTTCAAACTGTGCGGTAAAGTAAGGAGCTGATGGTAAAACAATCTCCTTGGCCTAGCGCTATTGAAAAGGGGATATACTCCCTCGCCGACTAGCTGATACCGACTTTAGGTCGCCCCGTCAACTTTACTTTTTTTATAGTCAAAATGTTATTCCAATTTCACTTGGTCTCGTGACATTTGGTCGACCCTGTATAATATGATTAATGGGATCTTCCTTTCGAGCCGATTGCTCGACATGAATACAATGAAATCAAAATCATCAGTTGGATGATCACGGTGATGTCAGTAGAGATAGATAGAGTGAAACATGTTTCTTTCTATTCATTGCATTTTCGCCGATACGCAATCAGTAGTGACAGCGAAACATCATGCACAAATTTCAAACGCTTATATAAAAGGACAATTTTGTTCGGTTCTCATATATACACACACGTACATTTTATTGATATTATATATGTGTTGTATCTCGAAGTGGAAGGATACACAGATGAATGGGGTGCTTAACACATTTATTAAGCACCAGCATCTAGTGCTGAACGGATACATACAAACACAGAACAGATAAGTACAAACAATTAACAAGACAAATTCACACTAAAAGCGGAGGCTCAGTTCGGTATAGCCAATGCAGTAAAGTCAGTCGGAATATTATTCAGCTAGTTAATCTACTTTAATCGTAGGCTAAACGGATACATCCAAAACACAGAACAAATGAGTACAAATAATTAACAAGACAAACTAACACTAAAAGAGGAGGGTCAGTTCGGTATAACCAACGCAGCAAAGTCAGTCTAAATATTATTCAACTCGTTAATCTACTTTAATCGTAGGCTAAACGGATACATCCAAAGCACAGAACAAATGAGTACAAATAATTAACAAGACAAACTAACACTAAAAGAGGAGGGTCAGTTCGGTATAACCAACGCAGTAAAGTCAGTCTAAATATTATTCAACTCGTTAATCTACTTTAATCGTAGGCTAAACGGATACATCCAAAACACAGAACAAATGAGTACAAATAATTAACAAGACAAACTAACACTAAAAGAGGAGGGTCAGTTCGGTATAACCAATGCAGCAAAGTCTAAATATTATTCAGCTTGTTAATCTATTTTAATCGTAGGATATTTTATAGCTATGAGCCAGTCCATCTGGTAGTGTGCCGAATGGGTGTTACCTACTCTGCAACAATATGTGACGTTACAGGATGGGGTGATGATGTGTTGATAATAAAATAGTAGTTGTATACTTATCTCATCTTCTGTACTACGTAGAGAGGTTCGAATCCGGTTGCTGGGCCGAGGCTGGGTTGACTGGCAATTCTGTGATGTTTGGAGTTTGGAAACCAACTTTGGATGCTGGGTGACATTTTGCCTTGTGCCATTTATAGTGTTTTAGTAATAACACAAGGTGACTTATTTTTTTCTCATGAGATTTTTTTATCTTCCCCCCAAGTCACAACTGCCGAGACCAAGAGCCTACGTCTCACTCCGTCAACCATAATTCCAAACTCCCCGAACATTCTCATCACTCACGATCCTCATTCTTTTTCAAAACAAGTTTTAATAAATACATCCCCGGTATTATATATTTATAGATAATTTGTATTAATTTAATGTATATCTAAAGTTATCAGAACTAAATTTCCATTTCAAATTGTTTTTATTTACTCCTTTAATAAATTTGATGTTTCTACTTACTTATGGTACAAACAATCCGGCATTGCATTTTTAACTGGCAATATGTTTCAAAAAATTATTTTTACACCGTCCGGGGGACGTTTTTGTTGTTGCTAGTATATATAATGAAATAAATAGTTACACGAGATATTACGCAAGCAGCCGTTTTTAAAGCAGTTAATCTTTTTAAAAAACCAAAAAAGTGTCTTTTGGCGCGAACTGTGTATATAATTATTTCTCGTTATCGTGTAATCAAAGGAGAACGTTGGTCGTATAAATACGACTATTCTTCCCTGGGGGTCGCTAGTTAGTCTACATGATTAATTGTATACGTTTAGTTCCATTGAAATGTCCATTGACTCTACAAGTCTAAGCAATCAGTCTTCTGGAAGAATCTTCGGGCGAAGATTTGGTAAGGGAAAGATGACGCAGCTTGGAAATGTTTCTCCTTCTCCATCCTTCTTCATTCTTCTTCATCCTTCCCTCTCGCTTCATCGTCTTTTACGCCACCGGACTCTCGGTTGAATAAACTCCCCTCCCCCCCCCGTGGGAAATTCTTTATATTGTTCTTATTTTCGCGTCTGGAGCATTGAGATTCTCGGACGTAGGCACATTTTGAAGTGATTGATGGCACTTGAGCATGGCTCATTAGAAGCTCAAAGCCCGAAACAAGTCAGCCTATACAGAAAGTCCACACGGGCAATATTTTTAGTCGCACATATTTTTGACAGACGTCTGGGGTCGTTTACAATGAAATCGATAAAATATTTATCTTAAACGAACGCTGTAAAAAATAAAAAATAAAAAAATAAAATAAATAATATTAAGTAGACTTGAAAAACCCCCCCAAAAACAACCTTTCCGAGCGGTGTAAAAATTAATTTTTAAAAGATATTGCCTAAGTGGGTGGGAGTTAAAAATTCAATATCAGAGAGTTTGTATCATAAGTAAGTAAAATCCTCAAACTTATTAAAGGAGTAAAAAAAAAAGCAAAAAAAAAAAAGCAAAAAAAAAGCAATTTGAAATTGAAACTTATTTCTGATAACTTTAAATATATATTAAAATAAAACAAACTATATGTAAATATATAATACAGACCATGTATCTATTAAAACTTGTTAAAAAAAACAACAACAAAACAACAACGTCTAAGGTTGCACGCTCAAATTTTGAGTGTATTTATTCTATGTTATGATGATTTTGGGTAATGTGACGTAAGCAGTGACGTAGTTTCGATTACAGACAAATAGAGAACTAATATCCATTATTAATATTTGCAAAAATAATTGCATTTTTTCTTATTTTAAATTCTAAACATTTTAAAACGTCATTTGGAATCATCATCATCATCATCATCATCATCATGTCACGCTGGCAGCTCTGATATCCATGACAATCTCTCATCAACTGTCCCCTATCGGTAATTTTCCCTCGGCAGGTCCTCTGTGCAGCATCCAGAATCCGCTCAGAGCTGATTGATGTAGGTCCTTGCTTGGAAAGCCCACACTGGCATACCATGTGCAGGTTTCCACTGGACAACGTCACTTATGAGTTCGTCCTTGCTTCTCCAACAGTGTCCAGCATGTATTGTTCGTCTTACTCTGATGGTTTGTAAGATAGGAGGCAAGTGGCCATACAACTGCTTTCTTGTGGGGGTGTTTAAAAAAATTTTTTTAACATTCTTGGATTGTTTGCAAGATGTGAGATGCAAAGTAAGTAGCCGTACAAGTGCTGTTTTCTAGGGTGCTGCTTCCAAGATTTGTTCAAAACTGCTGAAAAAAAAATTTGCCAACTCTAGTGACCCAGGGTGGAGCTGAGTGACGGAGCAGGGTTGCAAAAAAAAAACAGTTTCTTCAGCGACCCAATCCTGTCTTGGGTCAGATAACAAAGGTAGAAGGTAAGTGTTGAAAGACAATGGCAAAGGTTTAGTTACTAAAACAAGAGTGGCAACAGATGGGGGGGGGGGAAGGGAAGCCTATTTTATCGGCTTTGGTTAACTGCCTCCACCTCCTCCAACCACTCTCGATTGCACCAGTCGCTTCAAGCTGTTAGTCACCAGTCCCACTGATTGGTGGTCTGGTCATGAGAACGGATTAGAAATTTAGAGTGAAGCCGGCGATTGGTTGGAACAGACGTGAATGGCGTCTGTCCGTAGAATTCCTCTCAGCGCGTAATGGTTATCGTAATGGGAACTTGGGTGAATAAAGACACTTCAAATACACCGAGTTGTTGTGTTCATTTATAAGAATAGAAATGGATACGGAAACTCATCAACCCAAGAAGAAGACCAGAGGAAACAGGCTCGCATAACAGAGCAGAACAGAAATGGAAGATAGAAGATCCGACCAGCATAGAAAATGTATGTATAAGTATAAGAAGATAAGTAGAAGCGCTATGCAACACGTACAATGAACGCAATTCGCTAACCTCTAATGGAGATGTAGGTTTGGTTTATTGATTTTAACGGCATATCAACCCGTCCAGGGTTATATCATGCCTAGCGGTTGGGGGAGATGTAGAATACGTCGATTGCACTTCTACATATGGGTAAGTCGCCACCCACAGCCAATAGGTGATATTGGCTGTGGGTGGCGACTCGCGATGCTTAAGGATGGAATCCTGGTGGCTACGCAGTCAATGACTTGCAGCACTCCACTTTGGTCCTTATTTGCGATAGACGGGCGGCCGAAGAGACCCTCCCCGATCAATCGACTGGTCACGTCAAGCCCTAGTACCTATGTGATTGTCCCAACCCTATTGCCCTTATGGCAATCCCCAATCCTTTTTATCATATGGGTGCTAGAAGGCGGTGTCGCATGGTTGCTAGAATTGACCTAGTGTCGCATCCTGCTCGTGCGGAGGGGTTGGTAAATATATATGTGATTATCCCGACCGTAGTGCTCTTATGGTAAATCTGAACTCTTTTATCGTATAGGTGCTAGAAGGTGGTGGCTGAGGGTTTTAATGTCCTGGTATGACGTTAAACTGCGTCGTGGCGAGATTCCAATTCAGGAACTCTGGGGAGTATGGAGTACCCCTTCATTTCCACTACTCCCTGGTCCACTTTGACCAGGAGCGGTAGTACCTTTTAGGGTCCCATCTACGGATTAAATAGATATGAAATTAATTAAAACATGAGTTAAACAAATATGAAGAGCCAAAAAGACTGAATAAAACAAAAACGTCTTCGATATGAAATAACCCAAGGGTTAACATGCCGTAAAATGCAACCAATCAACTAACTAACCAACCAAACCTCTAAGCATAAAATAACCCTATACATATTGACATCCCGTTAAAATCAATCAATCAATCTAACTAAACGCATGTTGTGGACTGTTGTGAACAACTATTTGCTATTCGTAATTAAAATTGTAAAATTCGATTATCGATTTAATGATTTTATTAAATTAGCATTCAATTTTGGTTTTCAGTTTTTCAGAGTAATAATGACGTCATTATTCTGTTATGGAATTCATATTTAATTATCATGGAACTAAATTATCGCTATAATTATTATCATCGAATAAGCAACGTTTGCAATATGGACTTAAAAAAGCAAATATAGTCTAACCTCTCATCTACGACCTCCACCCCAACAACGGACATCGGATGCAACGGACAAAATCGACAGGCAGCACCCCCCCCAAAAAAAAAAAACAAAACAAAGAAGTACTTCCAAATAGTCGGCGATGTATTTCATTAGTTCGCAAAATGACTATACAATCAGTGCAGAAAAAAAACCCTCCATTTCCACTACATACGTAAGATAAATACTTTAACAAGTTGTAGTGTACTTTTTAATATATAAAATAAATGTAATGTTATTGTATTTTTCAAACCGTATATGCTGTTATTCTCTTTGATTCATATATATATATATATATATATATATATATAGCACTCTCTCTCGCTCTCTCAATCTCTTACATACACACACACACACACACAGACACACCCACACACACACACACACACAAACACACACACACACACACACACATATATATATATATATATATATATATAGAGAGAGAGATAGAGAGAGAGAGAGAGAGAGAGAGAGAGAAAGAGAGAGAGAGCGCTATAGATGCTATTCTATGTAAGTGTGTCCAAAGCCTACTAATATATACGGCCCCACATGTCACATAAGCAGGCAAAATTCTAACAGACCGATTCGTTTTATAGTCAGTCTATGCCTGTTTCGAAAAATCTTAAAAACTTTCCAAAATACACAAACTGTTGTGTTTTTTCTTCTTCAGAAATGTAATAATAAAAGATTATAAACAAAGAAAGAAAAAAAATAGTTACAAAAATTATCTTTTGACCGTAGCTTAAAAAAACCAAAACATTTTACCGTATGTTTTCGAATTTCATTCGGTTCAAAATTGTAAGTTCTCCTTGAGAAATACTGCTTCTCTGTAATATCATCACTATCATTGCCTACCATGACCAGGGAATACATTTCACATTGAAAAGGTTTAATAATTTTTTTTGGTGATATAACCTGAAATCATAGAAAAATTGTTGCTAAGTTTATTTTAAAAAATTTCTTTTTTTACTAGTGTTTGTCTTATATAACTGCATAACTTTTTATAACTATTTTTGTTAGTTTGTTTACAATCTTTTATTACATTTCTGAAAAAAAGAAAAAAAAAAGAAAAAAAAGAACAGTTTGTGTATTTTGTGTTTCACCATTTTTTGAAAGAGACATAGATTAACTATAAAACGAATCGGCCTGTTAAAATTTTGCTTGCTTATGTTACATGTGAGACCATATATATTAGTGGGCCGTGGTGTGTCATGCAGTATTTTTAAGTACTGTATATATATAATATATATATATATATATATATATATATATATATATATATTATGTCATATATACATATTTTTATATTATTTACATTATGATTATAACTAATAATATCTACTATGGTGGTTTTATAATTCAAAAATTATTCCTTCCCATCCACGAACTTTAACGGACTACCCCTTTCCCTATTAGTCCGTTGATGAGAGGTTTATCTGTATTAACAGAAAACGATCATTTGTATGTTAATACCCTATTACTAATTGCTATTGTAACCAAGTATATATATATATATATTATATGAGAGAGAGAGAGAGAGAGAGAGAGAGAGAGAGAGAGAGAGAGAGAGAGAGAGAGAGAGAGAGAGAGAGATGAACATTCGGGCGTGTTTAGAAGATCTTAATATTTAGAACCTTGAAATGAAGAAGATGCAAAGAATTTACGAAGTGCCGGTTAGAAACTCACTGAAAAGTCGACCTGATCAAATTAAAACGTAAAGTTACAAACGTGGGAACCAGACGATAAATGCGTATTTGTCGACTTCTTTCGTCACCCGGACAGGAATAACGATCGTCAGCTTTTGAGTCCTGTCCGGGGGCAAGCGCCAACAAGACAACTTTTTTAATATCCCATCCTGAGAATATTACATTGTTATTTTTGGCTCTTGAATAAAATGGATTAAAGACTAAAATTAGACGTTTTTGATATAAAAAGCAAGACGTTTAAGGGTGTGGGGGGTCGAAGGCTTCAGCCCGCTCCCTCATTTTTTCTAGAACGTAGAAGGAAGCGAAATACTTAATTTGTCTTATTCTGTCTTGATCTCAGACTGTTATATATTGTACAAAGGGAAATATGAATTCCCGGTTTTATTAAACAAAGAAGTTTAACACCTGCCCGTTATCAGATCAAGAGATAAAAATACGTGGGAGTAGCTATGAAGATAAAGGAACCGAGGGCTTCAGACAGGTCAGTCGTCAGTTAGTCCCGGAGGCAGTCACGAGAGTGGGGTGATCGGAGTCAGTAGTCGGCCGAGCGGGACCTCGTGTAGTTGGTGTCGGAAAAGCTAGCGTTAATATTTACCAACTGAAAAAGCTTGTCGCCCAGAAATTTAATCAAAGGACCGAAAGTCTAAAGACTGAATATATTAATTAAACTGACCCTCTCTCTCGAAGTTAAGAAGCTTGAATTTATTTCAATAAACTTCTGGAGGATAACTTTGGTGTTATTGTCATCCCTTACAACGAAGATAAAACTATTGCAATTTAGTACAGTGACGACACGCTATGCAACAAGACTATGACAACGCTATTGTGATTAGCTGCATCGTTTCTCTAAAATCATTACTGCCATTTAATTCTTCCCTCCTCATAATTTTTGTTTTGGGTATGACACTAAATTGAATCCAGTGGTGAGGCTCCAGTTCTGGATCTCTAGGGAGTGCGGAGTACCCCTGCATTTCAATTACTACTCTGTTCCATAGTGGTATTACATGTTAGAGTCCTATCTATGGGTCAAATAGATCTGATTTTTGTTTTCTTTGTTTAATGGCATATCGACCTTCGTGGCTTATCATCTCTTTGCATACTTTATACCGCTCACAGCGGCTCTCCCACCACTGTGGGTGCATTATAATTGAGTTCAATACTAGTTCATTATAATTGAGCAGAAGGACTCGGGTAAGAATAATGATAGGACTTTATTTGAATAGAATGAATAGAAAAAATAGATGAAGAAAATTTATGAAATCAACCAACTGTCAGCTTCTAAAACAATTATACGAATAATATTCAGTAATACGATCGTAGACGTACGTGTCCAACAAAGTTTTATTTATGTAGTCCTATAGTAAAACAATTTCCAATGCATTACTATAGAAAAAAACATTTCAAATGTATTCCGATGGTAAAATAATTTCTAATGTATTCCGATAGTAAAATAATTTTCAAGGTTTTCCTGAATGTTTGAGATGAGGCTTGATGATTAGTATTATAGGCGTTATTCGGTCTATTGTTCTCATCTTCATTGTTATCTGTGCAACTTTTCGGCACCTGCGGTCTTCTTCAGGTATTTCTTGTCGGACTCGGGAACCTTCTCGGACTCGGGAACCTTCTTTTCGGACTCGGGAACCTTCCGTGATGGCTCCCAATTACGACAAGAAGGTTCCCGATTACGACAAGAAGGTTCCCGAATTCGAAAAGAAGGTTCCCGAGTCCGCCAAGAAATACCTGAAGAAGGCCAGAGGGCATATCGGCCGAAACGTTGTGCAGATAACAATAAAGATGAGGACAATAGTCCGAATAACGCAGATAATACTAAATTTTCAATGTATTTCTATATTAAAATAATCTCCAATGTATTCCTATTGCAAAACATGTACTGGGTCTTAGTGTCCTGAGTATGACATTAAACTACATCTAGTGGTGAAGTTTCAATTTTGGAGCTCTGGTGAGTATGGAATACCCCTTTATTGCAATTAATCCCAGGTCCACTCTGACCCGGAGTGGTAGTACCTGTTAGGGTCGATTCAATGGGACCCTAACAAGTACTATAGAAAAAATGAATTAAAAAATGAATTAAAAAATGTGTTAGGAATTTAGTTTAAAAACGTTGAATACCCAACAAGAAGGAATAAAACAAAACGTTTTCGGCATTAAATAACCCAACAAGTGTTGACATGCTGTAAAATCTAACCAACAAACGAACCTATCGCAAAACAATTTCCAATGCTTTTCTATAGTAAAACCATTTCCAATGTATTCATATAGTAAATAAATTTCCAATGTTTGCCTGTAGTAAAACTATTTCTGATACGATTGTATGTAGCTCCCAGTTTGAGAACTTGGATAATTTATTTTAGCTTCTCCCCTTTTATTTCGTGGCGCCATCCATGTAAAAGTTCGAGGAAAAAATGAAAAGTATTATTATTAGGAGTTATTATAATAAAAGTATTATATAAGTAATATATAAGTATTATAAATTTTCGTTACATAAGTATTGCCATCATTTTAAAGCAGAGATAAACACGTATTGAAAATAATTATGGCATTTTGTTTTCGACTCTTTTTCACCATAGTAACCGTAGAATATTATCGTCTGCCAGGATTGACAAAAATAGAAACCGGAAAAAGATTACATACGAACTATAAGATAGTTTGTTACCATAGTGATATACCTGTTTTTTTTTTTTTTTTAATGACTTCGATATTTTTAGATTTTTTTTTCTAGAGAGCCTAAGTCTGCCTCTAACGACTTTTATTTTCTTTAACATCGAATTATTTTCTCTAGTCGCCGCCATGATGAATCTTATTCGAAGTTGTTTGTTTCTTATCTAAAATTCCTTCGATGACAGGATCCGCCATTTTGATATCGGCATCATTTTCTTTTAAGTCCTTTGAAAATAAGTTGGACTAATTATTTTCCTGCAGGTCACGGCATGTGAAGCTGCATGTAATATTTATGATTCCGTATTAGCGTAAATAAAATAAAATGAATAAAATATAAAGAAAGGAAGAAAAATTAAAACATAGATGAGTACTTTCCAGTGGTGTATGAGTTTCATTGTTAAAAGGTGTGTATCATACAGACGTACCGAAATTCTACTTTTGCACAAATAACATTAAAGATGCTCTCAATGCATTCATATTTTAAAACCATTTGCAATGTACATCTATAGTAAAACCTTTTCCAATACATTCCTATAGCAAAACTATTTCTAATGTATTCCTATAGTAAGACACTTTCCTGTGCATTCTTATCATAATATAATTTCTAATGTATTGCTATGGTAAAAAACAAACATTTCTAATGTATTCCCACAGAAAGACACTTTCCTGTTCATTTATGTAGTAAAATCATTTCCAATGCATTCTTATTGTAAAACCCTTTCAATGCATTGCTATAATGAAATGATTTACAAATAATTCTCACAGTAAAACACTTTGCAGTGTACTCCTATAGTAAAACCTTTTCCAGTGCATTCCTATAGTAAAACCCTTTTCAGTGTATTCCTATCGTAAAATTCTTTCCAATGCATTTTTATAGTAAAACACTTCCAATGCATTGCTATAATGAAATCATTTACAAAGCATTCACACTGTAAAACAATTTCCAATGTATTCTTATAGTAAAAATCTTTTCAATGTATTCTTATAGTAAACCCATTTCAAATGCATTGCTTATTAAAACCATATCCAATGAACGCATACAGTGAAACGATTTACTATTAATTGCAATAGTAAAACCCTTTCTAATGCATTCCTGTTGTAAACTATTTCTAATGTATTTGTGTAGTAAAATCATTTTCAATAAATTCTTATAGTAAAACACTTCGTGTTTCGAAAAACCACGTTTATTTCACTGTTACTTTTCAATGGACCATCCTGACAAATAGTATACACACAAACCAGAATATGTCCTAGAAAATGAAACACGTAAGATTCTCTGTGACTTTATGATACAAACGGGTCGCCCAGACCAATCAACAAAAAGAAAAGAACTTGTTATTTAGTGGATTTGCTATTCCAGCGAATCACAGAATGGGCAGATACTTTACCAGAGAACTGAAAAAATTGTGGAACATGAAGATGACAAGTAAAACCAATCGTTGTTGGGGTTGTTAGAACAGACCCGAAAATCATGTAAAATCCTAAGTGAACTCGAGACCATCCAGACCACAGCACTACTAAAATCGGCTAGTATAATTAAACTCCTTGAGACTTGAAGAGACTTGCTGTCACCCAGACTTTAGAGAAAAAACACCAGTTTGAGCGCCGCCCTGTCAGACGGGACAGAAGAATACATCGACTGCACATCTACAGAGGGGTAAACCCTTGACAGTCCATGACATGCAACACTCCACTTTAGCTCTTACTTAGTAGTCGGAGTCGCCTCCTCCAATCAATCAGTTGGTAACGTCGAGCATTAGCACCTTTATGTCCCAATCCCATTGGCCTTATAGCAACCCCCAACCCTTTTCATTATATGTGTTAGAAGGCGGTGGCCGAGGGTCTTAGTGTCTTGCAACTGCATCTAGAGGTGAAGTCTCGAACTCCGGGGAGTGTGAAGTACCCTTTATTGTCATTACTCCGACAGGACAGCGTTACCCCATATGCAGGGGTGCAGTCGGAGTATTTTACTGCCCCAAACGACAGGGTGGATCTACAATGGTGAGTTAAAAGTTTTGCAATATTTTTTTGATGTACAATTCGATAGCGCTGGATACTTTTGTCGATGTTATAAAAGTGACGATACACACTAGACTGTAAGATGCCGAACTCGCCTGATACTCTCTGCATGCTAATCGCTGGATTTGGGCTCTCTAGCTTGGAACTTGGCCTCGGAATTCACAGATTTAGGCCTAGCCGATTTTTCCTGATCGTCGAGGTTCTTGTGGCCGGAGCAAAATTTCTTGAACCATTTTGTAACTGAAATGTGATCAAGTGCACCTTCACCTTTCACACGACAAATATTTTTAGTTGCTTCTTCGGTGTTAAGGAACAGTTTGAATTCGTAAAAAATAAGTTCCCGAATGAGATTATGTTGCACGTTCATTTATACGGCTTTCAACACACACACACACACACGCACACACACACGCACACACACACACACACACACACACACACACACACATACACAGACCTGTCGGCTGGGGCTTTAGAATACGCCAACTGGATTTCTGCAGAGGGGTAAGACCACCCTTAATGGGGACATCTGTCCGAGAGGCCCCCCTCTGATCAACCTGCTGGTCACGTCAAGCCCTAGCACCTATATGATTGTCCCAATCCTATTGCCCTTATGGCAATCCCTAACATTTGTTATCATATACGTGCTAGAAGGCGGTGGCTGAGGGTCTAGTATCCTGAGTATGTTGTTAAACTCTATCTAATCGTGAGGTTCCAGTTCTGAAGTTCTAAGGAATGTGGGGCACCCCTTCATCACCATTACTCCCAGGTCCACTCTGACCCGGAGTGGTAGTACCTGTTAGGGTCCTATCTATGGATTAAATAGTAAAAATGTGTTTAAATCAAATTCAGTAACCATATAGAATGAATAAAACAAAACGTCTTCGGCATAAAATGACCCAATGGGTTGATATGTCGTAAAACCAACCAACCAATCAACCAACACACACACACACACACACACACACACACACACACATAGAGGGAGTGAAGCAATGCAGATCGTGTTAGCGCACCAGCTACCACGATACTACCAAGCTCAGCGGCTGGTAATTTTCACGTCGTGATCTGCTTCTGTCATGTGATATACGTGCCGCAAACTAGCACCTAGCAAAATATTGCAAAACTTTTGACTCACTTTGTTATATACCCCTTTTGTATCGGGTATATAAATTGCGAGAGGAGAGGTTAGGAGTGTTTTATTTCGACGACTTGTTTTCCTCCTCTGGTTGATACGGCTTCTGTTGAGCTGGTTCCGGTTGTCTGTGTTCATTCTCTTTGTTTTTAAATGATGACGCAAAACTTAGTTTATTTTCCCCAGACGTTTTATTAAAATCGAAGCCCAAAAGGGTTTAACCGCGTGATGAGAAGATGGCTTACCTGGTACAGACGACCATATCACGACTGGCCCCATCGACTAACCACTAAAATTTAATTATTCTAACTCAGTTTCCTTCACAAACTCTTCCCTTAGCCAATCAGAAATCGTCACCTAGGTCAGTGAAAGGTTAACTGTTGTCAATAACTTTTATAACGGCTATAATGGTAACTTTTCATCCACAGTACCGCCATTTTTATTTAACTACACTTACAGTCATAATTCGTAGGCAACCCACGAATTATGTAACAACTTGAGTAAAATGCGTGCAAAATAACACAATCTTTTCGGTAAAGTTTTGGCTTTTGATCTTCAAGGTTTTATTCCCCGGGTTGTTATTTTGAAAATCGCACCGCATCAAAACCTTTTGGATATAACAAAAGACAACAAAACAAATAAGTAGATTGAAACCCCGCCAGCCACTTTATTTTCAAAGGAATATTAAGAAAGTCTATATAAACATAGTGGCCGGTTTAGCTCAGTCGGTACAGCTTCCGACTAGGGACCAAAAGGTTTCTGGTTCGATACCGGCTTCTCGCGAAATCAGCGTGTGAGTATCACACGGATCTGTACGGTAAAGTGAGGAACTGATGGTAGGTGTGGCTATCCACCTCAGACGCAAAAACAATCTTCTTGGTCTAACCCTAGTGAATAGGGAATAGACTC
The DNA here is from genome assembly GCA_023376005.1 of Doryteuthis pealeii. NCBI lineage: Eukaryota > Metazoa > Mollusca > Cephalopoda > Myopsida > Loliginidae > Doryteuthis > Doryteuthis pealeii. The sequence goes on from CM042155.1 coordinate 49,791,556, forward strand.
CTGCACTGTCAGGCTGATATCGGCTTTTGGCCACCCGACGACTTCCCCTTTTTTAAATATAAACCAACTAATCTTCCTTTCATCTCTAGATGACTCTTAAACTCCATTTAATGATGAAGTTCTTGGGTCAATTTTAAGCGGAGTTTAACAGGTTTGAATTCAGATTCTTCCGGTTTCTAACCAAGGTTAAAAAGCTCAATCTGACCAACTATTTACCCATAGTTGGAGGGAGAATAGTTGGATTCTGTTCAACTCCGCTTAAGAAATCGACCTTGTGTCACATCCTGCTCGTGCGGAGCGGTTGGTAAATATATATTGATGTAACTCTAACAGGTTCCAGATCATAGTGGACCTGGGAGTGATGTCAATGAATGAGTATTATATATTCCCGAGATCTCGAGTACCGGTGCTCATCATCAGATGAAATTTAATGTCATGTCCAAGAGGAGTAAGACCCCCAAATAAAAAAGGGGCCATCTGTGGGCTGGGGTGGCAACCCTTGACCCTTAAGGACGGAATCCTGGTGGCTGAGCAGTCAATGACGTGCACCACTCCATTTTGGACCTTACTTAGGCTAGAAGAGCGACCGAAGTGGTCACCACCTATCAATCGGCTGGTTACATCTATCCCCAGCACCTATATGATTCTCCCAACCTTATTGCTCCATGGCAACTATCTATATTATATATGTGCTAGAAGGGGATGGCTGAGGGTTTGAGTGTTCTTGGTATGACGTTATACTGCATCTACAGGTGAGGTTCCAATTTTGAAGCTCTGGGAGTGTGGACTACCCTTTATTGCCATTACTCCCCGTTCCACTTTGACCCGGTAGTAGTACCTGTTAGGCTAAATACCAAACAAGAATGAATTAAACCAAAAATATATTCGGTATAAAATAACCCAACAAGGGTTGACATGTTGTAAAATCCAACCAGCCAGCCAATCAACAACAGCAATCCTATTAAATACTGACATTTTTAACAGATCTATCAGACCCATAAATGGTACGATAACGGGTACTACCGCTCCGGGTCAGAGTGAACCTTGGGGTAATGGTGGTGGTCCCAGAGGTGCAGTCGGCAGTTGACAGGGGGGGAGGTTGCTAACCAAGCTCACTAACCATTATATCATGTCAGGCAACTGGTCTTTTAATTTGCTTAGATGAGCTTATAAGGTCACCTGGTGAGAATCAAGCTCAGTAACACACTTATCAGAGCTTCAGAACAGGAACCTCTCCATCGGATGCATTTTAGTGTCATTGCCCAGGAGAATCCCCATTTTTCTGGGGTGGAAGGTGTCTTACCCATCTGCAGTGGGGACAGCCAGCGTATTCTAATCTCCGCCAAGAGGGCTAATCCCGTTTAGATATTTCGTTAATTGAACAACGCGTCACACCCTGCATGTTGAGAACGACGTCCAGGAGACATTGGAGATATCTCCGATGTTGAATGAACAGGGTCTGGGTGGGGTCGGTAGGGCACAGTAAGGAGAGAGAGAGAGAGAGAGAGAGAGAGAGAGAGAGAGAGAGAGAGACGACGAAAAGGTTAACCCGTACAGAGTTATCGATTTCCACGTATTCGCTCCCACGTCTGATATAATTTTTCTCCCCCCCTCCATTTTTCTCCCGTTAATTAAAAACTGACATTCCTGTCGAATCAACCTACGCAATCAAATTTTTGTCCATCCCCGAAGCTTTCCAGCTTTTTTTTCCTACGATGGATGATTAGGTTAGTTGGCTGGTTGGCTGGTTGGTTTTACAGCATGTCAACCGTTGTTGTATCATGTTGTTTATTGTATCATACAGTAATCAGCAGTTATATGGTTTCAACTAACCGTTCTTATTTAATAATAATAATAATCATTTGTTTGCACACAGTTATATGTCTTGAAATAACTATTTGGATAATTCCATGACAAATCATCTACACCATGTCACCCCCCTTCAACTTTTCTGAAAGTATAGATGTAGACTATGTAAAAGTTAGACAATCCCCAAAATTTGAGCTTCCAATTCCAAAAATTGGCGGAGTTATGTCGATTTTTTGCTCTCCAAATTTGAGGGGGTCATGAAAAATGGCAACTTTTTGTAATCTATTTTTGTCTGTAAAATGAGTTCAAGTGCTTCCCTACTTCTACTTTTTGTGAACCCCACCAAATTTTGAGAATTAAAAATCGACATGACTCCGCCAATTCTTGGAATTGGAAGCTCACATTTTGGGGAATGTCTAACTTTAACACATTCCACACCTATACAAAATTTCAGAAAAATTGAAGTGGGTGGGTGATAATTTTACTTTTTTCTGGCTGATTTGACATGGAATTGCCCATTTCTAACAGATCCAAACATATTTTCTTCGTTCTTTTTCGCTCACACAAAACGAGGGTTCGAGATTTCCAGAAGCGATGATAAAAGAAAAAAAACAAAAAACAAAATGAAAATAATAATGTTGTATATTGATAAACCGTTGTTTTTTGGACGGTTAGTGTAAAATTAGATTTTGAATTAAAAGTCGTTGAAATTCAAAATCCGTATGGTTAGATGATTGATAGGCAATAACCTTTAAGTGGCATTCTTTCCGGTTACACACAGACTGTGGGAACAAAGGCCCAGAGCTTAGTTAGTTAGTTTAGCAGTTAAGCGAGAGACTCCATGATGTAAGCATCGTCTTTGCTTCGACTACGCCGCGGTTGAAAATTTCTGGATCTGAATAAAAATGTGATCACATAAAATATAATTCTCGTGTTGTCTCTACTAATGGCAGCCTCACCTATAAAGGCAGTTTAACGTCATATCCAAGTCCCTCACCCATCGCCTTCTAGCACATATAGGATAAAAAGGGTTGTCGGTCTGCCATTAGAGCAATACGATCGGGACAATCATATAAGTGCTAGGGCTTGATGAAACCAGCCGATTGATCGGAGGGAGCCTCTCCGACCCCTCGTCTAGCCTAAGTAAGGGCCGAAGTTAGAGTGTTACATGCCACAGTCTGTTCAGCCACCAGGATTAGGGTATTAAATAACCCAGTAAATTGATATGCCATTAAACAGAGAGACCAAACCTATTTCGCTTTCTTAGCATTAGAGTTTGGCTGTCAGCCTTTTAGAGTCAGATTTGCGCTAAACACCAATTTCACTTCTTCCTACCAAATCTTTTACCGCCACGCCACAGCCACCCCCGCCGTCGCCACGGCCACCCCGCCGTCGCCACCGCAAAGACCATTTAACAGTAAACTTCTTTAATCCGGCTCCAACAATATTAGTACAATTCATTTGTTCTTCATAAAAGTGAAAGCAGACATTCCGGGACCCAGATAGCCATTATTGTTAATCGAATCCATTGCTATGAGTCAAACCTTATCGACGACCGAAGTGAGTCCGTGTCTGGAATGTCCATCTGCGATTTCACTGTTTCTCAACTTACGTGACGATGCTTCAACTGTGCTCATAAGTTGCACGTCATTTGTAATTACAGACGTGCCCCAGTCTGTAATACGTCTTGTATATTAAGGATGGCATCAATGAAATCTTTACTTCATAAAACGTATACATTAACTGTGAACGTCGAAAAGACGGCATCATTTCATGAACCCAATACAATGCACGAACGACCATTAATAGAACTAGTGGCGCACAATCGATTATACGATGGAGAAGTCTACGTGGCGTAGTCGCTAAAGTGCTGGATTGTGACATCGTAGTTAGCGAGTTCGAGCTCCAGTCGCGCTGTTACGTTCAGTTTCGAATTATTTGAGAATTACTGTTCTCAGCCGGCCCAGGTCGCTGGACAAATTAACGATGGGATCCACACATTTTTTTTGACTAGCCATCGTACGAGGTTCGGTTTGTGCGTGGTTTTCCACTTAAAAATAAGACTTTGTGTCACATCCTGACTTGGTGGGAGGTTACGGTAAATACCATTATAAAGGTATGAAACCCCATATCTCTCCAGCTATGGGTTAAATAGTACCACTATTGTTCTTGTACAAGGATGGCTTTAGCATTGAATAACCCATGAAGATTGATATGCAATTAAACAAAGAAACTCAACCATACTAATAAATGGTATATATATTTACCCCCCCCCCCTCCGCACGAGCAGGATGTGACACAAGGTAAATTCTTTAGGCAGAGTTAAACAGGTTTGAATTCAGAGTTTTCCTTCTTCTTGACTGGTTGCCTAACCAAGATTAAAGAGCCCAGTCTGCCCTACTAGTTACCCATAGCTGGAGGGAGAGTAGCTGGTTGCATACCTTTCCCAAGGGTATTAGCACTATATGAAAGGCGTAAGTATCTAAGTTTTAATGTAATTAAATATATTATACGGTATAATAATTTAATAATTACAACATTTGATATGTTTACTTAAGAGCTATTGCTAAATAGTTCAATATGTAAAAACTATAATAATCTTGATTTAACTCTCTTTCTCTCTCTCTCTCGTTTTCTTTCTTTCCTTCTTTTCATTATGTTCGATTGAAACAGATTAGTGTTATCACCCTCTCTCTCTATCTTTCCTCTACTTTCTTTCTCTTTTATATATTTTTTATAATTTATTTACTTAGGCTAAATGGGCGGTTGGAGAGGCTCCCTCCGATCAATCGGCTAGTACCTATATAATTGTCCCAACTCTATTGTCTTTGGCAAGCCCCAACCCTTTTTATCATATATGTGCTAGAAGGCGGTAGCTGAGGGTCTTCATGTCCTGGACATGACTTTAAACTATCTCATGGTTAAGTTCAACTTCTGGAGGTCTGGGGAATGTGGAGCACCCCTTCATCACCATTGCTCTCAGGTCCATTCTGACCCGGAGCGGCAGTACCTGTTAGGGTCCAATCTATGGGTTAAATAGATAATTTATTATAAAAAATATTGAATTAAAAATTTTTCTTTCAAAATATCGCTACGAATTTTAAAAAACTTTGTCGGCATTAAATGACCCACCGTGGTTGATATGCCGTAAAACAAAACAAAACAAACAAACAAACAAAAGTATATTTCTTTGTGGGATACGTCCCACCCTCGAGCGCTCATCTATTTCTATAAAGAATTGTTCTTAAATAAGTTCTGTTCCCACCCCGGGAGAATTAGCGGTCACTATGAATACCAAGGGTCATAGAAATTAGAAGAAAGTAGTGTGTGTGTGTGTGTGGGGGGGGGTTGATGGTTGAAGCTTTAAGGTCATCGTTTTTATTTTCTTTCTTTCTTTCTTTTTCTTCTTCTTCCTCGAATGTCTTGGTCAGATTTCGAGACAATCAGTAACGTTTGAGTGGTGAACTCCCGCCAAGAAAAGTTTTCTTAAATCGAACGCCATTTAGACTATTGTGCACGCGTTGACGTCACAGTTTGTGCGTCTTCAAAAAAAACAAAAAAAAAACGCCTGTGTACCTCGCGAGAACAGCGTTTGCGTATTGTGTCTTCTGTGAATTTTCCCAGTTTTACAGCGACCTTTACACGAGGAGTGCGACCAACGCAAATATTGAGTTTAAATATAAAAACGATTCATTCGGAGAAATATCAAATCTTTCAGTCCCAAAGGTCAAATGTCAGGCTAATGAGGCTTGTTGATGTTTATTGGGTGTTAATTTAAAAGAGCAGGACAAACACGTGGAAATGGTTTATTTAACGGTATATCAACTCCTTATTGGTTATTTAATTCCGAAGGTTGGTATAGATAAATTTTCCACCATGATATAGTTTCAAGTATTCCTGTCTAATCTATTAATAATGGAGATTCGCTTCCGGTTTTTGTCTGTAACAAAAACTACGTCACTGCTAACGTCACAATACCCGAAATCGTCATAACAGAATAAATACACTCAAAATTTGAGCATGCAACATTAGACAGTCCTCATTGTCCCCAGTATCATATATTTATATATAGTTTGTTTTATTTTAATAGATATTTAAAGTTAATAGAACTTAGTTTCGATTTCAAATTGTTTTATTTTTTTTTACTCCTTAATAAATTTGATGATTTCATGATTTATGGTTCAAACTCTCCGACATTTAATTTTTAACTTCCACCTCCTCAAGCAATATCTTTCAAAAGTGTATTCTTACATCGCCCGGAGGGTGTTTTTTTATTTTACTAGTACAAATAATTCACATATATTTACAAGGAGTCACGTAATCGTAGACAGTTATTATGTATCTGGGACCAAAGTGATGGAGTATTCCACACTTCCAAGAGCCACAGAACAGGAGTAACACTTCCCAGAGTTTCAGCCATCCTGTCAGCTGGGGCAAAGTATCCACCGACTGCACCTCTGCAGAGGAATAAAATACCCCCAATGGAGCAACCTATTGGCCATTAGTGGTAACATGTGATGCTCAAGAACGGATTCTTGGTGGCTACGCAGTCCATGACATGCAACACTCTACTTTGGTTCTTATTTAAGCTAGACGGGTGGTCGGAGAGGTACCCTCCGATCAATCGGCTGGTCATGTCAAGCCCTAGCACCTATATAATAGTCCCAACCTCTTTGCCCTTATGGCAAGTTCCCAATCCTTTTTATCATATATATGCTAGGAAGCGGTGGCTGAGGGTCTTAGTGTCCTGGGTATGACGTTGATCTGAATCTAATGGTGAAGATTTTTGGAGCTCTGGGGAATGTGGAGTACCCCTTCATTGCTATCACTTCCAGATCCAGTCTGACCCGGAGTGGAAGTATCTATTATGGCGCCATCTATTGGGTAAATAGAAAAACGAGTTTGATAAAATGTGTTAAAAATTGAGCTTAAAAAAAAGAATACCCATCAAGAATGAATAAAACAAAACGTCTTCGGCATAAAATAACCCAACAAGGGTTGACATGTCGTCATCTATAATAGATTTATCTTCTTGTGAATACTTTGTTTTTTTTCCCTGAATACTGTCGGATTTACTTACACACACACACACACACACACACACATATATATATATATAGTAAAAAGTAAAGTCGACGGGGCGGCCTAAAGTCGGTATCAGCCAGTCAGCGAGGGAGTCTATCCCCTTTTCAATAGCGCTAGACCAAGGAGATTGTGTTAGCATCTGAGGTGGAGCGCCACACCTACCATCAGCTCCTTACTTTACCGCACAGATCCCTGTGCTACTCATATGCTTAGTTGGCGAGGACCAGTATCGAACTAAGAACCTTGTGGTTTCTAGCCGAACGCTCTACCGACTGAGCTAACCCGGCCCTTATATATATATTAACAGAACATCTGAACTTGACAGATAAATAGATAGACAGATATAAGTTGATTGAAATGGTAGTAATGGTTGCCAATTTTAAATACTTTTTTTTCTCTTTCGACCGCAATTTTCCCAATCCAGAATAAAGTTCAATTTCCTATATGATTTCAGTTCACCTCGTAGTTGAAAATCTAGTCGGGATCGATCTCACAAGCTTCAGTTTTCCAATGGTACTGGTGGAGGTGGTGGTGGTGTTGGTGAGGGGTCGAACAGGCCGTTTATTATTGCGCTAGGGTAGGCGTCCTAAAACTTATTTATCGTTCTTCGGCGGGTGGGTGTGTGGTGGGTGTCAAATGCATTGGCAGTGAACTGATGCCCATTAAAGAATTGAATTCTCAATGCTTCGCTGCACACTGCAATCAATTGAGACTATCGTTACAACATCCTTTGTCCTCAAAGTGTGCCGTGTGCGCAATGGAAGAAGGCCAAAGAATGTGATGGTAGATATCTATTCAGATATCAGACAATATGCCAGTCGCGAGAGACGGGAGAAAGAAATCGATTTTAGTGATCGAATCAACAATCGGATTTCCGGTGCTTGTGGAAAGGGATTAGAATCAATTCTTCTTGTCTTCTGAAATTGCAATCTCCGTCTGAAATATCTATCAGTTCACAAAAGAAGGAAATTGATTGAATATATATATATATATATATATATATATATATATATATATATATATATTAGTTTAATTTTTATCTATCTTAGTCTGTTTATATCTATTTATTTATTATTCAAATTTGTAATATATATATATATATATATATATATATATATATATATATATATATATATATATGTATATATATATATATATATAAAAGTCGTCGTCGTCGGGGCGGCCTAATGTCGGTATCAGCCATGCAGCGAGGGAGTCTATCCCCTTTTCACTAGCGCTAGACCAAGGAGATTATCTTAGCGTCTGAGGTGGTCCGCCACACCTACCATCAGCTCCTTACTTTACCGCACAGACCCCTGTGCTACTCATACGTTGAGTTGGCGAGGGTGGGTATCGAACTAGGAACCTTGTGGTTTCAAGCCGAACACTTTAAAATTAACCCGGCCCCTATATATATATATATATATATATATATATATATATATATATATATATATATATACAGTTATTTACAAATCTTAGCTTAGATTCTAACTTTGTAACCATTACACCACGTGTGGTGCTCAAAAATAGATAATTATATAGAAAGTTATGAACAGACTAAGATATGATCGTACTAATACACACACACACACACACACACACACACACATATATATATATATATATATATATATATATATAATCATCCACAGACACAAGTTTCGACTTATCAAGTCTCTTCAGTGTGGCTAGACATTTTGTGAACTACCTACAGCCTGGATAGAAATCTGATCGTTTCAGCAGCAATCGGACAGCTTAACCGCTTGGCTATCGTCACCCACAGAATGCAAAGGGGATTTTAACTGTTTTAATACACACATCTGTATATATGTAAAAGGCCTTCATAAAGTGCTCAATCCCTTTTATAGGAGAGCGTTGCGTTTATGTTTTAGTTGGCGGTCGTCAGCGAAATCCCCTCCAAATTGCTCAACCCCTGGGGGGGTGGTGGGGAGCATATATAGTCATCCACAGACACATGGTGTAATGGTTAGCAAGTTAGATTGACAAACCGAGAGTGAGTTCGGGCCTCACTGGGTGCCCCTTACATTCAGCCTTGTACCACATCTAAGCCAAGCTTAGTAAATAACTATATATATGAAAACCTTATCAAAACCTCAAATTAAACGGTTTCTTCAAAATTTGACTTACAAAATAAATAAATGTAACTAATTTATGCCAGACTGTTCCAGACAAATAAAATATTCTTAATCCCCGAGCTAAAAAAAAAAAAAAACTCGGGAAAAAAAAGAAGAATTTCGCTGTTTTTGGGTGGAATGGGGAGCGGAAGTGTCGCAATGTCAAACTTATAAACAAAATAATGCAACAACTTACAAACAATTTACATATATATTACTTTGATCATATTATCTATCTATCTACCTATCTATCGATATATCGATCTATCTGTATCTATCTATCTATTTATCTTATTATGTTCATGTCTATCTATCTATGCATTCATCTATTCATCTACCTGAGTCTGTTTCTCTCTCTCTCTCTCTCTCTCTCTCTCTCTCTATATATATATATATATATATATATATATATATTATATATATATAAATTTCCTCATATAAATATATATATAATTATATGATGAGAATTTATATATATATATATTCATGTATATATATATTAGTGTGTGAGAGAGAGAGAGAGACTGGATGCGCTTGGAAACTGAGAACAAATTAAGATATAAACATATTTTTCTCTTTTTCAATTTCACTTTCCCTGCAACGAATTTTATCTTCCTTTTTGTCAATATTTCCTTCCCCAATTCTTTCGTTCTCTGCTTTTTTTCTTTTCTCATTTACATATAAAAATAGCGTTTAATTGGAAATGACCGGCGGTAGGACTTTTCGGGTTTAGTCCGTAGAGTTAATCTCACAAGTCTATTTTTAATGAATTAAAATTTTCTCAGAAAATCATTTGTTCTTGACTTTAGGTTGGACTCAAAGAATATTTTAATATTCCTGTTCCTTAATTGTATGACTGTTTTCATCTTGCAACACCCTCTGGTTAAATATGAGACCGCCCAAATCGTCTAAGATAAAATGCAAAATCTAAATAAGGATAATATGGTGTACTTTATCTGCCGATTTTTTATTTCTTATTAGTGTCGTCAACTCAGCTAAATAATGGACCATTCCATTTTTATTATAAAGAAAGAAAGGGAAGAATAAGCATATGCTACACAAAAAATATAAGGAAGAAAGAAAAAAGAAAGAAAGAAAGAAAGAGAGAGAGAGAGAGAGAGAGAGAGAGAGAGAGAGAGAGAGAGAGAGAGAGAGTAGGGGGAAAGATAGAGGGTTGAGCGCGTGAAAGCGATAACGCTAATATGTTTCAATCGAACATAATAAAAATATGAAAGGAAGGAAAGAAAAAAAAGAAGAGAGAGAGAGAGAGAGAGAGAGAGAGAGAGAGAGAGAGAGAGAGAGAGAGAGAGAGAGAGAGAGAGAGAGTTAAATCAATATTGAACTATTTGCAATAGCTTTAATGTAAATATACCAAACATTGTAATAATTGAATTATGATATTGTAGTATATACACAGGCCCTACTAGTATATATATATATATATATATATATATATATATATATATATATATATATATATACTGGTGATCTTCTGAAAAAGAGATTTTATCTTGAAAATTCAAGAATAAAGTACAGTTAACACACAACACCATTATTACCTTATTATTTTTCTTTACACCTGCATTGTGATAGCCTTCAAAATCAACCTCTAAACCAATATATACACAATGCTTCAAACAAATTATAAAACTCTCATATATATATATATATATATATATATATATATATATATATATATATAATGCTAAAGATAGTTAAAGATTACAACACGGCATTTGTAAGAAATATAGCCATAAATACATTATGAAATAATTATTGCAATAAAACATGAAATATTATTATTGGAAGAACGTAGTACTTGTAAAATTCCCCAGATTGATTCAAATCTTTTCCGTCAACAGGCATTCTTTTCTTTTTATTTATTACCATTATCTTCCAGTGGAAATAATTTACATCTTTGAAAATTAAAACCAAGCCGAAGAACACGCATCCCATAATTCATGTTGTTTTAGTGAGGCAAGCCATTATTTCCGGTCGAGAGGGCCGCCATTAGTTTTAATCTCTTTGGCAGCGTTCACCAGAAAGGGAAGTGTAAAATATGATTCATTCTCGGCGTACACGAAAACTGAGAACATGGTCCGACATGAACCTTTCCTATTTCATTGTTTATTGCTAATTAGGTAGGAACACGAAGATGCAGCTTCAAGAGCTCTTGCATATTTGGAATAGACACACACATAAATAATAATAATAATAATAATAATAATAATAATAATAATAATAATAATAAATTATATAAAAGCAAAAATAGATAGGATACAACAGAATAGCAAGTGTGTGGGAAAAGAAGAAACAGTCAATCACATAATAAGCGAATGTAGTAAACTAGCACAAAGAGAGTACAAGACTAGGCACGACTGGGTGGGAAAGGTGATTCACCGGGAACTGTGCAAGAAATACAATTACCCCATTCAATTAAATTGTATATGCACAAACCAGAATCTGTCTGGAGAATAAGATGCACAAAATTCTCTGGGACTTTGAGGTACAGACGGATCACCTAATCCCGGTCAGGAGACCAGACCTAGTGTTAATTAACAAGAAGCAGAGAACTTGTCATCTAGTTGATTTTGCCGTCCCGGTCGATCACCGAATGAAAGTGAAAGAAAACGAAAAGATTGACAAATACTTAGACCTTGCCAAAGAGCTGAAAAAAAACCCCCCTGTGGAACATGAAGGTAAAGGTAACGTCAATTATAATTGGGGCCCTTGGCTCTCAAGATTTTTGGAAAAGAGTCCGGAAGAATTGGAAATCCGAAGAAGAATCGAGACCATCCAAACAACAGCACTGTTAAGATCAACTAGAATACTCAGAATAGTCGTGGAGACTAGAGAAGACTTGCCTCACTTGCCTCCGGTGAACTACCAGTTTAGGCGGGTGTGAAAAAATAAAATAATAATAATACAAACCACAAGAATATACAGCTAGGATATAAGAATGTAATTTGGCATCGAAAAGGGTGCCATGCCCGTGATGTATAAGGGAAAAAAGAAAAGGAGGAAGGAATAGAACTACTGAATCAGGGAAACATAAGAACACTTGGAGAAAATAAGAATTACAAGTACTTGGGAATACTGGAAGCGAGTACCATCAAACAAACAGAGGTGTAAGAACAAGAAAACCTTATGGATACCAAGCTCTGCAGCAGAAATCTCGTCGATGGAATAAACACTTGGCCTGTCCCTGTAAGATACGTTGGACCATTCTTAAAATGGACCATTCTTAAAATGGACAATGGAGGAACTCCGACAGATGGACTAAAAGAGACTTATGACAATCTACAAGGAACTACATTCGAGAGACACATAGATAGATATATGTGTCAAGAAATAAAGGATGACGAGGTCTTGCCAACATTGAATATATGTGACAATTCAAATACTCGAAGAATACATTATAAAAAGTAAAAGAAAGACTAATTACAGCAGACAGCAATAGCAATAGCACCAAATGAAGAAGTAGAAAAACAACAAAAACTAGAAAACAGAAATGAGAAGAAAAGCAATTCTTCAAACGACAAATTGGGGGATTGCACATGAAAAGACCTGGGCATAGTTAAGAAGAGGAAACCTCAAGAGAGAAACCGAGTCTATTATAATTGTTGCACAAAACAATGCCATAAGAACAAATTATACCGAAGAAAAAATTGATAAGACACAACCGAACAGCAAATGTAGGGTGTGTGGTGACAGAAATGAGACAATATACCATATATATAACGATGTAGCACAACTAGCATAACGAGAATACAAGATACGCACGATTGAGTTGAAAAGGTGATCCACTGGGAATTGTGCAAAAATAAATTTTTACCATACAACAAAAAAGTGTGAAAATGAATGAAAACGAAAAGATAGACAAATACAGGGAACTTGCCTGAGAATTGAAAAAGCTACGGAATATGAGAGTGAAATTGATACCAATTGTAATTGGTTCACTTGGAATGGTCCATAAATGTTTAGAAAATAAACTAAAGGAACTGGAATCAACAGAAGAATTGAGACCATCAAGACAACAGGATTCTTTGAAATCGGCAAAAATACTGAGAAGTGTCCTAGTTCTGAGAAGACTTGCTGTCACTCAGTCTCCAGTGAAAGACATTCGCTGGTGTGAAAAACTGATAAGGAGTGAATAATAATAATAATACGAGGAAACCACAAAGAGAAACTGAATCCCTAATAATTGCAGCACAAAATAATGCCTTAAAGACAAATCATATCAAAGCAAAAATTAATAAGACCCAACAAAAAAGTAAATGTAGACTGTGCGGTGACAGAGATAAGACTGTAAACCATGTACTCTGCGAATGTAGTAAACTAGCACAATGGGAACAAAACTAGTCACGAGTGATTCACTGGGAATTATGCAAAAAATTAAACATACAAAAATGGTATGTGCATAAACCAGAAACTCTTCTTGAGAAGGAAATGCATGAAATTCTCTAGGACTTCGAAATAAAGATGGATCACCTTATCCCAGCAGGAGACCAGTCCTAGTGTTGATTAACAAAAAAGAAAGAACTTGTAAACTGGTGAATTTTGCAGTTCCAGTAGATCACTGGGTGAAGATGAAGGAAAACTAAAAGATGGATAAGTACTTGGACCTTGCCAGAGAACTGAAAAAAGCTATGGAATATGAAAGTCAAAGTGATACCAATTGTAGTTGTGTGCTTGGAACAATCCCAAAAAGTTTTGAGAAAAGACTGGAAAATCTGGAAATCAGAGTAAGAATTGAGACCATCCAGAATACTGCACTGTTGTAATCTGCTAGAATACTCAGAAGAGTCCTGAGGACACTTGTTGTCACTCAGATTCAGCTAATGCTGGTGTGAAAAACCAATAATGATAATCTTGCTTTGGTGTATCTGATCAGTTGAAATGAGTTGTAAAATGCTGAATAGGTGTTTTAACATAACCGACTTTGGGGAGGCACAGTTCACACCACGTGAGCCGTACGTGAATTTACAACGAGATTTCATCGATCAACAAACAGAATTTCGATCAAGATAAACAAATCGCATAATCTAGCATCTTTTATGCTTCAGGGCATTTACAATCCTCTGTCACAAACCGCTCGGCTTTGGTGGACGTATTAACGATCTCGCCAGATATTGCACGCATGCGCAAACTCGTACTTGCGTGTCTGCCGCAGTTGGCAGTGGCGTTTGTCTTGAGATTTAGAATTATCAAATCTCCATGAAAAGTGATAGAAGTTGGGATGAAAATCATTGTTGGTTACCAAAATCGTTACACCAATGGCGTGTGCATACAAATACACCCAGATAAGCAAATAGTAATCATTCAATAAATAAGGTGAAATATTGCCTATGGAATTGGTGCTACATAAAGAATTAGGGGTAGCCTATTCATTTTGTAATGTAATGTAAAATACCCCTATTTATTGAATGATATATATATATATATATAAAGGTATTTCACATTACATAAGAAGATGAATAGACTACCCCCGTTCATTTACTCGCCTGTTGTTTACAGACTTGAGTTCTCTGGTATTGTAAAAACATATATCCTGTAAGTATGTATCAATCAATTGTTCACTGTGGACTGACAGTCGCTGACGGCCATAAGGGTAAGGAACTTGGCAGACGAAAATTCTGTCGGGTTTCACTCCTGGCTAGAGGTAGCTGTTAAGAAAGTCGAGCCGCACTGATGAGACGTAAACGTCAAAACACGTGTCTGTGGATGACTGATATATATATATATATATATATATATATATATATATATATATATATAGTGGTACCTTGACTTACGATTTAACTTGTTCCACTCGTAACTCAATGCTCGTATATCAAATTTTTCCCCCTTGAAATAAACTAAAATGCCATTAATCCGTTCTAGCCCACCCCAAACACCTTAATTTTTTGTTACTTTTTATATAAGAAAAATTGCCCTGTATCGTATAAAAAAACATAGTAAAATAGAATGTAAAGAATTATGTGCTGCAATAGGATTGTTCTGATCGTATTCTTCAAATGTATCTAATGACAAACACCCAACCCTTTTTTATCATATGGGTGATAGAAGGTTGTAGCTAAGGGTCAACCACCAGTTTATTCTACCAATTTATTAATGCACATGAAGTTAATGAAAATTATTTCTACCAGTTTATAAAACAAAAACAAATAAAAATGTCTACCTACAAACTATTTGCCGAAAAATCACATGCACACAAACAAAAACAAGATTTTGCATTAAATAGTCCACAAGGGTTGATATGCCATTAAACAAAATAACCAACCAGCCAGCCAGCCAACCATCTAATATTCCCAAATATTTGGTTCTTCTTCTTCTTCTTCTTCTTCTTCTTCTTGTGTATTTTTGGAAATAGTTAAATTAAATTAATTGGAGATTACATGATTAATAATTATATGAATAATTAAATTCTATCGATAATTGCATTAATCACTATCAGGTTCTGCCGAAAGTTATTTTTGACTGCGTCTGCTTTTACAAACCAATTTATCAATAATGAAATAAAGAATTGTATGGAATAATACAAATGTTAGTATTGCAGTTATTACAATTTATCAACCACCAGGAATATGTATATATATATATATATATATATATATATATATATATATATATATATATTCATGTCAGGTCGCACAAAGCGCTATGGGTATTATGTAACCCCGTACTACCTGCTCCATAGTCGGATCATCGGCCACTAAACCGGTACCCCCACCAAGCTTGCCTGGTGAGGAGGGTGGCTAGACACACAGCAGGATGAAAAACAAAACCTGTGAAAGTGTGGAGGAAGCTTCTCGCTCAATGACCATCTAGCACATTAACGCGAGAACATAGAAATACCTAGGTTGGTATCCAGGCGCGTAATAGTCTAAATAAGCCCCGCTGCCTTGTGGGTATCCTCTGGATAGGAAAAGGCTAAGGGAGAAAACCCTGACAGAAATCACGGGTTGGACTCCGTTAGGCAGTTCAGTATGTAAAACACTATCTGGCAACTCCTGCAGCCAAACTGACGCCGAATGTATTGGTTCACCACTCCTTCGGATCACGCCAGCAACGCAGAGAGATGGGGGGGGGCTGTCATTTGGGTAACCCAGGGCCTCCATATATCTTGCCCAGGTTCGTTATATATATATATATATATATATATATATATATATATATATATATAAGGTGGACTAAAGTGATGGAACAAATAGGAACATATGTTATATGTTTATTTTCTTTTTATTGTTTTCAACTAGTTTCGATCTTAGGTCATAATCGGGAGAAAAAGTTTTTGGGGAAATCTTTTTTAGAAAGTTTTTAAAAATTGATATGTCATAAAAGAAGCAACGAAAAATGTTCTGCGGTCGTAGTATATCCATTTATTTTATAAAAACCATCCCCAGGTTCAAAATTGATCTTCGTATATATATATATATATATATATATATATATATATATATATATATATACATATATATATATATAAACTTTCCCATTTCGAGAGTGCCTCTCCGAAAACAAATAAAAAGTAGTACCTACATTGGTCACATTACAACACTCTCCCGTCGTCTCACATTCCACCTCTTTGATGCTAGCACCATAAAACAACATTTAATTACAAAACATACAAGTTCACATCCCCTGACATAAGGAAGATTCTCACCGACAATACCAAAATCCTTTATAAAAATAACAATAAAAAACGACAACAAATTCTCGAGATGATCTGTTTGAAAAACAACAAACCTAACATTAATAAAATAGCATTTAACACCGGCACTAATATACTAAATATATGTAATAACTAATGCACTAATCCTAGCACCCCGCAACTACAATAATCCCTTCTCGCTGAATAAACCTCGCACCACAAAACATAAATAAAATAGGATTTTACACTGGCACTAATATATTAAACCTATCTGATAACTAACACACTAATCTTAGCAACCCTCAAAAATAATGATAGATTCTCCTAATTTGAATGAACAATGAATAAATGAATGAATAAATTCAAATAACAAAACTGAACACGCTACAATACTACCACCTACAATCCCCTGATGGTCGAAAGCGCTTGTGTAGAAATTACGGGACAGATTCTCTACCATCTTGATCCCGATTTGCAAAAAATACCCTCACCCCATATATATATATATATATATATATATATATATATATATGAGAAGTAAACAAACAATGTGTTTGATATGGCCTAAGCCGACAATTTTTGGGAGAATATGTGCTTAATTGAACTCACACCTAATTTGAGAATTAATTAGTTGATAATTAATGAATTAGGCGAATATATCTGTTCAAATGTAAAGCGCAAACAAATCGAGAAAAAGTCAATCTCTGTATGTACATTTCGGCCTATTATTAGAATCCCCGCCTGTCAGCCTGGCAGTTATTGTTCGAATCACGCACAAAGCGGCTTCCAGTCTATAACTCTGCTGATGAGGCATAATAGACCGAAATGTACATACAGAGATTGACTTTTTCTCGATTTGTTTGCGCTTTACATTTGAACAGATATATTCGCCTAATTCATTAATTATCAACTAATTAATTCTCAAATTAGGTGTGACTTCAATTAAGCACATATTCTCCCAAATATATATATATATATATATATATATATATATGAGTATGCGCGCGCGCGCGTGTGTGTGTGTGGGTGAGTTAGTGAGTAAAATAGAAATGAATCTGACGGATATGTTGAAAAAATGATTGGAAGAAAAATATATATATACTTTGGTTAGGATGAAATTTATTGCTGGTATTTAGTCAACACGTGTTTCGATCAGGCTTTGTTTACATGTACGGAAATATTCGATTTAAAATTATTTTAAATACAAAAATATCAGACTTGCAAATTACAATCTTCTTCAGGACACAGTGTGGTCGATTTTTTAAAATATATATTTTTCTTCCGATCATTTTTTAACACACACACACACACACACACACACACACACACACACACATATATATATATATATATATATATATATATATCTGTGATGAAGGCATTTGGCTAATGAGCTTTTCATGAAGTTTCGGAGTGACTCATCGGCTGGTTTATTCATTTATATAGATGTTTGTGACTATCACATTTTATTTCAAGGCTGAGTAATTAAGTTTCAAATAAAATAAAAATGACTCATGTGTTTGTGAACTTTTAATCCATTTATCTTCTTGTTTTTCAGATATTGATGTTATGTTTATATATTTTTCAATTCTTTCTACCATGGGAAACCTTGCATCTCTCTTAAAATCGTAATCGTTTAAGCGGAAATGTTGCTGTACAAGTTTTAATTTGCTGTAATCTATTGATTTGATTCTGTTTCTATAGTTATCTATCTATCTATCTATCTATCTATCTAAAGGACAATTGGTGGGTATGTATGTATGTCCAGATGAAACTACAAAAATAAAACAAATAAAAACAAAGTAAATACATATACACATGAAATATCATCAGTTCCTGCTTTTTGTGCAAAATTTATGAAGATTTGATTTATATTCGAAGATATTTAAAACCAAAATATACATAGAAATAGCATTGAAATATGTGTTTACACATGAGTTAAAAAGAAAAAAAATGAATAGCCAACAAGAATGAATAAAACAAAAATGTCTTCGGCATAAAATAACCCAACAAGGGTTGGCATGCCGTAAAATCCAATCAACCAACCAACCAAAGATTTAGTGTCAATTTGAAGAAAGAATTTGAAGCCAGTCTCGATACTTTTTGAACGAAAATGTTTTGTCGAAACAAAAGATTGTGTAAGTACAGCAACCCCCCCCCCCCCCAACCCCATCCATACTCACCAGAAGAAAAGAAAAAGCTTAGGGTGACTTTTCTTCTTATTGAACCGGGAAAGTAAATAATTCTCTCATTTATCACAAGAATTAGTTGAGTTAAAAAAATGAGGAATCCTTTCATCGGAAATTCAAAGAACAAAAATGTCTTGCTCCCTCCCCCCAAAAATTTATAAGATCTTTTTTTTGTTGATATTTTCTGGTTTCTCTTTAGAGAGCACATAGTATTATGGTGAGTCCACAAATTCAATCCCACCTCCAGGGACCAAAGTTGAGACTCAGCTGGTAAGAGCGACACTGAATTCCCATCACTATTGTTCACTGAAGCTTGTGGGTGTAGAATGGCTTAATGGAAAAAAATAATTACTTTCAGACCAAAATCATGTTTAGCTTTTATGAAATGTGTCAATAGTATAAGAAATCTATCGCTTGTACTCGTGTAAGAGTCGATGATTTTCAACGATACGATATTAGTATTTGAGAATGTGTTTTGGATCTACAGAATGATCAAATGAAAGAAAATAATCATTTTAAAACCAAAGTCATGTTCAACTAAGCGTTTATAAAATTTGTCAGTAGAATTAGAAATCCATCGCTTGTACTCGTGTAAGAGTCGATGAATTTCAACGATTCTATGTTGACATTTGACGATGTGTTTTGGATCTACAGAATGATCAAATGAAATAAAATAATTATTCTAAGACCAAAGTCATGTTCAGCTTATATAAAATGTCTCAATAATATATCTTTCGCTTGTACTCATGTAAGAGTCGATGATTTCCAATGAAAATAAGTTAGGGTTTGAGTAAGTGCAATTGATCTACGGAATGACAAAAAAAAAAAAAAAAAATAAGAAAAAAAATGTATTTAAGACTAAAATCAGATTCCTTTTATAAAATGTCTGTCTCTCAATGGTAACCTATTCTGTACAGGGAAATATCAATGTTGACTAATTTTATACACGCATATATTTATCGTGCGTACTTGTGTAAGAGTCGATTATTATCTGCTTAAACTTTATCTAAGAACATTAATTGAGAGATATACAAGATTCCTTTTATATGCCTCTCAATGGTAACCTATTCTGTACAGCGACATATCAATGTTGACTTATTTTATACACGCAGATATTTATCGTGCGTACTTGTGTAAGAGTCGATTATTATCTGCTTAAACTTTATCTAAGAACATTAATTGAGAGATATACAAGAAAAAAACATTTCTAGTAATAAATTTCCAATATGAATTCAAGAGAAATATTAAACTTAGCGGATGCGTGTATTATGCGAAGATTATTGAATGTGAGTTTTTTTTACATAATAGAAAATTTGTTGGCAATAAAAAAGATATTAAAAAACATACATCAGTCTTAAGTTGATGTCTACATTACACAAAATCGATAATCGGATTTGATTTCTTTAAAACTCACACAACAATACAGAAAACAAGATATCTATATTATGGTATTTAAATATACATAGGTACCAGCCAGTCATTTTCTTTTCGTACTAGTACCTCTGTTAACGTTGTCCTCCCACTACCTTATTATTGTGTATGCAATATCCATGCATGAGACGATTTAAATACACACAGGTGTCAACCAGTCAGCTTCTTATCGTACGACTAGTGTATGTTGACAATGTCCTCTACTAGCTTATCGTGTATAAGATATCTAATCATCATCATCATCATCATCATGTCGCGCTGGCAGCACGGATATCCATGACAATCTCTCGCCATCCTTCCCTATCATTCATTGCCTCCGGGAGGTCCTCCGCGCAGCATCCAGTATCCACGCAGAGTTGATTTATGTACGTCTTTGCTGGGCAACCTATTCTGGCGTGCCGATGTGATGGCTTCCACAGAAGAACATCAATTATGAGTTCATCCTTGCTTCTCCAGCAGTGTTCAGCGTATCTGTTCGCCTCACACAAATGGTTTGTGTGATATGGGATGTTGTTTCCACGTCTTGCACGCAGCATTTTCGTATGAGATGATTTAAATATACACAAGTGTCAACCAGCCAGATTCTTATTATACGACTAGTGTATGTTAACATTATTCTCCAACTACCTTATTATCGTGTATATAATATATCTATTCATGAGATGATTTAAATATACATAGGTATCAGCCAGTCAGGTTTTTATCGTACGACCAATAACTCTGTTGTCGTTAACCTCTTACGATAATCCTTAACTTTCCTCGTAAATTCCTACCATAAAATAAACTGAACCCTCATTTTATGTCCGTGTTTTTGCAATAAATGTTTTATTTTTCTAGCACCGTTATTTTACAATATTAAATATATTTTCTTTATTTAAAAAAAACATTTATTGCAAACATATTTAAAACATTTATTGCAAAAACACGGACATAAAATAAGGGTTCAGTTTATTTTATAGTAGGAATTTACGAGGAACAAGTTGAAGATTACCACTCTTACTACCTTATTATCGTGCATTCAAAAGGAAGAGACAAAATACGTGTCGGACAGTTAGACCATTATCCTAAGAAGCCAATGGTACACTTAATAAATAATGTCCAATTCTATAAATGTTTATTTAAATTGTGATTTCTTTTGTATGCACGTATATCGTTAGTGGTCGTCGTGGTGCAATCTTCATCATCGTAGGAAATGGACACGGTAAAGCAAGTTGAAATCCTGGACGAGGCTGTTAGCATTTTGCATTATCGCTTATATCCTTGGGTATGCATCCAACTATTCTCCTTCTAGTTATGATTAGGACAGACTGGCCTCTTCAACCTTGGTAAGTCAACTGATCTAGGAGAATGAAAACTCTGAATTCAGACCCGTTCAACTCCACATCTTGCTTGTGTAGAGGGGTTAAGCAAAAACATATATCAATATTGACTTATTCTGAATTCGTACACATCAATGGTGACTTATTCTGTACACACACACATATCAATGTTGACCTATTCCGATATCTATCGTGCGTACTCGTATAAGAGTCGATTATTCTCTGCCTAAACTTTATCTGCAAAAATTAATTGACAGATCTACAAGAACCCCCCCAAAAAAAAACAAACATTTCCAGTGATAAATTTCCAATATGAATTCAAGAGATATATTAAACTTAGCGGATGCGTTTATTATACGAAGATTATTGAATGTGAGTTTTTTTTACATAATAGAAAATTTGTTGGCAACAAAAAAGATATTAAAAAAACATACAGCAGTTTAAGTTGATGTCTGTATTTACACAAAATCGATAATCGGATTTGATTTCTTTAAAACTCTCACAACAATACAGAAAACAAGATATATATGAGCCGATTAAAATATACATAGGTGTCAGGAATAAGTTTTAAAGTTAAACTCACGGATAGGGTTAACTTTTATCCAGGAAATAAAAGAAAATTAAGGATGTTGGATTATGTTATTGGTATAAGCCATAGACAATTTCCCGCCTGAAATATTTAGCAATTTAGCGTTGCATTCTGGGAAAATAAAATAGTCTAATTATCATAAAATACCTGACCAATGTCAGCCATTTAATTTGAAGTTTGTCTCCAGGACTGGATATGCTGAAAACTGGGACACCTCATGTAGCCTAATAGTTCGCAAGCTACCTATGCAAAACATTGTTAATGAGTTCGATTCTCACTGGGTGCCCCATGCTTCTGGCCTCGTGCCACATCTAAGCTAAGCTTAGTAAATAACTATTTGAGCACCTCACGTGGTGTAATGGTTTGCAAGTTAGATTCGCAGACCATTGTTAATGAGTTCGATTCTCACTGGGCGCCCCACACTTCTGGCCTTGTGCTATATCTAAGCAAAGCTTAGTAAATAACTATATGCTGAAAACAGGATATTGACTGGAGACATTGCTCAACCATTTGTGAGTTAAGAAAGTTTATCCCCTGTATTGTCGTTTGATATATCAAACCCTTTAATAAAGGATTAATCAAATACCTTTATAGTGTATTTAATCTAAACAACAAAGATGATTTATTGGTTTTAACAGCACGCCAACCCGACCGGGGTTATTTTATGCCAATCGGTAAATTATGAGGGATGATTGGATTTATTTTAGATAACTATTTACAGGATTTTTTTTTTACTGAATAGTTAATCATTGATAATGTGCGTGAACAGAATGGACAACTATTGATATTTGCATCTACAGAAAATCTTACCATTGTTATGTGCGTGTCTTTTTTTTCCAAGAATTTTCCAAGAATTTTGAGAGTAAATTGTCTGCTATTGTTTGTTTCTAAATGGATTGGAAATCGCTCTGAGGGATAAGTTTATCGGGCAAAGTTCAAGTTTATTGTTACATTTTTTGGTTTAATTTTATTTCTTTCAGGGAGGACAAAATGTCATATATGTTGATATTTTTTAATATATCTCTCATGTTGTTTGTGTTGTCTGATAACAGCAAAATCATCTCATTCGATTAGAATGGGCCGGTTTTCTTGTTTAAGAGAAAATGAGTGCGCTAGTTTTGTGTGACCAATTCGTAGTTAGGATATATGATTTGTTCTTTTCTGGACTTTCTGAAGACTGGTTTCCATTCTCCTATATTGGGTTTCACTGAGAAGAATTTGTTATATACAGGGTGGCCCAAAAATAACTTTACAATTATTACGTAGGCAATTTATTTTAAAATACAAGTATATTTCAAGCATTAAGCAGAAACTTTTTAATCTCTCAAATCCTCCAACTATCTCCATTCGACATAGCAATATTCTTCAAACCTTTCCAAAACACTTCCGACACACAGTGCGACACAAATTCCGATCTTAATTTCTTTTTCCTATGTGGCTTAAGATCCAGCATAGTAGAATTTTTAAAATTATACATGGTGTCCAGTCTGTTTTCGTGTTCAACAACAAAGATGAAGAATATTCAGAAGTCTGAATAATTCATAGAATAATGACGAAACATCATCCGAGAACTAGAGACGATGAAAAAACCGACAGAGGTCGAACCATTGCGTTTGAAACGACAAAGACGAGGATTTTAATCTGATACACCACCCTGTCGTCTGAGGCTGTAGAATACGCCGACTGACCTCTGCTAAGAAGTAAAATTTCCCGGTGGAATCACCTGTTGGTCGTGGGTGGCGACCTATGATGCTTTAGGACGGAATCTCGGTAGATGACCAGTCCGTGATATACAGCATTTCACTTTGGCCCTTACTTAGGCAAGACGGTCGGTAGGAGAGGTCCCCTCTGATTAATCGGCTGGTCACGTCAAGCACATATATGATTGTCTCGGCCCTATTGCCTTTATGTCAACCTCCTAATCTTTTTATCATATGTGCTAGAAGGCGGTGGCTGGGGTCTTTATAACGTTAAACTGCATTTAATAGTGAGTTTCCAATTCGGTAGCTCGGTGCAGTGTAGAGTGTCCCTTTACTCCCAGGTCCCCTCTGGCCTACAGTGGTAGTATCAACCAGGGTCCCATTATGAAAAATTATGAACTTAAAAAATGTTTTAAAAATTGCGTAAAAAAATTGAATACCCATAAAGAATGAATAAAACAAAGCGTCCTCAGCATAAAACCCAACAAGGGTTGACATGCCGTAAAATTCAACCAACCTTAAAAGTAAAGTCGTTGAGGTGGCCTAAACACGTTATCCGCCAGACAGCGAGGGAGTATATCCCCCTTTCCCTTGCGCTAGACCAAAGAGATTGTTTTTTAGCGTCTGAGGTGGAGTGCCACACCTACCATCAGCTCTTCACCTCACCACACACATCCCTGTGCTACTCATACGCTGAGTTAGCGTGGGCCGGTATCGAACCAGGAACCTTGTGGTTCCCAGGCGGACGCTCTACCGACTGAGCTAAACCAACCAATCCGATGCCATTCATGGAATATTGAACATTTTCAATTTATAGAGCAAGGCAAAACCAACCAACGAACGGGAGGTTTTCATTCCGGACATTTCAAGAAGAAATAGCATTTTGGCCTTTCTCGATTCTTGACAAAACGAAGAACACGCAGGAATTGTATTGGTATTTGCGTCGCGATATTTCTGCAACGAATAACTTTTATTTTCGGTTATCTGAATTGATTACAGACAGAAGCACCGAAGCGACTGATGTTTGTCGGCTGGTGCAATTCAATTTGATCCGAAGAATCAGGCTATCAAACTATGGAAGCACATTGGTGAAGCAAAGGTCAAAATGACGATTGGTGGCGCCGTGATTCCGCCCGGCGATGCCAATTTTAGGATACAACTACCGGAATGGGCGAATTTTTGAAAAGCTCACCGCTACTAGATTTTGAATTTCGATCTTTGAGACTATTTTACCAAATTTAGAATAAGCTGGGCAAAATTTGGGGCTACTAATGAGAAAGAAAGTCAATACTTCAATATTATACATTTATAGTCTACTAATATATATTGATGTCATTACATCATCATCATCATCATCATCATCATCATCATGCACGATTTCCCACGACTCTCTCTTACCACCAGTACTTATCGGTCGCCACTCCTGGCAAGTCCTCCGCACGGCGTCCAGTATCTGCACAGAGCTGATCAATATAATTGTTTACTAGTCTGTCAACGCTGTTGTATTCATGTTTACGTGTCCACAAAGAACGTCACTTATTAGTTTCTCCTTACTTCTCAATCCTGTTCATGTTTTTTTCTTCCTACTTGAATGGTTTGTGTGATAGGAGGTAAGTGGTCATACAATTGCTTTTTTGTGGGGGGGTGTTTCCAGGATTTGTAGTAGTTCACACCTAGATTTTTCTCCAAGCGTTTCGTTAAATACAATGGGTGCAGCCATATAGTCGTATGGAAGAATTCTTGTTTTATTTTATAAGAGAGATCAGATTTCCATATAATCGATAATCTATCAATACCGGACCATGCATTTTTTATGCTTGTATTGACATTGCTTTCTTCAGATGAGATACTACTACCTATGTATGTGAACTAGTTTACTAATTTCAGAGACTTGTCATCCTTTGTGGAGATGTCTCCATTTTGTTTAAAACCTATAAATTTTGTTATTTCAGTTCACAGAGACCAATGCCTCTTGCTGTGTTCTCTATGCAATGATTCGGCTTGGGCATGTGTATTTGCGAGAAACACTAGAATATCTACGTCGGCCACATCTGTAATAATATCTGCGGGGTGTTGTCTACTTCTTGCTATTTTTAATGAAACCGTTTTACTTTATTTGTGCTATATATATATATATATATATATATATATATATATATATATATATATATATATGAGATGTAGTTTAGTGTCCTGCCTGTGTGTGTGTGTGTGTGTGTGTGTGTGTGTGTCGTGCTGTCTGTTTTTGTCTGTTCCATATTTATATTTTTGAAGTCTTTTCACATACTCTTTCTGTAACGAGACTCTCAAAAGAAGTGTTAGAAGGTATCAGTAGAAAATGTACATTTGAAATCTATCTATCTATCTATCTATCTACCTGTCTGTCTGTCTGTCTGTCTATAGATAGATAGATAGATAGATAGATAGATAAGGTGGGCTCAAAAGTAGAATAAGTGTATTGATTTATCAATGATTTTAATTAGTTATAAAATCTATTTTCTATATGTGGTGTAAAGATTTTTTTTTAATCACGAGAGAGGGTTATCAATTCGAAGTAGGTGAGGGTTGGTTCTTCGATGTCCCTCTGTTTCTCCTTAGATCTTCCTCTTCCCTGCTTATTTCGCTAACCTTCTTTTTTGTCCATGTCACTCACGACCTTCCTCTTACGCACCCCCCCCCCCATTAAAAAAAAACATATCTCTCCTGCTAGCACGTTGTAACATCAAATTCGCCGAGACGAATCTATCAATTTCTAGATTTGACTGTATTTTATCCTTTCTTCCAAATCAAATAATGATTTGTATTTATGATTTCCTCGGATATCTTTCTATAAAAGAAAATCCCTTATTAGCATTTTTTCTTCATTCATTCAAATCTATATATTAATACTCTTGTTCATTAATCTTGCGACAGTTATGATCTTGCAAAACGCCCTGGTTAAAAATGAGAACGTCCAAATCATAAATCCTGATTATCTAGTGTCGCTTATCCGCCGAATTCTTATTTCTTATCAGTGTTGTCACTTAATATTGGACCATTCCGTTTTCGTTATAAAGAAAGGAAGGACATGCTGCACAGAAAAAAATATGATAAGAAATGAATAAAGAAAGAAAGAGAATAGGGG
Organism: Doryteuthis pealeii; assembly: GCA_023376005.1. Taxonomy (NCBI): domain Eukaryota; kingdom Metazoa; phylum Mollusca; class Cephalopoda; order Myopsida; family Loliginidae; genus Doryteuthis; species Doryteuthis pealeii. The sequence goes on from CM042155.1 coordinate 49,818,594, forward strand.
AAAGATAGAGACAGGGGATGAGCGGGCGGAAGTGATAACGCTAATCTGTTTCAATCGATCACAAGGAAAAGATGAAAAGAAGGAAAGAAAGAAAAGAAAAGAGTGAGAGATTATTATAATTTTTACATATTGAACTACTTTACAATAGCTCTTACGTAAACATATCAAACATTGTAATAATTGAATTATCATGCTATGTTATTTCCATAGGTCCCTCTAGTCACTTAATATTGTATGAGGGAAAAGATTTTTGAGTTTTTTAGGGTTTTAATATTTGAAATTTTGCGTGGAAAAATTTGTATTATCGTCTACAAATATCAAAGAGAAATTAATTTCCTGTTCGAATGCACTGAGTGGTCAAAAATACATATATCAAATGTTCTGGGAGCTGCTTTTTTTTTGCACAAAAATTGATACTTTTATTTACTACTAACAACAGCTACCCAGCGTCGCCAGGGTAGAGGGAGGAAAACCCTTTGGTGTATTGATTTGTTTACTTTTGAGATTTACAAATGCTGGACATTTTTAAGTAGAATTTCAATGCTATTTCTATGTATATTCTAATTAAAAAAAATATTTAATATAAATCAAATCTTCAAAATTTTGCACAAAAAGCAGGGACTGGCGATATTGAAATGTGTATGTATATTTACTTTGTGGTTAATAGTTTTATTTTCATAGTTTCATCCGACATACATAGCAATAGCATAGTCCCTTACAATCCTATAACCCCACCACTAGAACCATTCCTCTCATCAGCCCTCAAATGACTCATTAACCCCGCTGCAAGTCCATAAAGTTTGATGCAAATATGACATAGGAAGGACGTCATTCCCGTTGTATCAGATGATAAAATTTTATCCGGACATACATACATACATACACACCAACTGTCCTTTATATATAGATAGATGGAAATCTAGCGGTATTCCATTAAGGTTAAGAACCACACTTAACTGTAAGATGCCTGATACTCTTCGAGTGCAAATCGTCGGATTTGCCTCTAAGTCTTGGAGTACGGCCTCCCGGAATCCACGGTTTTTGGCCAACCTGATATTACCTGATAGTTGAGGTTGTTGCAACCCAAACAAAATTTCTTGAACCATCTGGTTACAGTACTGTGATCAATTGCGACTTGACCTTTCGCACAACAAATGTTATTGGCTGTTCTTCACTGGCACTAGATAATTATAATATTGCATACCCCTTCTTCTTTACTTACTTGGACATCTATTCTTCTGCTGGCCGTCTTGGTATGCTTCTGATCGTCTTTGGTATATCTTCATCTATCTTGACTTGGTCTGGTCTAGCGTCTGGAGTTGACTTGGGGACTTCGGTCTGGTTTTCTGTTACTATGTTCTTGCTGGCTGGTCGTCCTGGATTCATTTCTTAGTCTTGTTACCAAGACATTCATCAACCACAAGAACATATTACTTATACAAACTTCTATTTCCTTAACTATACATTTCATGTAACTAAATATCTGACTAACATAGCGCGCGTGAGTTCCAGTTTTAGGCAGGACCTAAAATGGCCGACTTCTCTGCCTGACGTCTAACTGAAAACTCGGGACCGAACAGGTCCCACGTGACTTCACGTATTTTGGCGGGCTTCTGTAATTTTCCATGGAAGGACCCGGCCATGGTATGAAAAGGGTCATCCCCTCAGAATTACAGGGGATTGACAATAATCTTATGCAACCGCATAGATTATGTAACAAAACTCGTAAAGCATAAGATACCGAATTAGACTACGTTGCACGTCGATCTGTGCGGCTTTCAAACCCCACACGGAGTGAAACAAT
>CM042155.1:49825397-49832897 GCA_023376005.1 Doryteuthis pealeii
TCTTGAATAGATAGATAATCATAAGCTGTTGCATCGTCATATTATAATACTTACTTGCAGGACCTGTCGATATACCAAAGTATGATAATTCAATTATTAAAACGTGTGATACCTTCCTTTATCTCCATGAAGTTTGTTTTATTTTACGGCATATCAACCTCGGTGGGTCACTTAATGCCGACTAAGTTTTGAAATAAATTCATTCTTAATGGATGCTCAATTTTTTTTATAAACACATTTTTCTATTTAACTCATAGATGGGACTCTAACAGGTACTACCACTCCGGTGGACCAGGGAGCAATGGTGATTAAGGGTGCTCCACATCCCCATGCACTGCTCAGCCACTAGAATTCTGTCCTTAAGCATCACGGGTCGCCACCCAAAGCCAACAGGTCGCTTTATTGGAGATGGGTCTTAACCTTCTACAGAGGTGCAGTCGGTGTATTCTAAATCCCCAGCCGACAGGGCAATTTTCATGAAGTATTCCGTACAGATATCATTACACGAAAACAATAAGTGTTCGCCATGTTTGCTCATTTGAATCGATAAACAATAAAACCTAAATTTTGAGAACTATCTCAATTCAACCTTAGGTTTATTTTATTCATTGATATCAAAGGCAAATACAATTGACCATTGTGTTGTCTCGTTCATCCCAGTCGCTCCGTCAAGTTTTAGTCGTGAAAAATCGAAACCGGGAGTAAAAGAATTTCTACGTTTATATTTAATTTTTCTTATTATTCAGCGAGGATATTAATTATCAAGGGGAGGTAACCGACCATGTCCGCCATGCCGTAACAATATATATATATATATATATATATATATATATATATATTGTGTGTGTGTGTGTGTGTGTGTGTGTGTGTGTGTGTGTGTAAGATGAACAAAAGGTGATAAGACTGAAAGGAATATTTCTTTTATTGTCAGGAGGAAAAGTTATTTTAAAAATGTTTTAAATAAGTTTTCAAAGTATTTGATCAGTCAGATAAAAGGTTGAAAAAAGTACTGGTATAGTAACAAGTCCAGTGAAAATCATATTCTGCTTAAATTGACTTGTACTGTTTTTTTTTATTACAAATGATACATTTTGAAAGCCACACACACACACACACACACACACACACACACACACACACATATACATATATATATATATATGTATATCTGTGTGTGTGTGTGTGTGTGTCTATGGCGAGAGTACCTGGCTGATGAGTTGTCGATTAGGTTTGGGAGTTGTTCGTTTGAAGTTAAGTGGGTGATCGGGCTGTATATCTCTCTCTCTCTCTATCTCTCTCTCTCTCTATTATATACACACACACACACACACACACACACACATATAATATATATATATATATATTATGTGTGTGTGTGTGTGTGTGTGTGTGTGTGTGGAACTGGGAGAGATAGATAGACATGAACAGATATAGATATATGTATAGATATGAACAGATTCAGATTGATATATATATATATATATATATATATATATATATATAATATATATATATATATATATATATATATATATATATATATATATATATATCTAACCTCCCACCATATAAGGTGAACAACTGGAGACGCAGGGAATTGTTCGTGCGGCTATTGGCAACACAGTGGTGTTTTTGTGCATGTGTCTGTACCGTCCCTGTGCGCACCTCGCTGTTACACTCAGTCTTGGCACTCGTTTGTGATTAACGCCAAGTTTGAAGTTTTTGAATGCAAAAGGCATTAAACCGATTGAAATTCATCACCAATTAACGGAACTGTATGGCAAGTCATACATGGATATCAAAAACGTCCAAAAGTGGTGTAGGGAGGTTGTAACTACCATGAGTCTCAACGTTTCCTCAACACATGGCGGCGAGCTTGGTATGACATGGGCATACAAAAACTCATACAGAAAATGCAACAACCAATATGGCGATTTTGGTTTGGTTTGTTTTGTTTTACGGCATATCAACCTCAGTGGGTCATTTAATGCCGATAAAGTTTTGAAATAAATCAATTCGTAATGGATAATACAATTTTTTTATAAATACATTTTTCTATTTAACCCATAGATGGGACCCTAACAGGTACTACCACTCCGGGTCAGAGTGGACCAGGGAGCAATGGTGATGAAGGGGTGCTCCACATTCCCAAACCTCCAAAACTGGAACCTCACCATCAGATAGAGTTTAACGTCATTCCAGGACATGTAGACCCGCAGCCACCGCCTTCTAGCACCATATGATAAAAAGGGGTTGGGGCTTGCCATAAGGGCAATAGGGTTGGGAAAATCATATAGGTGCTAGGCTTGACGTGACCAGCCGACTAATCGGAGGGGGCCTCTCCGACCGCCCGTCTACAATATGGCGATTATGTAGAAAAATAGACACAGAAAGTAGCGAAGACATAAAGTCAACGGTGCTTGGTAACTGACAGTTTCTCGCCTATGTGTTTTTTTTAAACAAATAAACAAACAATAATAGATTTGAACAGACTGAGATGGATATGAGCAGATTGAGATGGATCGATATATAGATATTGCTAGATAGATAGATATGATCAGATAAAGATAGATATATATGAATAGATTGAGATAGATAGATAACGGTTGGTAGTTTTTTTCCATTTTAAGAGCGGCTCGCTACAAATGGAGACCATAAAAGCCATAGTGCTGTTTGCCGGTCGCTGAAAATTGTGATGCAGAAAACTTAATGACCTGAATCTGGATGAATATATATATATATATATATATATATATATATATATATATATATATATATATAGAGAGAGAGAGAGAGAGAGAGAGAGAGTGAGTGAGCGATTGAACATTTTTAGTTAGACCCATTAAAAACATTTCTAATTTAATTTGCTTTGATCCTGGTCGTTTGGACATTGCAGTAAAAACCGATTTAATGAGGTCTAACAGCAAGCACACACACAGACACAGACACACACACACACACACACACACACATATATATATATATATATATATATATATATATATGTATGTATGTATATATACTAGCAAACTTACCCAGTCCATGACCGGAATAAAAGGATTTTAGGGTCTTTTTTGTTTACATCTAAGGAATGTCAGACTCTAAACCCGTGAGTGGTATGAAACATTATTCTAACTAGCAAATATATGCACCCTCCGGGTGCAAGTATTTAAGTTTAAATGTAATAAAATATCGTATTAAATTAGAAAGGTTAATGAAACTAAATAAGAATTCAGATAAAATTTGAAACGGAGGGGGTATATCGAAAAATAAAACAACTGAAACTTACTATTTCATCACTTCCGTTTTTCAATGCTAAATTTTCCTAATTTAACTATTTAGTTATAAGAGGAAGTAAAGAATAAAATTACAGTTATTTCTTCTTGTTAATGAATTTCTTTTAGGATTTATTGAAGAGATTTTTTCATATCCATTAAAATAAAACCAAACAATTAGAAATCAATAATACCAAGCACATTTTTATTAAAATCAGTTTTTTAATATCAATATGCAAATTAGCTTTACGTTTACACTGAAAACTGGTATTTTGTTGTATATATAAATACAATTGCATGTTATTAGTATTTAGGTAAGGCCAACAGTATTAATAATGTCAAACAGTTTTATTATTAATTGAGGTTTAAATAGAAATACAATCATGGAGAATGTGTCGTTAATAACTAAGGAAATTGTGACTTGAATAGTAATATAGTTTCGGTTACAGACAGAAAACACACAATCTCCATTATAATAAGATTTTGGTTTTAAAGACTTTTCTTTAAAAATATGACAAAAATTTAAATTCAGTTCTTAATTGCCTCTTTAGTCACAGTGATAAATATGTATTCGTTTTGGCAAAAAAGTTAACAATAAAAATATATTCTTATTTGTAAGTGGAAAAACTGAGAATTCATTTGTTCTATAAATAGAGTTTATTTCATTAAAAAAAAAGTGTTTGAGTTACACTGATCCAAATTAATTTGACCAACAAAAAAAGTTAAGAATTCCTGTATTACAATGTTTGTTTAATTCAAGAATTGTTTATCTTTGTTAACAATTACATTTAAAATATCGTTTAAAAAAAATGAAACCCTAAATTCGTGAGTGTCTTGAAACAAAATAAAAAGGTGGTAAAAATGTATTTATTTAATTTATTTTCTTGGTTAAATTGAACTAAATTCAACCATCGTATGTCACCCAGCCGAAAGAAAAAATACCAAAAATCAAGGAATTAACTGAATTTAATGAAATTTTTAGGGTTGATATATTAATGAATAAAAGATATAATGCACCAGTTACTTTACTTTAAAAACTTTTACATTTTTTAAGGTCAGTTAACTTTATATCACGTATCTTTGAGAATCTGTGTTACGCCTAAAAAATACGTGGTTCAAATTAACTGACCTGAAAAATTGTAAAAGTTTAAAATATATTAACTGGTATATTATATATTTATATTATATATTTTATTCATTAATATATCAACACTGAAAATTTTATTAAACTCGGTTATTTCCCTGATTTTTGGTATTTGTTTTCTTTCGGCGGGGTGACATACGATGGTGGAATTTAGGTCCGTTAAGTTCGATTTAACCATTTTCTTTTTACTCCTAAAATTATTATAATAAAATGAAACTTTTTTACCCTATAAAAATCTAACATTATTGGTAGGTATAATAAAGAGAAAATAAGATGTATCCTTACAATAAAAAAGAATTAAAAAGGTAACATTTTTCTTCTTATAATTTCTTTTTTGTTTACATTTAAAATACTATCTTTTAAACGGTATTTGTTGGTTTGAAACATTTTCAAGATTTTTTTTCTCCTTCAAAAATTAAGATTTCTTTTTACAATTAGTACTACGAGGGTGAGTCAAAAAGTAATGCCATTTTGTTTAGGACAGGTATAATTACTAACACCGGATCATACTTCAAAATGAAGCTGGTCCTCTGTGGATCAGAAAGAGGGTTTGAGAAGCAAACATTATTCCAATGACGAGGAAGTGAAATCTGTAGTGAAGAAGTGGTTCAAAGAAGAGTCTACAGAATTTTACGGGGTCGGGATACATTCTCTCAATCGAAGGTGAGACATTATTATCGAGAGAAACAGTGACTAATAAATCATAAATCACAAATCAATAATTTCCGAAAAAACATTAAATTCAAATTTTGCTTATAGAATATTGTGTGATATTTAAACATGGCAGGTCTTAAGAAGAACTGATCAGTTGCATTTTTGTAATTATTAATGATGGATTGTGAAGAGTTCCATGAATAAATTATTTTTTTTATTATTGAATTATATAATTTAATCAGTAAAAATCAAAAACTAATATTTTTACTCTCCTTCTTATTTAAGTGTACGTGCAATTTGAATGCTGAATGACATCTCTTTTCGGAGTTATGAGTCGACACGAACATACCAAAACATACCAAATATATATATATATATTCTATTTTTGACTTCAGGGACAAAGGGGGAACGGGTCATATAAAAATAACGCTGTCCAATTACATAATTTTGGCTGAAGGCTTAGAGGTGAATTTGCGCACATATCTCCAATCCAATTATACATTGTTGCTAATGGTAGTAGTAAAATAAGAATTTAATTTCTTTTAATAGTAGGTAAGTTTTTTTAGAATCTTATTCTTATTTTGTTATGATCTCTCTATCTCTCTATCTATATTCGTCTGTTTAGATCTATCTATCTATCTATATCTATATCTATCCATATCTATATATATAATAAATAAGTAATCCACAGATACGTGTTTCGAAGTATCACTTCTCATCAGTGTGGTTATACCGTTTAACAGCTACCCCTGGCCGGGTTTGAGACCCGGATGAACTTTCGTTCGCCAATCCTCTTACCCGTACGGACAGAGGCAGCTGTCAAATATAGGAGAATATTTAATCGCTACATTTCTAAGCGAAAATGAATTCACTAGAGGCCTCAAACATATGTAAACAAAGCGAGGCTTAGCTGCGCGCCAGATACGGTTAATATTATATATATATATATATATATATATATATATATATATATAGGGTCATCCACAGACACGTGTTTCGACTTATCAAGTCTCTTCAGTGTGGCTAGACATTTTGTAAGCTACCTACAGCCGGAATTGAAATCCGATCGGTTGGGTGTCAGTCCGGCACCGTAACCATTAGACTGTCTTCACTTACAGAATGGGAAGGGGATTTAAACTGTTTTAATACACACATCGCTTTGCGTGTAAAGGCCGTCACAAGTGCTCCATTCCTTAGAAGAGCGTTGCGTTTACGCTTGAGTTGGCGGCCGTCAGCAAGATCCCCCCAGAGTGCTCAACCCTAGGGGATGGGAGCATATATAGGTCATCCACAGACACGTGTTTCGACTTATCAAGTCTTCAGTGTGGCTAGACATTTTGTAAGCTACCTACAGCCGGAATTGAAATCCGATAATAATATATATATATATATATATATATATATATACGTACCAGATTTACCTGCGTTGAAGATACTTTAGCATCTCAATTTTTCATTTTAAAATTTTGAAAATATAAATAAATGAATAGAAAGAAAATTAGGTTCACTGCAATACAAGAGTATACCCCCCCTCTCTCTCTCTCTCTCTCTCTCTCTGTCTACTGTCTATCTCATTCTGTTTAGATCTATTTATATATCTATCTATTACTATTATTCTCACCATTATTTGATTCCGCTATAAAATGTCTATCATAAATTTGTTGGCCACTTCAGCATTTCAATTTTTATTCCCTATCCTGAGAACCCCCCCCCCATAAACAGCCGGTTTAGCTCAGTCGTTAGAACACTTGTCGATATCGGTTCGATACCGCCCCTCGGGATTAACGTTGTTAACTTTTACGGTCCAGGGCCGAAGCCACTAGACCCCCGACAAAGATCGCGTGCCCCTAAAGTTACAGCGCCCTCTGTGACTGTGAAGGCCCCGACCACAGATGTCGCATGTGAAGGCTGTCCCTGAAGATGTTGGTGAGTCGGTGCTCCGTTGCCGTCGCTTTCTTCTGGAACTCTTGGATTTATGTTGTTGTGCCAGGGGGACTTCAGGCATGAATAGTCCACTACGGAAAGCCTGCCATCACCGAGGGTGGTCCTGAACCAATTTTTCTCAGCTTGAAAAAAAATGAACAGATAAAAAGTATATATATATATATATATATATATCTTTATTATAATGGAGATTGTGGTTTTGTCTGTCTGTAACCGAAACTATATTACTAATCAAGTCACAATTCCTTTTGTTATTTATACCACATTCTCCATGATTTTATTTTTAATTTAAAAATCAATTATTAATAAAATTATTTTATATCATTAAGACTGTTGACCATATCTACAAACTATTAACATGCAATTGTATTTATATATACAACAAAAGTGGTTTACAGTGTGAATGGGAAGGCTAATTTGCATATTGATCTTAAAATTTGATTTAATAATATATGCTTAGTATTATTAATTTCTAATTGTTTG
>CM042155.1:49837897-49845397 GCA_023376005.1 Doryteuthis pealeii
TGTTTATATATATATATAGTCTATATATTTGGATGTTTGTTTATATATATATATAGTCTATATATTTGGATGTTTGTTTATATATATATATAGTCTATCATTTTTTTACCAAGAATTGTAGAATAATCTAATATAAGAGAGTGAAAAATTACACTGCGAGTCAAATAGTGTGATTGACAGAATTTGAACACGGATCTGCTTCTTCGAAAACGAGGTTCTCATTGGAATGGAAAACCATGTGATTGGACAAGGGTGAGAAAGACTGGGGGGGGGGAGATGTAAGTCCATCTCTTCTCCCCTCCCCCTCCCACGCGCGTACAGGTGAAATAGTATCTTGGGGAAAGGGAGATGTGTATCAATTCCCTGAGGCAGAACATTTTTATCAGTAATCAAATGGTTGCTAACAAAAAAGCCGACTCTCTGAACTTTAAAAAATACTACTTCAACTGACGCCCCAAAAGACTACTACTACTACTACTACTACTACTACTAACAAAACCAAAACTCCTTATACCTTCCACCAGAACCAGTTATTAGTTTTTGGTTTTAGGGAGGAGTTATCAGAAATTTAGGGGCTCCTCCAGGTCCAATGTATCAGCTGAACCTACTTCATATATATATATATATATATATATATATATATATATATATATGTGAAGTATATATATGAAGTATCCATATGTGTGAAGTATATATATGAAGTATCCAGGAAGACGTGACTCTGCGAGAGGTAACGAATACGATGCGGAAAAAAGTCACATCATGTTATAGTAGTTGCGCACTTATGATTGACAAGTTGATTTGGCGAGTTTCGTGTGTGGCGTGTCCGGTTGGCCTGACTTTGCGCCCTGGGTTCGCCGGTTCGATCTCTGTCGGGGGGAGATCGTAGGTATACACTGCTGATGAGACCAAAATTAGGTCGAAACAGCTGTACAGTGTTCCTCACGTCGCACATGGTATTCGCCGAATTTGCTTGTCATGATTAATTAAAATTATATAAATAAAATTTCTCTCCACAAAAAATATAAAAAAAAAAAAAATTACATATATATATATATATATATATATCTTCATACACACACACACAACATATATATATATATATATATATATTCCATATATATATATGTATATATATATATATATATGTTACGTAGCGCCTTTTCTTTTCTTCTCTGTCTAGTCTTATAACTTCTAATGGTCTCGTATATCTTCTACAGGTCTCGTCTGGTCTTTCTTATCTGGGGATTCCGTGTCTGGTTCTGCTGGGGACCATTTCTTATCAGAAGCCTTGTGTCATTGTTAGCTTTTAGTAATAACAACAAGACTTCGATTTACCTTTGATGTTATTTTATTCCGGATCCCCATAACCAGACAAAATGCGCGCTGAGAGTTACATCTTGCTAGCTTCTAACTCTGCAACTGACTAACTGCAACTAACTACCTGCAACTCTTACTGAGTTCCTTACACCTTAAACCGGAAGGGCTTCTATTGCCTTCCGATTCCCACGGTCCCTTTCCGCAAGGCAAGGTCAGAGTGAGGTCAAGCATTGTCACTCACTCTCAAGGCCATCAGCTGCACTGATCGCCATAAGGATTTCTATACTACCTTAAAAAGTAATAGGGATCCAATTAATATGTAACATATATACATATATGAAGTAGGTTCAGCTGATACATTGGACCTGGAGGAGCCCCTAAATTTCTGATAGCTGATGATTTTTAAAAAATTCTTCGTTTTTCTCCAACGAATTTTTTCATTCCAAATAAAATTTCACTCTGATGAAGGTCGAATTTTCTCTATGTACGGAATATTTTTACATTTTTCTATTATTATTATTTCATTTTATTTCTTTATTTAATGATAATAATAGTTTGAATCGTGTACACAAAGATAAACTGACCGAAACACATGTGTAAGTGACTAAATTCATCTTTTATTATACATTCTGTTCTTTCTTTTCTTTATTCATTCTTCCTCATATTGTCGGATTCATTTCCAATTCCATTTTCACACACACATACACACACACACACACACACACACACACATATATATAATATATATATATATATATATATATAAGTCACACATAGACACCGTGTTTCGACGTTTCACGTCTCATTAGTGTGGCTAGACACAGCAACTACCTCCGACCAGGGCCGAACCCAACTGACTTTTCACCAGCCCGGTTCGTTAAACTCTCGGCCATCGACATCTGCCACTAAGGAGCGGTGTTTTAACTGTTAAATAAATACCTCTGTGTATATATTTTACGATCACCTGAGAGATAAAATCTGTAAACAACAGACAATCATTGCTTTATGCTGGCGGTGAAAGTCAATGAAAATCGCTCCTAGAGAGATAACCCTCCGCATGAATAGGATGCGTCACAAGTCGTAGTTTAACTGGTTTGCACACTTCTCCTAGACTGGTTGTCCAACCAAGGCTAAAGGATCCATTCTGCTCTACTATTTAACCATAACTGGAGAGATCCATCCCATTCACAATTATATTAACGCTGTGTGAAATACAAACAGCCTCATCAAGGATTTGAACTCGGGTAGTCGATTTCATTTCCAACGACGAAAACCATTACTTCGCGTGCCGCATGGGTATACTATATATATATATATATATATATATATATATATATATGTGTGTGTGTGTGTGTGTGTGTGTGAAAGTACGTAAATAAACATTGTGTTTATTTGATATGGCTTTTAGCCGACAATCTTTGGAGGATATGTGCTTAATTGAAGTCATACCTAATTTTTGAAAGTTAATTAGTTAATAATTAATGAATTTTAGGCGGGCATATATGTTCAAATGTAAGGCTAAACAGATCGAGAAAATGTCAATCCCTGAATGTGCATTTCGACAGGATTGACATTTTCTCGATCTGTTTAGCCTTACATTTGAACATATATGCCGCCTAAAATTCATTAATTATTAACTAATTAATTTTCAAAAATTAGGTATGACTTCAATTAAGCATATATCCTCCAAATATATATATATATATATATATATATTAATATATATATATATATATATTATATTTGCATGTAGAAGAAAAATATCTTAAGGTTTATATGGTTTCACGTATTAACTATTCCTCTTTATTTAAGATCACACACATACACACACACACACACACACACACAACGTTTGATATGTATAATAATCTTGATTTAGCTTTCTCTCTCTCTTTTTTAAAAATGGGGTTGTAAAATATTTACATTGATTTGCCAATACAATCTATGGGGAGGCGTTTAAAATATCTACATTAATTTGCCGACAAAAAAGTGACACATGACTCGGAAAATATCTAAATTGGGCCAGAAATTACCAAAATATATTCCATAATTCACAATTTCGATATTACAAATAAACCAAACATGTAATTTCTTTTTTCAATTCTCAAGATCTTTAACCTTGGTTAGGTACTCAGACCAGGATAAGGAAAACTATGAATTCAAATCTGTTAAACCCCGATTAAGAAATTGGCCTTGTGTCATTTCCTGCTGCTGTGGAAGGGTTGGGTAAATATATATAGGCGCAATCTCCTTTAAAGATTTCTCTAACAGCCTAATTACGGTCTAGTAATTACGGTCTGAAAGAACCAGATCCTCAAAGTTAAGCAGCGATGAGTTTGTTAAATATTTAATTGGATGATCACTTAAACAACAGCAGGTACTGTAAGAAACCTAAATCCTTTATTTATTAAAATGATTCGGAATAAAATGATCCTAAAAGGGTTGATATGCCGTAAAACAAAATACTTAACCATCTAACAATCCAATAACATGCAATACAAAAAAATCACTTTATGTATTACACAATTAACTTGACCGCCCTGTCGGCTGGGGCGTTAGAATGCACCGACTGCACCTCTGCAGAGGGGTAAGACTCCCCCAATGGGGCCACCTGTTGGCCGTGGGTGGCGACCCGTGATGCTTAAGGATAGAGCCCAGGTGGATGAGCAGTTTATGACATGCAATACTCCACTTTGGCCCTATCTTGGCTAGACGGGCTGTCGGAGAGGCCCCTCCGATCAATCGGCTGGTCACGTCAAGCCTAGCACCTATATGATTTTCCCAACCCTATTGCCCTTATGGCAAGCCCCAACCCCTTTTTATCATATGGGTGCTAGAAGGCGGTGGCTGAGGGTCTACATGTCCTGGGAATGACGTTAAACTCTATCTGATGGTGAGGTTCCAGTTTTGGAGGTTTGGGGAATGTGGAGCACCCCTTCATCACCATTGCTCCCTGGTCCACTCTGACCCGGAGTGGTAGTACCTGTTAGGGTCCCATCTATGAGTTAAATAGAAAAATGTATTTATTAAAAAAATTGTAATATCCATTAAGAATTGATTTATTTCAAAACTTTATCGGCATTAAATGACCCACTGAGGTTGATATGCCGTAAAACAAAACAAAACGAACAAACAATTAACTTGAAAGCTGATCCAATTCATAGAAAGTCAATTCTTAATTGATCAATAAGAAAAAAAAAAGAACTTGTCATCTCGTGGATTTTGTTGTTCCAGTAGATAAAATCAATTTACAAGGAGTAAAATAATAACAATAATAATAAGAACAATAATAGAAGTTCTATATTAATTGGTTTGTATTAAACAATTAAATTGAAAGTTGGTCTAATTCAGAGAAAGTCTAGTAATGATCCCACAGACTATCTTGCTGAAAATCTTCCTTGGCCAGGTGCCCCCGTTTTATTTGTTATTTTTGTTTATTTTTTATACTGTGTATATGCGTGCATATGTAAACACGTTTAGATTAAATTACATTAGTAGTATATCCACGAGGATCAAACTCAATACAGTGAGAAATCCTGACAAATATCTACATCCTAATATATATATATATATATATATATATATATATATATATATATATATATATATATATATATGCATATGCATGATATATATGCATATGAATATAATTAATTAAATAATTATGACATTCTGAAAGAGAAAAGATCTTTTTGTCAGGACATGAAAGTCAATTTGGTATTAGTGCCATTGCAAGAGTTGCCAGAAAAGACACCAGACTTCAAATCTAGACGAGGTCTTCAAATCACCGAAGCAGCACCACACAAAAAGTAGCTGTACACCGATTTATCTCCTATTACACAAACCATCCAAGTAAGACGAACAAGACATGCTGGACACTTTTTGAGAAGTAAGGACGAACTCATAAGTGACGTTTTTCTGTGGACATCTACCTATGGAATACACAAGTGTTGGTCGACCAGCAAAGACTTACATTGATTAGCTACGTGCGAACACCGTGCTGGGGATTTGCCAGGAGCGATGACCGACAGGGCTGGAGAGAGAGAGAGAGAGAGAGGAGAGAGAGAGAGAGAGAGAAGAGAGAGAGAGAGAGAGAGAGTTATGAACCTTTCTCTGTATACACCTTTCCCATCTTCTGTTATTTAAAAAAAAACCTCCATCACTTTTCAGACAACACTTTTTTCATCCTAATATCCTGATGAAGCTTTAATAAAAATAGAAAAGTTTTAACGTCGACTTTATCATCAAGAATGAATTCATTTTTTTAAAGATTGTTTTTTCTATTTTCTACATACATGTATATAAACAGAATTACAACCCCAGCTTCAATTACAGAAGATATTTCAACAGTGCCACTCTATGCAAATATACCTGTCATATAAAGGACGTAATGGGAAAAACCTCCATAATTAAATGGGATTTTGTAAAGCTTATAAATGAGATGAATATGACTGTAGGCTGTCTCTAGAAAAAAGGGTGGTAATAATTGAACAAAAGAAGCGAATTAGTTTCTAAGTTTAGACATATTAACAAATATCTCTTGTGTCATATACCATCTGGCCCTAATTAATCCCATATTTTACACCCGTCTATTTTTACTACAAGAGAAAGAAAAAAGAGAGAAAGAAAAAAGAGAGAAAGAAAAAATTGGGAGAAAAAAAAGGAAAAGGGGAAAGAAACGAAAAGGCAAAAGAAAGAAAAAAAATTCCTTATTAATTTTTATCATTTCTAAAGATTTTATTTTATTGCTTTTATTTTTTTGTTTTCTTCTTTTCTTTCTTTTTTTCTTTTTCTTTCTTATTTTTTCTTTTTTCTTTCTTCTTTTTCTTTTTCTTTCTTATTTTTCTTTTTCTTTCTTATTTTTTCAATTTTTTCTCTCACATTTGAATATCACTAATACCTAAGCATGTTATGTTTTTCGGATGAATATTTTTCCTGACCTTCCACCAGGCCGGATTGACACAAAGACTATTTAACTTGGGAAACCACACACAAACCAAAGCTCATGCAGTGGCCAGTGTATAACAGTGTGTGATCCCTTCGGCATTCCCATTTTGGGGTGCCTCATGCATCGGGCAATAAACCTACCCCTGTCCCTTTTAGACGAGGGGCCAGGCGCACGCGATTTATTTTATATTATAATGGTTCAGAAACCGAAACCCCTGGCCACTGGCTATGAAGGAAGGCAACTATGTTTTCAAGTAAACGTTTCGCTTAAAAAAGATCACACATCACGCTATACAAACGCTCGGCTAGGGACTTTTTACTATGTCTGAGGATTGTGTTATACACATGAGTAACAGAAATATATCACCCATAAGGTTATACTTTTAGGTTTTATACCTTCTATTATAGCATTGAACACTCTTTCTGTGCATACACTTTTCTAATTTGCAGTCCTTCATTACACACACACACACACACACACACGCACACACAGAGTTATTATAGATACCACGTTTCGACGTAGCATGTCTCCACAGTGTGGCTAGACTTAGAAACTACTTCTAGCCAGGACCGAAACCCGATTGATTTTTCATCAATCCGATTCCTTAACCTGTCGGCTGTCAGCAGCTATCAGTAAGAAGCAGAATTTTAACTGATGAATACATACGTATGTATATATATGTTACCGCCACTTGAAGAACTCACACACGCACACACACACGCACACACACACACACACACACACATACATATATATATATATAAGTAAGTAAAGTCGACGGGGCGGCCTAAAGTCGGTATCAGCCAGTCAGCGAGGGAGTCTATCCCCTTTTCAATAGCGCTAGACCAAGGAGATTGTTTTTAGCATCTTAGGTGGATCGCCACACCTACCATCAACTCCTTACTTTACCGCACAGATCCCTGTGCTACTCATACGCTGAGTTGGCGGGGACCGGTATCGAACTAGGAATCTTCTGGTTTCTAGCCGAACGTTATATATAAGGGCCATTCAATAAATTAGGGTAATTTATTTTTATACCTGGTCTGCTATTATAGCATTGAACACGCTTTCTAAGCATAATTTTTTTCTAATTTGCAGTTCTTCATTATATATATATATATATATATATATATATATATATGGTACACAGACACACCCACATATACACATGCATTATATATATATATATATATATATATATATATATATAATGCATGTGTATATGTGTGTGT
>CM042155.1:49850397-49882897 GCA_023376005.1 Doryteuthis pealeii
TCATCAGTGGTTAGCAATTAATGTGAGCCTTACTGACAGAATAGAGATAATATATGTATGATGGATTAATATTTACTATAGAAACTATTACATATACGGATTATGCAGATGATCTAGCTCTTCTCGCAAATACAGCAACACGCAGCGAGTCAGTTGCATGAACCTAGAGAAGGGGCTAAGAGGTATTGGTCTCTATGTGAAATTAGATAAAAACAGAGTCCGTGTTTTAAACAAAATGGAAACATCTCCACACTGAATGGTAGGCATTTGAAAGTAGTAGACCAGTTCGAATTCCTAGGTAGGAATAAATTATAACGTAATTAAACGGTTTATAGAAAATTGAAATTGAAAAGAAAACGGTAATCTAATTTCTGCGTAAAGAGAGAAGAGAGAAAAAAAAAGAAAGAAAGAAGAAAAGAAAGAAGAAAAAAAAAAAAAAAAAAAACCAAAAAACCGGAATTCCCAAAATTTCTGCAGAAGAGCGAAAACAGATATGTCCCATCCCCACCTCAAGTGACAAGCGGAAGTAATGAGACTCATCCTCTTTCGCCGGGTATCTCACAAGGAGAAGCACGTCTATTTTTCGTGCTCCATTATGGGGAGTCTTTAATCTAGTCCTGTAAGTTGCGAGATAGTGGTAATGAATGGAATTTATGATAGAAAAGATTAGACTATTTTCCTCTCTTTCACTGAAAAGGTCACACTGAGCGAAGGAAAAATAAACAACCCCTTATATCTATCTGCAACCCACTATTCTTTCGTGTGTTGTTTTTGTTGAAACGCACTACCTATACTGAATGCTGCTTGTGACCTATTAACTGCCAGGCCAACCACAATACCACATAAGCCTTTTATGGTGCCGTGACGACGCTACAATATCATCTACAGAAAGCGATGTCAATATAAACATTGGAAAAGAATGGACTGCTATAGACAGATTATCGATCAAATGGAAATCTAATCTCTCTGATAAGATAAAGCGAGGATTTTCCAGAATAGAGTACAATGGATAAACATTTATTGTAGAAACTATTACATATGCGGTCTAAGCAGATGATCTAGCGCTTAATACACCTACACAAACCGAATCCCGGCTACATAGCCTAAAGCAGTGGTTTGTAGAGTGACGAGAGGTTTTATGTTTTAGGTTAAAAGAGATAGTTGGTTATTCTTGATGCGTATTGCTAGGTTTGTTATTATCCCATCATATTTGGTGGTCGCACTGAAAAGGAAATTCAAGGGAAGAAAAAGGAAGAGACAAAGACAAAAGATAGTTTTATGATTTAGGCTTTATTCACGGGTCATAGCCACCACGTGGCAAGGAAATATCTCCCTGGCCAGTAGCAGTGTCTTGTCCGAGTTAAGACCTTTATTTAGAATAGCCGGGGATTCTCTTGGGAGTCGGAAGTGGGTCCTTTTTTTCGCACATGCTTGGAGGGTTCTTCCGGTGAAGGCTCATGGGAGTTTGTTATTTTTTTATTTGAATTTTATTTGAATTTTATTTTAATCCCCACAGGTTCTCAATATTTTTACTTATGGATCCCTTTGATTCCTATTTTACTATGATGGACCCCCTATATGGACCCCCTATATGGACCCCCTATATCTATTCAATGTCTAAAAATTCTATTGTATTTTTATGATCAAATATTTTTTTGTTTGCCTCCCCCCATCCGAAAAGTTATATAGTCCCCAGGTAGCCATATCAACCCAGGTTGAGAACCACTGAGCCAGAGAAAACAGAAAGAGGCCATAGCCACTCTGTGGACTCAGATAAAACAGAATTCATGTATTTTAATTTTCCAATTTTTCAATTCATTTTTATTTTTTATTTTTTTATGGACAAGGTAAATATGAAAGAATTAAAAAAAATAAAAATGAAAATAAAAATAAATTGAATTAAATATAAATAAGTAAACAAACAAATAAATAAATAATAATAATAATAATAATAATAATAATAAATGATTAAATGATTTATATTACATCCAATACGAAATACTATACATCACCAAACAGAAATGAGCCCTTTCATACGCACACACGCGCGTGGATACGGTCATAACGTTACAGTCTACACACATTTTCATGCGCAAGCGCATTACAACATACGCACACGTACAAACAAAAAAGCGCATTTACGTAAACATGCAACACGAGAATACAGTTGTAAAAAATTAAAAAAATTTAATTTAACTAAAAATGCTATAACAAGACGACAACTACTTCAGTTCGAGTGTTCTTCTGAAAAAGAGATTTTATCTCGAAATATCAAGAATAAATTACAGGTTAACAAACAACACCATTGTTACCTTATTATTTTTTCTTTACACCTGCATTGTAATCAAAATCAACCTCCAAACCAATATATACACAATGCTTCAAGTAAATTATAAAACTCTCTCTATATATATATATATATATATATATATATATATATAATAAAAATAAATCTAATGAGTCAGACGAACCTACTATTATTTTCGCTTAATGCTCTTCAGGGCTAAGATCTGACTACAGAGACAAGGAGCA
Source organism: Doryteuthis pealeii (assembly GCA_023376005.1). NCBI lineage: Eukaryota > Metazoa > Mollusca > Cephalopoda > Myopsida > Loliginidae > Doryteuthis > Doryteuthis pealeii. Next base: position 49,852,930 of record CM042155.1, read on the forward strand.
AGACTAATTAAATAGTACTAACCACAGTAGTCATTTAAATTAGCAGAACCAGACGAACCAATAAAAACGAACAAAAAAAAAACACACACAACACTATAAGTCTATTGTTTAATAAATATTTAATTTATATATTAAATTTTTTTTTTAAATTAAAAATTTTTTTTTAAATTTAAAATTTGTTTAATTTATTTTATTTTTTATATTATATTTAACTTTTAAATTTATAAATTATATATATGTATATATATATATATATATATATATATATATATATATATATATATATATATTATAGAAATTGCAAAACTTTTGCAAAAAGAAAAAAAAAGGTATTGTCAGTGGTCAGGAATTAATTCAAGTGTGCTAAGAGTATACGACTATTATATGTCTGGTATTCATATGAAATCCAAGTTGTAATCTTCTTAAACTCAATACTCTAATTGATTTCCCATCTTCTTTATCAGAATACTTTCACAATAATGTACGGCATTAGCTGTCGTATAGCCGTCGATAAAAAGATTAATTTTCCTGCATGAGAGAGACATTCTCCAGACTTTGTAGGATAATATTCTTAGTTCTTTCGCTTTCATTCAAAAGAGAAAATATCTAAAATAATGCCAAGGTCAGATAGAAACATTGGTAACGGATAATGGGGTAAAATCAGACTAAACATGGCTGATTCCAAACTTAGATTTAATATATATATATATATATATATATATATATATATATATATATATATATATATATATATATCTGAGGAGTCTATTTTTATGTGTATATATCATATCTATATATATGTGTGTGTTATATCTATATTATATATTTATGGAAAATAATATTTTGGTTGTTATATGAAAGAAATGAATAAAAATAAATGAAAAACTGAGTTGGATATCATGTTCTAAGTTCCATTTATTTTCCAGATAATTCGGGGGACAATATCTTTCCTTTCCTTTTTTTAATGTTAGACTGCGGTCTAACATAAACCTTTGAAAAATGGAGACGTAGTATATTATCTATATATATAATGGAGATTCGGTATCTATATGTCTGTAACCGAAACTACATCACTGCTTACGTCACAGTAACTTCAGGTATTAAGCAAATTCATCAATGAGTATTTAATTTATAGTCAATATAATTATTGCACAAAATAATGAACAATGCTGGCTTATATATACTCAGGACTAAGTATGCAACAAATAAAGGCCCACCGTGTTTTAAAAACAAGTTTCAATAACTACATGAGCGGTATTATTGATTTATATATAGTTTTTCCCTTTGAGATATATTTAAAGTTATCTGACGTTTAGAGTTTTACAAGAAAATTATTTACAAACATGAAATAGTCACTTAAACTTAAATTTAAATTAGAAGATTTTTCAAATGTAATGTATATCCGGTGTAGTTTGACGCATGTCATTAGTTTTAATTTTAACGTGGCAAAATGTGATTATGATGTTTTTCTAACTAATTAATTAATTTAAAAAAATGTTATTGTGATGTGAATTAATATTATTCCATCTATTCTTTTATTCATTAACTCATTTTCGATCTATTGAATATTTCATCTTGAAGGAGGGATTGTCAGCGGTCAGGAATTAATACAAGTGTTACTAACAGAATAGGGCTATTATATGTACTAGCAAATATATGCACCCTCCGGGTGCAAGTATTTTAGTTAAATTTTATAATAAAATATCATATTAAATTAGAAAGGCTAATGAAACTGAATAAGAATGTAGATAAAAATTTTGAACAGAGGGGGTATGATTGAAAAATAGAACAACTTTGAAACTAACTCTTCCATCATTTTCCGTTACTCCCGTCTTTCATTGGTAAATTTTCCTAATCAAACTGTTTAGTTAAATAGGAAGTAAAGAATAAAATTACAGTTATTTCTTCTTGTTGAGGGATTTCTTTTAAGATTTATTGAAGAGATTTTTGCTCATATTCAACAAGATAAAACCAAACAATTAGAAATCAATAATACTAAGTATATATTTATTAAAATCAAATTTTTAATATAAATATGCAAATTAGCCTTCCCATTCACACTGTAAACCTCTATTTTGTTGTATATATAAATACAATTGCATGTTATTAGTATGTAGATATGGTCAACAGTGTAAGTAATGTACAACAATTTTATTAATAATTGAGGTTTAAATAAAAATAAAATCATGGAAAATATGATGTAAATAACTAAAGGAATTGTGACTTGTATAGTAATATAGTTTCGGTTACAGACAGACAAACCCACAATCTCCATTATAATAAGATAATAGATAAACATTTACTATAGAAATGCATTGCAAATGAGGAAGAAAGGGATTGTCAGTGGTCAGGAATTAATACAAGTGTTACTCACAGAATAGGATATTAAATGTATAATAGATAAACATTTACTATAGAAATATATTTCTAGTGTGGAATCGGAGGATTGTCATATATCAGGAATTTCTGCAAATGGTACTCACAGAATAAAGGTAAATGCGTTGGAAATGTATTATCAGTGGTCAGGAATTAAGGCAAGTATCCCTGATAGATTGTATGCTGCATTTGAGTATTTTTAATTCTTTGTAAATATCACCCTCCCCCGTCTTAAGAAATAGATCAGAGATGTGTAATAAACACTAATAGTATATTTCCAAAAGCCTTTTGTTCTTTTTTGTATTTGTACGAGGAATTCGTTAGATATTTTCGATTAAAGACGGACCCCATTATCCTGGAAGAAGTTCATACAAGAGATTCTTTGAATCGGATGTTTTGAATAATATTCTGGTTAGGAGAAAGAGTTTCTTTTTTTTTTTTCCTTTTTTCTTTTCATTTTTGGAATTGGCCGAAAAAAACAGGAAGTAATATTTTTGTTTACAGACTTCAAGAACTCTCTCCCTCTCCCTCCCTCCCCCTCTCTCTCGCTCTCTCTCTCCCTCTCCCACTCTCTCGCTGTCTGTCTGTATGTCTGTCTGTTTCTCTGTTTTCTTTTAATCTCATTTTATTCTCTGCTACCTTCCCCATCCCCCCCCACACCGACCTGGCTTGGAAGTCTGCCGGTTTTATTTCGCCATTCAACCCCTCCCCACCCCCTCTACCAGCACCCCCTTCCCCGTTCGCCCTGCAGGATTTGTTTGCATACAACAGACAGGTCAACGGTCACCAGGTATATTTCTACTCTACTGATTGTATTTGAAAGAATACAACACAAATCCTCTTTCTCAGTTTGATCGGTGTTGATGTTCCTCAAATGATATTTACCAAGTAAAGTTCAGGTTAGCAAAAAGTCAGAAATATAGGGCACCCAGTGAGAATCGAACTCACTGTTGTATCTGTATTCATATTTTCTGTGCGGGGGTGTTTCTATCTAAATCCAGAATCTTAATATTTGTCGGAATTTTTAAAGATGAGGCTTGATAATTTATATTATTTAGATTTATCAGACTGTTTTCCTCATTTGTATTACTTGTATTATTCGGACTATTGTCCTCATCTTTATTGTTAAAGTACAACGTTTTGGCCGATGTTCCCTCCGGCCTTCTTCAGGTATATTCCTGTGGATAGAATAAAGGGTTGGGTTCAGAGTTCCGCGAGTGCTCCCGAGTACGACAAAAAGGTTACCGGGTTCGAAGAGAAGATTCCCGAGTTCGAGAAGGTTCCCCGAGTCCGACAAGAAATACCTGAAAAAGGCTGAAGGGCACATCGGCCGAAACATTGTACTGATAACAATAAAGATGAGGACAATTGTCCGAATAATCCGAATAATCCAAATTATCAAGCCTCGTCTCAAAAATTCAGAGAAATGTTTTCCTAATTTTTCATATCTATATATTGAAATGGACAAGGTATCAAAACCTAAGATTCTGGATTATTTAGATTTTTCGGACATTTGTCCTCATCTTTATTGTGTTTCGGGCGATCTGCCCTCTGGCCTTCTTCAGGTGTTTCTTGTTAAATTCAGGACCCTTCTCATCGAACTCGGGAACCAGTTTGACACATGGCGCAACGGATATAAGGGTTGAATTAATACAGTTCTAAGTTTAAGGTTCAATCCTAACCACGGGCAATAATAACATAGAATACTTAACATAGCTTAACACTTGTAGTCGATTATGGTTAACATAATGACGACAATTTATCCCAGTGGATTAAATAAAGAAATCGGTTCGAAGTTGTGTAAAGGCTCCCGATTACGATATGAAGGTCCTCGAATTAATGTTAAGTTTCTTCGAAATCCGAGTTGTGTTTAAAAAGTATCGAGACTGAAGGTGTTTCTTTTTACTAATACAGAAATGAATAATGAATAAAACGTTCATTTTCTTGAAAATACGAGGTGTATTAAAAAAAGAATCGAGACTGAAACTGTATTTACCAAGACAGAAATGAACAATGAATGGGACATTAATTTTCTTCAAAATACGAGACGTGTTCAAAAAGTATCGAGACTGAAGCTGTATTTATCAAGAAATACCTGAAAAAGACCGGAGGACACATCGGCTGAAACGTTGGGTATATAACAATAAAGATGAGGACAACAGTCAGACAAATCTAAATAATCCAGAATCTTAGGTTTTAATACCTTGTCCATTTCGATATATCTGAACGAAGAAGTTTTGTAGTGAAATAGAATGTTGTAAACTAGAATGTACTAAAAAGTATTCACTACAAAACTGTCGACCTATTTAACCTGCTGCTATTTATAAGGAGGAGATTTATTTGCATATGACACATACACATACAACAGAATCCGTAGGTGACATCTTAGATATGGAAGATGAAAGAGAAGTGTTTCAGTGAGAGAGGGGGGAAGGCAACAGGCAATTAAGAAGTGAATTTAATTTTTTGCCATATAATGACTTATTTCTTTGAACAAAATATATCAATTTTTAATCAGTGTAACTCCAAACCCTTTTTTTAATAAAAGAAATAAACTATTCATAGAATAAACAAATAATTTTAATTTGAAATTTTTCATCTACAAATAATTTGGTTTTGTTTTGTTTTACGGCATATCAACCTCAGTGGGTCATCTAATGCCGATAAAGTTTTGAAATAAATCAATTCTTAATGGATAATACAATTTTTTTATAAATACATTTTTCTATTTAACCCATAGATGGGACCCCAACAGGTACTACCACTCCGGGTCAGAATGGACCAGGGAGCAATGGTGATGAAGGGGTGCTCCACATTCCCCAAACCTCCAAAACTGGAACCTCACCATCAGATGGAGTTTAACGTCATTCCCAGGACATTCATCTACAAATAAGGACACATTTAATTCTTAGCTTCATTTTATTGTAACATTTTTAGGTGTAAAAAGAAAATGAATTAAACGATTACATTTCTTTTTATCACTACTCAACAAGCAATAAAGAACTGAATTTAACTTTTGTCATACATAAAAAAAATTGTTTTTAGAAAATATTTAAAAACATGAGTTTACAGTTACATTCTTTAAAATAACTAGCAAAATAAAAAGACACCCTCCAGGCGATGTAAAAATAATTTTTTAAAAGATATTGCCTGAGGGGATGGGAGCTGAAAATTCAATGTTATAGAGTGTGTACCATAAGTATGTAAAATCGTCAAATTTATTAAGGGAGTAAAAAAAAAAAAAAAAGACAGAAAGAAAGATAATTTGAAATGGAAACAGTTCCGATAACTTTAAATATTATATTAGAATAAAACAATCTATATATAAATATATAACGCCGGGCATCTATTTATTGAAACAATGAGGATTGTCTAACGTTGCATGCTCACATTTTGAGTATATTTATTCTATGTTATGATGTTGGATTATGTGTTGGGTAATGTGACGTAAGCAATGACGTAATTTTTGTTACAGACAAAAACCGGAAGCAAATCTCCATTATTAATAGATAGATATCTTAAATGTAAGAAGAAAAAACTCCTAAAATGAACGTACATTGTAATACGCGAATTCTTAGTGAACTTGCTAAATTATTTACATTTTACTCCCTTTCTTAAACCTCTCTTTCCCTTTTCTTTCTCACTCCCTGGTTCTCCTAAAATCCGTTTAGTTCTGTCATGGACCGAGTATTTCTACTAGTAGGTTGAGCTCTCTGGAAGGGAATTTTTGCTAACGGCATCTGATTACGCTTAGATTGCAAGACGCCCCTTAAAAAAACTGAATAGAGCTATCTTCGGCTGTGTTTACATATGTACATATGCATGTACTTATCAGTAAAAAAAATCTCTCCCGCTTGTGTTTGTGCTGTGGTTAGAAACTCTGACTGATGAAAAATCGGTCGAGTTACTATCCCAGCTAAATATAGCCGCACTGAAGAGATGCAATTTATCGAAAAAGGATTGTATGTGAATGACTATATATATATATATATATATATATATATATATATATATATATATGAGAGAGAGAGAGAGATATGAAAATGGCGACTTACCGGTGAGATTGGTCTCAATGGTTAGTTGATACAAGTTTTACCATGATAAGTCAGCAATATAACAAATATAAAGTGCTCAATACGTAAGTAGAGCGGCTTCACCATAAGGATCTGAAGATTCTTATGGTGATGGGTTATATCTACTGAATTAATCAAGATATTGATTAATTACAGCTAACTGCAGAAGTTTATGTTGTGTTTATAACTGACCCTTATGGGGAAACTCAAGTCGGTTATTTCTGTACATACCATTGTAATATATATATATATATATATATATATATATATATATATATATATATATATAGTATAGTTCAAATTTTGTATACAGCTCGTATTTATACGTATATGAATGTGGTTGTTTGGATGTGTACGTACTTGCGTATATATATATATATATATATATATATATATATATATATATATATTATATATATGTATATATACGTACTTGCGTATATATATATATATACGTACTTGCGTATATATATATATATATATATATATATATATATATACGTACTTGCGTATATATATATATATATATATATATATGTGTGTGTGTGTGTGGTGTGTGGGGGGTGTTCTAGATAACAACCAATCATTTTAAAGCCTTCGTTACTGCTGTAAATCTGCCACCAATAGAATCAAATTATTCCATGATGTTATTAAATATAATTGGCCATCACTAAATGACATTAAATGGGCAATTAATTCATTAAAAGAAGAAGAATCCCCTCATCTATTTCTTGTGCGTTGTCTATGGAGGCATAAGTAAATGAGGAGAAACATTCATCTTCAACAATTCGACATATCTCGCAGTCGATTATTAGTCATTCATTTAGAGTAGTGGCTTCCAAACTATGGTCCGTATACCACAGGGGGATCCGCAACGCTAGTAGCAGGGGTCAGCAGACGCTGCAAGGGTGTCTTGAAAATGTACTTTATCCGATTAGCGATAGAACTGCCAATTCGTATTTCTAGTTACTTGTACACATCGTTGTCTAAAATGGTGGTCAAAATGGTGTTACCTGTGAACATTAATGGGTATATCCCATTCCTAATAAATACGGGTTACAGCCCCCCTCTCTCTCTCTCTCTCTCTCTCAATCTCTGTTATAAACCCTACCTATGAACATTAATGGTATCTCCCAATCCTAATAAATACGGGAGTATTATGCTGACTGAGTAGTCTTATACCACTAGCAGTGGTTTACCTTCTTCCTGCCGCTGGCGAGTATTGTATTTTGTTAATTTTTATAAAGATTCCATTTCATTTCCAATCCCCGTTTGGTAATTTCTTATTTAGTAACCTTTGTTAGGTTACAACTCTCTCTCTCTCTCTCTCTCTCTCCCCCTCTCCCTCTTACTGTTATAAACCCTACCTATGAACATTAATGGGTAAGTCCCAACCCTCATATACCCTATCTATGAACATTAATGGGTATGTCTCAGTCCTCATATACCCTATCTATGAACATTAATGGGTATGTCCCAATCCTCATATACCCTATCTATGAACATTAATGGGTATGTCCCAATCCTCATATACCCTATCTATGAACATTAATGGGTACGTCTCAATCCTCATATACCCTGTCTATGAACATTAATGGGTATGTCCCAATCCTGATATACCCTATCTATGAACATTAATGGGTATGTCCCAATCTTCATAAATACGGTAATATTATGCTAACTGAGTAGTCTTATCCCACTAGCAGTGGTTTACCTTCTTCCTGCCGCTGGCGAGTATTGTATTTTGTTAATGTTATAAAGATTCCATTTCATTTCCAATCTCCGTTTGGTTATTTCTCATTTAGTAACCTTTGTTAGGTCACAACATTTTTGCATCAAGATATTTATCTGAAAAAGAATTTTCAGTACTTACTAATATGATGACCAAATACAAATCTAGACTTGTGCAGAATTGTGTGTATCTTTGTCAAAAATATCAAATAAGCAAGCAAGCTCATCCCTCTCACTAAATGTCATTACTCACTGCAAATATTGGAAGTGATTTTAAATGATTTTCATAAATTTCATTTATAGTTATTTAACAAGCTTAGCTTAGATGTGGCACATGGTTAGAAGTTTGAGACACCCAGTGAGAATCGAACTCACTAACAATAGGCTGCTAATCTAGCTTGCTAATCATTACATCACGTGAGATGCCGAAGAGAGTGCAGTTCTAGTTATTTTCTAAGCTTAGCTAAGCTGTGCCACAAGGCAGAAGTATTGTTACTGAAAAATCCGTTAAAATGGAGGCAATCTACAAGATATCATTTTTCTGAATAGCTAAAAATGTATTTTCTTTATATTTTAAGGATAAATGATATATCATAATTGAACACCTATCAGTTCTCTCCCCCCCACTCTCTCTCTCTCTCTCTCTCTCTCTCTCTCTCTCTCTCTCTATATATATATATATATATATGGTTTAAAATACGGATTATTTAAAAAATACCGACTCGAGTTTCTCGCAAGAGCGCGAATCTTCGGGGTCTCTCTCTCTCCCCCCTCTCTCTTTCTCTCTCTCTATATATATATATATGTTGTTGGCTGTCAACTCGTGTTCGAGTAATACCATTTTCCTGTTGTTTTTTTTATCATAGTTGGGTGCCAGTAGTATTTGACACTGTATCCTTGTGTTTTCTCAGATGACTCACCAGGCCAGCCCTAGAGAGACATATTTTTCCACATAAACTACAAGTTGGAACTACTCCACTTTGAATATTGCTGGGTTGAAAATTACCCTTTCTAATAGCCCGCCTCAATTTTTGGTGTTTAATCCGGTTGGACTCAAATTCTTCAACAGACAGGTAGATGGTAGCTCTCCAGACAGGTCTATTACAAGCTAGCTTTTCCCAGTCCACCACAGTAATAGCAGTGTTCTTCAGAGTGTCTTAAAGGCAGTCCTTAAACCTCAATTTGGGTTTGCACTGATGACGTTTGCCAGTTGGGATTTCCCCGTAAAATAGTTGTTTTGGGATTCGGCAATCATTCATGCGAATTAGATGACCAGACCAGCGAAGGGATTAAACTCTCAATACTAGACAACTGACATCTTTCAAGTATTGTGGTGTCTATTTATATATATCATCATCATGTCGTGCAAGTAGCACGGATATCCATGACAGTCTCTCGCTAACCTTCCTTATCACTCATTGCGTATGGGAGCTCTTCTGCACGGCATCCAGCATCCTCACATAATTGGTCAATGTAGGTCCTTGCTGGGCGGCCCACACTAGCATGCCCATGTGTTGGCTTCCACAGGAGAACGTCACTTATGAGCTCATCCTTGCTCCTCCAGCAGTGCCCCGCATGCATAGTCTGTCTTACTCGGATGGTTTGTGAGAAGGGGCAGGTGGCCATACAACTGTTTCCTTGTTGGGTGCTGTTTCCACGACTTGCTCAAGACTGCACGCATAATTCTTGTGCAGGTTCCATCCAGCTTATTCTCGCGGCGCTTTGTTAGTGTCCAAGTGGAGCAGCCATACAGCAGTAGTGATATAACCACAGCCTGGAAGAACTGTCGAGTTCTGACTTCCGTATGACCGAAAATTTGTTTGTGGCTAGCCATGCCTTTCCTATTCGTGTATTAATATCGCTCTCTGTGGAAATAAATGAATAAATAAAAGGTTTAGCTTTTTTTATTATCATTGGAACAATTATTACAACCGTTCGGTTTCTTGCTATGGCATTCGTCAGGTAAAACGAAATTACTTTTGAAAATGATACAAATGGTATGAATATGGTTAAATGTGTGCGTTTTTTACAACTGCATTCTCATGTTGCATGTTTAAGTGATTGTGTGTGTAATGTCGGATGCGCCGTTTTGTTTGTACATGTACGTATGTTGGCATGCACGTGCGCATGAAAGTGCATGAGGACTGTGACGTTATGATCGTATCCACGCGCGATATTGAGCACTCCTCTAATAACACTGTACGTTGGATTACTACCGCTTTTTTAAGTATAATAGTGCCAACCATACACATTGATATATATATATATATATATTATATATATATATATATATATATATGATGAAGAAAATATTTTCAAAAAATATAACAAACACAGGATGTTACGATCAGAGGAAACAATTTTATGTGTCTATACTTAAGTATTTCAGTATTAAACCATCAGTTATTAACATTATATTCACATATTCACTATACACTTAACATTTTTCATTTTTCTCTTTCACAAAAATTTCTGTAACAGTGTCCTAATGATGGTTTAATACCAAAATACTTAAGTATAGACACATAAAATTGTTTCCTCTGATCGTAACATCCTGTGTTTGTTATACTTTTTGAAAATATTTTCTTCACACACACACATACACACACGCACACACACGCACACACACACATATATATATATATATATATATATATATACGATAAAAAGGGTTGGGGTTGCCGTTAGGGCAATATCAACAGCTGTATGGTAGCCTCCCGCCATCCCGACACATACTTTAATTTGTTTGTGTATCAGTCATTTATAGGTCACCCTGTAGAAAGATTGAGCTTAATGACCGCCGAAGTCGGTCTGTAAGTGAGTGTACCTATGAACAAACAATAGTAAGGTTTATAAATGGGGAGAAATGCAAATATATGATTCGCCGAGAAATTGTGATACACGAATAATCTTATCAGCGCGGCCGCTCGCTCAAAGTTTGGACTGAAATAGAAAATAGCAAAGTATATAGTCGACCTTTGGCAGCAGACATGTTTTCTATTCAGTCGAGAATAAACTTGCATTCTAATTACCTGTTTAATCTCCGCCCTGTCCGTTGGGGCTGTAGAATATACCGACTGCACCTCTACAGAGGGGTAACACCCCTAATGAGGTCATTTGTTGGCCAAGGGTGGAGACTCGTGATGCTTAAAGACGGAATCATAGTGGTTGAGCAGCCCATTAAATGCGATATTCAAGTTTGGCCATTACCCCGGTGGGTCATTTAATGCCGACAAAATTTTGAAATAAATTCATTCTTGATGGGTACCCAATTTTGTTTTTATAAAAATACTTTTTCTATTTAATCCATTGACGGAACCCTAACATGTACTACCACTCCAGGTCAGAGTAGACCTGGGAGTAATAGTTATAAAGAAGTACTCCACAGTAACCCTAAACTAGACGGCCGGTCGTTCCAACCCTATTGCCGTTATGGCAACCCCAACCCTTTTTCTCATATATGTGCTAGAAGGTGGTGACTGAGGGTCTTAGTACCTGGGTATGACGTTAAACTATATCTAGTGGCGGGGTTCCAATTCTGAAGCTCTGGAGAGTGTGGAGTATCCCTTCATCACCATTATTCTCAGATCTACTGTGACTCGGAGTGGTGGTATCTGTTAAATAGAAAAAGTAAGTTTAAAAAAATCTGTTTAAAAAAATCAAATGCCCATCAAAAAGGAATAAAACAAAACGTATTCAACATAAAATAACACAACAAGGATTGACATGTTGTAAAAACCAACCAACCAGCCAACCAACCAGTTTACTATTCATTGGAAAGCAAATATTTAGGGTGATTAAAAAATGTGAACGCCCGTATGGTATCACCTTTATGATATAATTTAAAGCAGTCTCTACATGTTCACCAACCTCGTTAACATATTGGAATCTCCCATAGGGGATTATAAAACTGTTAATATTAATATTTATCTCTCTGATAAAATAAACTACATCTAATGGTGAAACAATTCTGAAGCTCTTGAGAGTGTGGAGTACCCCTTCACCACCATTCCTATAGTAAAATAATGTGCAATGTATAGGGTATTTCAGAAACATTGATATATATATATATATATATATAATATATATATATATATATATATATATATAGATAGATAGATAGATAGATAGATAGATAGATATTTACCAACTCCTCTGCACAAGCAGGATGCGGCACAAGGTCAATTTCTTAAGCAGAGTTTAACAGATTTGAATTAAGAGTTTTCCTTCATCTCGACTGGTTACCTAGCCAATGTTAAAGAGCCCAGTCTGCCCTGCTATTTACCCATAGTTGGAGGGAGAAATGGATTTATACCGTTCCCAAGGTTATTGGCGCCATGGGAAATGCAAACAGCTTTGTCCAGGAATTGAACTCGGGTCGACGAGTCCATTTCCTACGACTCTAACCATCAGACCACGCGCCTCCATTGATATATGTATTCACCAACCCTTTCGTATGAGCAGCATGTATCCAACATGTCTCGATCGCCTTACTCTGACGGTTTGTGTGATAGGCGGTTGTTAGAATATTTTTAAATATAAGGTGTACTGAGGCCCACCACTTAAACTTATAGACTCTGCGTGGGCACTTGGATTAAAGCCAGCCAATCAAGAGCTCGAAAACGTGGTTAATTAACTATTTAATCGCCGATCTTGAAATCCATTCATTTGCACGTTATTCGCCACGGACAAACAGATCAGCAACCAATGAACAACCAAAGGATTCTACCTAACACTAAGGAACATCGAGGAGCAAGCAAATGATTCTACCTAACACTAAGGAACAACCAAGCATTCTTTCCTAAGGAACACAAGGGATTTCCACAGTAAAGTGCTCTCACCTGCAGCCCCTAAAAATGACAAAAATCGTAAGAGAGGTAACCACTATAGACTGATTAACTGTCATATGGAAATATGATCTCTTTGATAAGATAAAACGAAAATTCTTCCAAGCTATAGCCGTGTCAGTGTTACTGTATGGTTGCACCATTTGGACTATAACAAAACGATTAAAGAAAAAGCCAGATGGGAATTTCACTAGAGAATGGCAACTACATCTTACTTTAATACCTGGACTCTATGGCCTGTGTCCAGTGGCTTCAGCTTCTGGTCCGATTAAGTAATATTAACGGTGTGGAGCCATCCCCCAGGCAACACCTGCCCCTAGATTTAAAGGGGCAGGGCTGGGTTTATTGCCCAGTGCAAGAGGGGCCCCTTGAAGGGGAATGCCGATGGGATATACGCATTTTTTGCACCTACGATCACATAAGCTTCGTTTCGTGGGTGGTCCCTCATTAAAAAGACCTTGTGTCACACCCGCATACGTGGGATGCGAGGGAAATAAATAAATACTTTAATAGTTTGTGTAACAGGAGGCAAGTGAGCGTAGAGCTGAATTTTGTCGAGGGGAGGTGCTGCTTCCAAGATTTGATCAATACAGCCGGCGTGTCCTCACCCCCGGGGATTTAAGGGATGTCCATTCTGTCCACTTGCAGGAACTGGGTACGTGCCGGAATCGGAAGAATGGATGCCAAGTGTCTTTTGGAGTTAGAATAGAATAGTTTAAAGAATGATGTCGTCTCTCTCATTTTTTTTTCTCTGGTTTAAAGTTGTGTCTTGGGGCAAAAGATCTTAACAATGAGGTACTTGGACGGGAAACACCGTCGGTTTCGTTGCCCCCTTTTCATTTTTCTATTTCTGTTGGTTAATTTGCGTCGACTGCGCATGTCAAATTTAGATACCAGAAAAGCGCGGAGAAAGAAGACTTCCGCTTGAGGGCGGATTTCAATTCAGTAATGAATTTGTTCCTTTAGGCACAATCAAGAACATCAGCTGAGGAGCTTTTTTTTTCTACTTTTCAGCTGTCTATCTATCTATCTATCTATCTATCTATCTATCTATCTATCAGTATGTTCAGATCTATCTATCTATCTATCTATATATCTCATTCTGTTCATATCTATCAATCTATCTATCTATCAGTATGCTCATATCTATCTATCAATCTATCTATCAGTATGTTCATATCTATCTATCTATCTATCTATCTATCTATCTATCTATCAGTATGTTCATATCTATCTATCTATCTATCTATCAGTATGTTTATATCTATCTATCTATCTATCTATCTATATATCAGTATGTTTATATCTATCTATCTATCTATCTATCTATCTATCAGTATGTTCATATCTATCTATCAATCTATCTATCAGTATGTTCATATCTATCTATCAATTTATCTATCAATCTATCTATCAGTATGTTCATATCTATCTATCTATCTATCTATCTATCTATCAGTATCTATCTATCTATCTATCTATCTATCTATCTATCAGTATATTCATATCTATCTATCTATCAATCTATCTATGTCTCAGTATGTTCATATCTATCTATCTATCTATCTATCTATCTATCTATCTATCTATCTATCTATCTGTCTGTCTGTCTGTCTGTAACTCAGTATGTTCATATCTATGTATGTATGTATCTATCTCAGTATATTCATATCTATCTACCAGTCAGTATGTTCATTTCTATCTATCTATCTATCTATCTATCTATCTATCTCTCAGTATGTTCACATCTATCTATCTATCTATCTATCTATCTATCTGTCTGTCTGTCTGTCTGTCTGTCTGTCTGTGACTCAGTATGTTCATATGTATGTATGTATGTATCTATCTATCTATCTCAGTATATTCATATCTATCTACCAGTCAGTATGTTCATATCTATCATCTCTCTCTCTCTCTCTCTCTCTCTCTCTCTCTCTCTCTCTCTCAGTATGTTCCTATCTATCTTATGTATCTATCTATCTATGTATGTATCACTCAGTAATTTCATATCTATCTATCTATCTATATATCTATCTATGTTCATATCTATCTATCTATCTATCGCCCGAACGTAACTTTCATTCGGAAGTATGTATTCACCCAAACTCTGCACAACAAACAGGATAATACAGATCATTTTCTTATGCAGATTGATTGATTGATTTTAATGGCATGTCAACCCGTATATGGTCATTTTATACTTAGAGGTTAGGGAAGCACGTTTATTGTACGTGTATATTTACATTTATTGCGTTCTTTTACATGTAATTATATGACATCAAGTATTCTTATCTAATGCAAATAATTTTCACCCAGTTGTATTTATCAATCTATCAAATACAAATAATTTATACACTAAGCATTAGCCTAGCAATCACAAGGTTCTTGGTTCGATACCAGCCCTTGCCAACTCAGCGTATGAGTAGCACAGTGATCTGTGCGGTAAAATGAGGAGCTGATGGTATGTCTGGCGTTCCACCTCATACGCTAAAATAATCTCCTTTGTTTAGCGCTAGGGAAAAAGGGATAGACTCCCTCACTGTTTAGCTGATACCGACATTTGGCCGCCCCGCCTACATTACTTACTTATGATTTAAAGTAATTTGTTTAGTAATAATCATTGTTTGTCATATGGTTTCAAGTAAATAATAATAATAATAATAATAATAATAATAATAATAAGGAGTAAATGATAATTATAATAATAATTATAAGATACTCAGGACCATTCTTAAAATGGACAAAAGAAGAACTCAGACAGATAGACCAAAGGACGAGAAAATTAATGACCATGCACAAGGCTCTCCACCCTAGAGATGATAGAGATAGATTGTATGTGTAAAGAAAGGAAGGGGGAAGAGGTCTTGCCAACATAGAGGAATGCGTAGAAACCACAATCCAACAACTTGAAGATTACACAAGGAAGAGCAAAGACAAATTACTTAGGGCGGCCAACAATAGTAGAAACGGCAGATGGACAAACAGAAAAACGACAAAGACTAGAAAACAAAAATGGGAAGAAAACAATTATATGGACGCTTCAAACGACAAATAGATGAGGTTGCACATGGAAAGACTTGGACATGGTTAAGAAAGGGAAACCTCAAAAGAGAAACAGAATCACTTATAATTGCTGCACAAAATAATGCCATAAGGACAAACTACATCAAAGCGAAAAATTGATAAGACCCAACAAAATAGTAAATGTAGACTTTGCGGTAATAGAGATGAGACTGTTAACCATATACTCTGCGAATGTAGCAAACTAGCACAACGAGAATACAAACTAGACACGACTGGGTTGGGAAGGTGATCCACTGGGAATTATGCAATAAATTAAATTTTGACCACACAACAAAATGGTATATGCATAAACCAGAATCTGTTCTTGAGAACGAAACGCACAAAATTCTCTGGGACTTTGAAATTAAAACGGATCACCTTATCCCAGCAAGAAGACCAGACCTAGTGTTGATTAACAAAAAAGAAAGAACTTGTCAACTGGTGGATTTTGCAGTGCCAGCGGATCACAGGGTGAAGTTAAAGGAAAATGAAAACATTGACAAATATCTGGACCTTGCCAGAGAACTGAAAAAGTTATGGAATATGAAAGTGAAAGTTATACCAATTGTAGTTGGTGCACTTGGAACAGTCCCAAAAGGATTAGAAAAGGGTTTGGAAAGTTTGGATATCAGAGGAAGGATTGAAACCATTCAGAACACTGCACTGCTGCAATCTGCCAGAATACTCAGAAGAGTCCTGGAAACCTGAGGAGACTTGCTGTCACTCAGACTCCAGTGAAAGACCATCAGCTAACACTGGTGTGAAAACTCAAAAGGAATAATAATAATAATAATAATAATAATAATCCGATTAAATCGATCTTAACGGACCAAAATTCCACCATCGTATGTCACCCCACCGAAGGAAAAAAACCCCGAATTGAATGAAATTTTCAGTTTTGATATATTAACGAATACAAGATATAATGCACCAGTTATTTTATTTAAAAACTTTTACATTTTTTCAGGTCAGTTAAGTTTGAACCACGTATCTTTGAGGCGTAACACATACTCTCAAAGATACGTGGTTCAAAGTTAACTGACCTGAAAAAAGTAAACGTTTTTAAATAAAATAACTGGTGCATCTTATCTTTTATTCATTAATATATCAACACAAAATTTCATTCAATTCTGTTAATTCCCTGATTTTTGGTATGTTTCTTTCTTTCGGCGGGGTGATATACGATGGTTGAATTTAGGTACGTTAAGTTCGATTTAACCTAATCCTTAGTAAACAATTAAGCTTCAAGTAACTATTCTTAATACAGCTAATTTTAACGCAGTTAAATGGTTTAAAGCAGTTTCTAACGTGAGGCGTACTCCATACAGGAGGGCAACTTGATTTTTAAGGGGGCAACTTGCTATAGAAAACATGAAATTGACTGTATATCACTAAACAAGGAGATTTAAAACTGAAACTGCCTAAATTCGTGCCTAATATAAAATTTATTTGCAGCCGACATGAAGCACAAGGATCTAACTAACTTTATTCTACTTGTCTTGAGGTAATATCAAATAGTATTTAGCATTTGATAGGAACCTTTATTTTATTGGGCATAAATATTAAAAAAAATTCATTGAAATATTTACAGAGACATTTTCTCTCTTTTTCTCTAATTTTTATTTTCTGTCTTTTGTTTATTTCATTTTTACTTTTCATAGATGGCTTCTTCTTTTGAAGCTTGTTTAAACCAATGTATTGGCGTTTTAAGCTTCTTCAGCTCAAACAGAGTTTACTTTTTAAATTATAAGAATTATATATTACCATATGGGAGACATCGATATTTTAGAGGGGATTAGTTACTTGAAACCATATATAACTGTATACAAAATCAATGAAAATCATTTCAAGCAATTTATTGATACACATGAAGTTAATGAAAAATCTAACATAAAAATAATTTCTACAATATATTTGATACTTATTGAGTTGAAAATTAATGAAAATTATTTCTACCAGTTTATAAAACCAGACAACACGTGACCTAGTTCACAAGGATGATAGATAGGATCCAGTTGGTGCGTTGGATTTTAAGGCATGTCAACCCTTGTTGGGTTATTTTATGCCGAAGACGTTTTGTTTTATTCATTCTTTTGGGGTATTATTTTTTTTCAAAACTTATTCATTTAAAAAATTATCTTAAAATTCATTAAAAAATCTATTTAACCCATAGATGGGACCCTAACAAGTACTACCACACCGGGTCAGAGTTGACCTAGGAGTAATGGCGATGAAGGGGTACTCCATACTTCCCAGAGCTCCAGAAATGGAACAGCTCAGCCTCCAGGATTCAGCCTTTAAGCATCACGGGTCGCCACCAACGGCCAACAGGTGGCCCCATTGGGGAATTTTACCCCTTTGCAGAGATGCAGTCGGTGTATACTACTACACAGCCGACAGAGGTAGAAAAGCTACTACCACTCCGAATCAGAGTGGACATGGGAGTACTGGCATACTCTTCAGAATTTGAGAAATATATTTGTTCGAAACTTGTTAGTATTAGATAGGATCCACCAGAATCTGTGAATATACCACAGTATGATAATTTAATATGTTCACTTAAGAGCTATTGCTAAATAGTTCAATATGTAAAAAGTATAATAATCTTGATTTAACTCTCTCACCATCTTTTTTCTTTTCTTCTTTTTTATCTTTTCATTATGTTCGATTGAAACCGATTTGCATTATCGCATCCACGTGCTCACCCCTCTCTCTACCTTTCTCTTTCTTTCTTTCTTATATTTTTTCTGTGTAGCATGTCCTTTTCGCCCCTTTCTTTGTTTATGATAAAAACAGAATGGTCCATTATTTAGCTGAGGTGACGACACTCCTAAGAAATAAGTATTCGGCCTATATGCAACACCAGATAATCAGGATTTACATTTTTGCATTTCATCTTGGACGATTTGGACGGTCTCATTTTTAAGCAGTAGGTGTTACAAGATGACAACGATCGGAAGATTAAGGAAGAAGAGTAGTAATATATAGATAATAATTTATCCATAAGCCAGACAAAGATGAAGATATAGTTATTTATTAAGCTTAGCTTAGATATGGCACACAGCAGAAGTATGGGGTGCCCGATGAGAATCGAACACACTAACAATGGTCTGCAAATCTAGCTTGTTAACTATTACACAATGTGAGGTGCCCATCTCTTTTTCATATAAGGTTTTAATGCGAATAGTTTTAGATAAATATTGCTTTTGTTTTATTAACTGACTTATATGATTTTTCTTAATTTCATGTGTATTAATAAATTGGTAGAATTAATAATCTGATGGTTGACCCTCACTCACCGCCTTCTAGCACCCATATGATTCAAAGGATTGGATGTTCACCATAAGAGCACTTTGAAGAACATACGTTATTTACTAAGCTTAGCTTAGATGTGACACAAGGCCAAAACTATGGGTTGCCCGATGAGAATCGAACTCACTAACAATGGTCTGCGAAGCGTGCTTGTTAACGTGAGGTGCCCAAAAGATGAAAATATATGACATAAAACTTCTCGGAATCCCTTTTTTTCTTTCTCAATTATAAATATATTATAATCTATAAGATTATATATATATATATATATATATATATATATATATATATATATATATATATATATATACTAGCAAATATATGCACCCTCCGGGTGCAAGTATTTAAGTTTTGATATAATAAAATTAAAATATCATATTAAATTAGAAAGGCTAATGAAACTGACTAAGAATGCAGATAAAAAGATCTGCAACAGAGGGGGTATAATCTAAAAATAGAACAACTTTGAAACTAACTATTCCATCATTTTCCATTACTCCCCTCTTTCATTGGTAAATTTTCCTAATTTAACTATTTAGTTAAAATAGGAAGTAAAGGATAATATTACAGTTATTTCTTCTTGTAAATAAATTTCTTTTAAGATTTATCCACGAGATTTTTGTTTATAATTCTTAAGATAAAACCAAACAATTAGAAATCAATAATACCAAGCACATATTTATTAAAATATTAAATATCAATATGCAAATTAGCCTTCTCGTTCAAACTGTAAACCGCTATTTTGTTGTATATATAAATACAATTGCATGTTATTAGTACGTAGATATGGTCAACAGTATTAATAATGTAAAACAATTTTTATTAATAACTGAAGGTTTAGAAAGAATGAAATCATGGAGAATTTGACGTAAATAATTAAGGGAATTGTGACTTGAGTAGTAATATAGTTTCGGTTACAGACAGAAAAACACACAATCTCCATTATAATAATATATATATATATATATATATATATATATATATAATAAAAGATCTATATTAAAGACAGTGTGTGTACGGTTTCGAATGATTCACCTTTGAAGGCGAATCATTCGAAACGAGTTCTTCTATATTTGGCGTTGGAGAATTTTTTGTGAATACGTATTTTTGAAATTGTAAACATTTCCAGTGAAAAATATAAAATAATCCTGTTCTGATTAAAAATAACACAGCCAACCCCTCCCGCTCCTCGCCGCCGCGCCAACCCCGACATAATCCAAAATAGAAACTACCAAGCAGACTGAGAAAGATGTTCCCAAGAGAGACACATGATATGTTCCACTGTCGCCTGCTTTACATCTCGTCTGCTACTGATAATACCATAAGCGATTCTGTACGATTGATTAAAAAGTCGCACGGTGCCCGTAAAAAATGACGGGATTATTTGCATATGGATCGCCGCTTCTAAATATGATCAGAGTGTAGTATCGGTGCGCCCTGGCTCAACTCAATGTATCACTCACTGTTGTTTTGTTTATTTGCTTAATGGTATATCAACCCCTTCTGGGTTATTTAATGCTGAAATTTGATTCATTTGCATATGGTTGAACGTAATCATAACTATATATAGTTATTTACTAAGGTTAGCTTATGTGTGACACAAGGCCAGATGTATGGGGCGTCCAATGAGAATCAAACTCTCTAGTAATGGTCTGCTAATCTAGCTTGCTAACCATTACACTACGAGTGTCATAACTATATATAGGTTTGTTTTGTTCCGGTTTATTTGTTTCATAACATTGAGGAACACAGTTGAGTTGGATCTGACACTTGGTTTTGACTATTTTTGGTCTGACGAAGCTCGATGGGCCTCAGATACCCACGAGTGAAAATGGTCCATAATCACGATACCCCTGGTATTTAAGGCCTTTTTACACACACCACACACACACACACACACACACACATATATATATATATATATAATATATATATATATATATATATATAGTTGGGAGAATATGTGCTTAATTGAAGTCGTACCTAATTTTGAAAATTAATTAATTGATAATTAATTAATTAGGCGGGCATACCTATTCAAATGAATCAAAAAATGACCCCTATATCAACATCAACATCTTTTGAGCAACGAAATACCCTCGATTTTTCTCAAAAATCATACTAATACAGCATTTAACAAATTTCATCCAGTGCAGCGATGTCTATCTTGCTTATAACACATAAACTCCGTTTTGTTTGAGTTCATATAAAGGCCAATGCCTCTTGCTGCCTTTTCCTTGCTATGCAGCAGTGATTTGGCTTGGGTAGGTGTATTTGTGTGAAACGCCAGATTATATGGATTTACCAACCCCTCCACACGAGCAGGATGTAACACAAGGCCAATTTCTTAAGCGAAGTTTAACAGGTTTGAATTCAAAGTTTTCCTTCTAGACTGGTTGCCTAACGAAGGTTAAAGAGCCCAGTCTGCCCTAGTTGGATGCACAACATCCACAAGCCAATTTTCGTTGAGTTCAAATCTCGTCCAGGATTTGAACTCGATTCCCGCGTCCATTTCCTACGACGATTATATCACGCACCTATAGATTATAATTAGATAAAATGAGTGATTAAAAAAATTGCAAGAGAAAATTGACAATATAAATAGTTGCGATTGTAATGAAAACTTTAGAAATGAATCAAATTTTGTCATTAAATAACCCATAAGGAGTTGATATGCCATTGAATAATCCAAAAGTGTCGAGACGCTTAGTGTAGATTTTGAATTCAAGGTTGTTGAAATTCGAAATCGGAGGAGGGTTAGATGATTAATATTCAATGACATCAAGTTGACCCCCGACTTCCACCGCTGGAAGACTGTGGGAACGGGAGTTTAGTTAGCTTAGTTAGTTAAGTGGGAGACGTCATAATATAAGCATCGACTCCGCTTTGCTTCACTGCGCGGTTGAAAGAATTCTGGTTCTGACTTAATAAAAAAAATGCGATCACCAAACACATGTCTCGGTTGTCTCTATGAAATAATTGCAGCCTTGGCGAAAGCAGAACTAGACCGTCAACAAAATACAGTAAAAAGAAATGTCCCAACTGTAGACTACAGGTCACAAGAACCAGAAGTTAGAAGAAATTTCCCAGCTACATAAGAAACATTACAGAAGAAGTAGGGTAACAACCAGCTACTCCAGCATGAAAGTAAGTAAAAGATTTATGAGGGTATAACCACGGATGCTCTCATAATCTTAATGGAAACACACACAAATTCTCTCTGTCTGTCTCTCTGTCTCTGTCTCTCTCTCTATATATATATCTACATAAGATATATAAAATATAAATACAGTATATAATGTATTTCCTTGGATTATATTTTAAGGATAAATGATATAACATAATTCAACACCTATCAGTTCTCTCTCTCTCTCTCTCTCTCTCTCTCTCTATATATATATATATATATATATATATATATATATATACGATTAAAATCAAATGGTTTAAAATACGGATTATTTAAAATATACCGACTCGAGTTTCTCGCAACAGCGCGAAACCTCGAGGTCTCTCTCTCTCTCTCTCTCTCTCTCTCTCTCTCTCTACTCATAATATATATAAAATATATAAAATATAGTAAGAAGAAATGCCCCAACTGCAGACATATAGTAAAACCAGACCAGTAACAGAAATTAGAAGAAATGTCCCAGCTACACAAGAAATAACCTATTGAAGAAGTAAGGTACCAGCCAGCTACTCAATTAAGTAAAATAAAGACTTAGAAATGAGGGCATAACCACGGATGCTCTCATAATCTTAATAAAAACGAAAAAGTGGGTATATAACATTATCTTAGATCAAGTCAAAAGAAGGAAGATCATATATTCCATAAAACCAACTTACTGACCGTTTGGCTTGGAGCGTTACATGTCTGGAATCGAATACAAGAATCAAATTGTGTTTTTTTGTGTTCGAAGTCGGCAAGAAATATCACAGAGACCCTGAAGACGAAGCCGTAGTTAGATGAGAGTTAAAAAGCATGATAAAGAAGTATTCGAATTATCGGCGAGTTGAAGCCTTTGGCGTTTTCTTTTCAAAGGTTTTAATCTGCTGCTTAGTTTTTGTGGACGGAGGACGTATAGTTGTTTGTTTACTTCAGTGCAGTGAAAAGACCAAATATAAAGAAGGAGACGATAAGTAAAGAGGATTTGGGAATGAACGTAGGGAATTATGGTGAGAATATCACAGAAGGAAGAACAATAGTGATACACCTAAAACAAAGATTGTGAAATTAGCACACAAAATGATACCATTAATTCAGATACTTTACTCTAGATTGTTTAATGTAATTTGTATAATGCCAAAATTCCTGCTATTAAAAAAAAGTTTTGCGTCTTATCTGTTACTAGCAGGGAAACCCGGTGTTGCCCGGGAATTATATCAAATTAACACCACTAATGTACAAATCTTTTTTTATATCTTTAAATTTTAATTTTTAATTCTATAAATCAGTAAACGATTGGAGGATCGGCAATATTTATTACAATTTAATTTTTTGACTCTATTTACAAAATAAATACGAGAGTGAGTAAAAAAGTAATGCCATTTTGTTTAATACAAGTATAATTACCAACACAGGGCCATGTATCATACATAAAAATGAAACTGGTCCTCTATGGATCACATCCCTACTTCTCCACATAGTCACCGTTTCTCTCAATAGCAATGTTCCACCTTCAAATGAGAGCATGTATCCCTACCCTGTAAAATTCTGTTGACTGTCCTTTGAGCCACTTCTTCACAATACATTTCTCTTCTTCATCACTGAAATAATGTTTGCCTCAGATTATCTTCTCTTCGACCCCGTGTTCTCATTCGAAGGTGGAACATTGCTATTGAGAGAAATGGTGACTATGTGTAGAAGTAGAGATGTGATCCACCGAGGACCAGCTTCATTTTGATATGCTACACGTTCCTTTGTTGGTAATTATATCTGTCCTAAACAAAATGGCATTACTTTTTTACTCACTGTGTATTGTCCATTTCAAATTACCACCAGTGATCAGGGCTTCCAATATGATTTGAATGTTTCCCTTTGATCCAGCCAAACAGTTTGAGTTACAAAATAATTAAACATTAAAATAAACAGTACGCATACATTATTATATAAGGGGACGGTTTATCTCAGTCGGTAAATCATTCGTTTAGGAATCACAAGGTTTTGGGTTCGATACCTGTCCTCGCCAACTCGTATGAGGAGCACAACGTATGTAATCTGATCTGTGTGGTAAAACATCTAGGAACTGACGCTGTGGCGTTTCACCTCACAAAAACAATCTTCCTGGTCTAGCGTTAATGGAAAGGGGATAGACTCCATCATTTTTCAGCTGATACCGACAATAGGTCACCCGTAGATTTTACTTTACTCACTATATTCTATGAAGTCAAATGTTTTGCGTTTCTGTTACTATCGGGGAATCTCGACGTTGCTCATGGATTATATCAAACTAGCAGGACCTGTGGATATACCACAGTATGATATTTAATTATTACACGACGTTTGATATGTTTACTTAAGAGATATTACAAAATAGTTCAATATGTAAAAAGTATAATAATCTTGATTTAGCTCTTTTTTCTTTCTTTCCTTCTTTTCATCATATTCGATTGAAACAGATTAGCATTATCGCTTCCGCGCTCACCCTATCTATCTTACTCTTTCTTTATTTCTTTCTTATTATATTTTTCTGTGTAGCATGCCCTTTTTACCTTTCTTTCATTATAATAAAAACGGAATGGTTCATAATTTAGCAGGGGTGAAATGACACTCATAAGAAATAAGAATTCCGCAGATAAGCAACACCAAATAATCAGGATATACGTTTTTGCATTTTTATCTCGGATTGTTTGGACGGTCTCATTTTTAACCAGAAGGTATTGCAAGATGATAACGGTTGGAAGATAAAGAACAAGAATATTATCATATCAAATCAACATCAGTAATACACAGATCTTCTTTTTTTTTATATATAAATCAGAAAATGATTTGAGGATTTACAATACAATACGTTTTAAATTATTTAAAACTATTTAAAGAAATGAATATATTGTCCATTTCAAATTAACCCTAGTAATCCAATGGGATTTGAATGTTCCGCTCTGATCAAGCAAAACGGTTTGATTTACAAAATATTTAAACACTATAATAATTATTACGTTACATTATTACGTTATTATATTTTTTACAATAAACGCTTTGATTTGTTTATTTTTTTTTATTGTAAACTTATTTTTTTTTATTGTAACATTCCTTAATTAAAGTATTAATTTGATATTAAAAAAACAATGAAAAACAAAACATTATGAAGAACAGTATATATACATTATTATTTAATTTTATTTTTGTAAGTATAAATGTTATAATCTATAAAATAATTAAACATTATGATAAACAATATATGTACATTATCATTTCATTTTATGATTTTACTATAAACAGTTTGATTTTTATTTCATATTGTAAATGTATTTACATCACAAAGTAAATAAATGTATTTGCATCATAACTTAAATAAGTCAGTGTATTGACATGAGAATTCAAATAAGGGTGTTGAAGAAAGAAGTGAATAAAACCAATAAAATTGAATGAGAAAGAGAAAAAGAAGAAAAGAAGTAAAAGTAAATGAAGAATAATGAAGGGGAAAGAAAAATTAATTAAGGAATTAGAAGAAGAAGAAGAAGAAGAAGAAGAAGAAGAAGAAGAAGAAGAAGAAGAAGAAGAAAAGTAAAGTAAATGAAGAAGAATGAAGGGGAAGAAAAATTAAATTAAGGAAGAAAAGAAGAAGAAGAAGAAGAAGAAGAAGAAGAAGAAGAAGAAGTAAAGTAAATGAAGAAAAATGAAGGGAAAGAAAATTAAATTAAGGAAGTAAAGAAGAAGAAGAAGAAGAAGAAGAAGAAGAAGAAGAAGAAGAAGTAAGTAAATGAAGAAAATGAAGGGGAAAGAAAAATTAAATTAAGGAAGTAAAGAAGAAGAAGAAGAGAAGAAGAAGAAGAAGAAGAAGAAGAAGAAGTAAAAGTAATGAAGAAGAAGGGGAAAGAAAATTAAATTAAGGAAGTAAAGAAGAAGAAGAAGAAGAAGAAGAAGAAGAAGAAGAAGAAGAAGTAAAAGTAAATGAAGAAAATGAAGGGGAAAGAAAAATTAAATTAAGGAAGAAGAAGAAGAAGAAGAAGAAGAAAAGTAGTAGGAGTAGTAAAAGTAAATGAAGAAGAATGAAGGGGAAAGAAAATTAAATTAAGGAAGAAGAAGAAGAAGAAGAAGAAGAAGAAGAAGAAGAAGAAGAAGAAGTAAGTAAATGAAGAAAATGAAGGGGAAAGAAAAATTAAATTAAGGAAGTAAAGAAGAAGAAGAAGAAGAAGAAGAAGAAGAAGAAGAAGAAGTAAGTAAATGAAGAAAATGAAGGGGAAAGAAAAATTAAATTAAGGAAGTAAAGAAGAAGAAGAAGAAGAAGAAGAAGAAGAAGAAGAAGAAAAGAAGAAGAAGTAAAAGTAAATGAAGAAAAATGAAGGGGAAAGAAAAATTAAATTAAGGAAGAAAAGAAGAAGAAGAAGAAGAAGAAGAAGAAGAAGAAGAAGTAAAGTAAATGAAGAAAATGAAGGGAAAGAAAAATTAAATTAAGGAAGAAGAAGAAGAAGAAGAAGAAGAAGAAGAGAAGAGAAGAAGAAGAAGAAGTAGTAAAAGTAAATGAAGAAATGAAGGGAAAGAAAAATTAAATTAAGGAAGTAAGAAGAAGAAGAAGAAGAAGAAGAAGAAGAAGAAGAAGAAAAGAAGAAGAAGAAGAAAGAAAGAGAAGAAGAAGAAGAAGAAGAAGAAGAAAAGGAAGAAGGGGAAAGAAATTAAATTAAGGAAGAAGAAGAAGAAGAAGAAGAAGAAGAAGAAGAAGAAGAATGAAGGGGAAAGAAAATAACGAAAAGAAGAAGAAAAAGAAAAAGAAAGCCGGGAAGAAGAAGAATATACAGGCTGACAAGAAGACTGAGAAGAAGAAGCAGGCGAAGCAGCAGCAGCAGCAGCAGCAGCAGCAACAGAAGAAGAAGAAGAAGAAGAAGAAGAAGAAGAAGAAGAAAAAGAAGAAGAAGAAACCCAATATAAACAAAGAAGTAATGATAAAAAGAAAAACGTAAAAGAAAAAAAAAAGACCCTTCCTTGTGTTCACGTAATAATACGAAAGGAAGATTATTTTTTTTTTTCTCTTGACGGCCATCGACTATTCCTGACTCATGAAATCTTCTTTTTTTTTTTTAATTCAATAGATTAAAAGATCAGTGTAAATGAACTACAAAGGAATTCTTCGTAAATTAGTACGTTGCAAGGTTCGAACCAACAACAATTCCCTTTATGTCTCTTACGCACACTTTCTTTTCAAATAGTTGTTTATTGGAATTTCTAACTTCAAAGGTTACTAATGTTACCAATTAGTTTCTGGAATGATAGTTGGTGTCCCTTTAAGTAAAACACCGTTAGTCTTTAGAGAATAACACTAGAGGCAATTTAGAATTACAAACGTTTTCATGTCTTAATCTGAGGAAAAGGCACGACTTTTTATTTGGTTGACGAAATTCACAAACGGTTTCACTCATACAAAATGGCGTCTTCTCAGCATCCACACAAACAATGCCGATTTAATTAAATATACAATTATCATATTCTGTCACTAATCAACTATATAAATGACAATTTCTGTTTGTCTGTGTGTAACCAGTTGGTACCTTCACCAGTGACCCGATCATGATGAAAATTTACACATATATTAAGCTAAAATTAAAAAAACAAGACTGGCTTTAATTCCTGACCACTGACAATCCCTTTCTTCTCATTTGCAATGCATTTCTATAGTAAATGTTTATCTATTATACATATAATAGCCCTATTCTGTGAGTAACACTTGCATTAATTCCTGACCACTGACAATCCCTTTCTTCCTCATTTGCAATGCATTTCTATAGTAAATGTTTATCTATTATACATATAATAGCCCTATTCTGTGAGTAACACTTGCATTAATTCCTGACCACTGACAATCCTTTTTTCCTCATTTGCAATGCATTTCTATAATAAGCAAGCATGATCTAACCTAGCTTACCTTTCGTGGAGAGTAAATGAGCTAGCCCAAGACTATTTGTACATTGCTGTTTTAGAACATCTAGATGATTACGAAGCCTGCTTTAGAGTGCTTCGCCCTCTGGAACGGCTAAGTAAAATTAATAGCGTTGATCCCAGGAGGCTATCCCCTTAGGCAATACCTGCCCCTTTGATTTAAAGTGGTAGGGCTGAGTTTATTGCCCAGTGTATGAGCCTCCCCCTATGAGAATACCGACGGGATCAACGCATTTTTGTGGCTACCACCCATGAGCTTCAGCTTGTGGGTGGGCCCACATAAAAATGTCCTTGTGTCACGCCCTCATAAGTGAGATGAGAGATAAATACCTTGCTCGACCGGCTCCAGAGGGCTTCGGCCTCTGGAGCGGCTAAGTAAAATTAACAGCGTCGATCCAGGGGGCTATCCTCCAGGCAATACATGCCCCTTTGATTTAAAGGGGCAGGGCTGGGTTAATTGCCCAGTGCCTGAGGCGCCCCTCTTGAGGGGGGAATGCCGACGGGATCAACACATTTTTTGTAACTACCACCCATGAGCTTCGGCTTGTGGGTGGTCCCACATTAAAATGTCCTTGTGTCACTCCCTCATAAGTGGGATGAGTAGCAAATACCTGAGACTTCGAAGGTTACGAAACCATTACGCGAACCATCTACCTTTATGTTTTAGCACTCTGTTGCGAGTTACTCTATGTCTGGCGCAAACTCTATTTGGATATACTAGTATACTGAATATTGTATGATCCAGTATACATCAATGAGTTCCAACTAATTCGTAATATTCTTTTGATATAGCATTGATGTAGCAACTTCATATATCAGTGATAGGCAGTCTCGTTTTCAAATGAGAAAAGCAATGGTTCAAAGAGACACAAGATTCCTATACGTTAAAGTTTGAATGGTAATTCTTCGATCTTACCAGATTCTCCTTTCGGGTCTATCCATAAATATAAAGGTGTCAAGAGTTCAACACAAGGTTATCAACGACCTCTTGCTTTGGATTATGAAAATATATTCATCTGTTTGTTCAAATAAATCTATCTATCTATCCCAGTCTGTTCATATCTATCTATCTATCTATCTATCTATCTATCTATATATATATCAATCTATCTATATCAGCCTATTCATATCTATCTATTTATCTATCTATCTATCTTTCCCAGACTGTTCATATCTATCTATCTATCTATCTATCTATCTATCAATCAATCTATCTATCTATCTCAGCCTGTTCATCTATCTATCTATCTATCTATCCCAGTCTGTTTATATCTATCTATCTATCTATCTATCTATCTATCTATCTATCTATCTATTCCAGTCTGTTCATATCTATCTATCTATCTATCTATCTATCTATCTATCTATCCCAGTCTGTTTCTCTCTCTCTTTCTCCCCCCTCTTCTCTCTCTCTCTCTCTCTCTCTCTCTCTCTCTCTCTCTCTATATATATATATATATATATTACTATTG
>CM042155.1:49892897-49942897 GCA_023376005.1 Doryteuthis pealeii
TTTTCCGAGTCGTGTTTTTGTCACTTTTATTTTTGTATTATTTATTGCAAAAGCAACAGTAGGATTTATATGTAATTAAATAGCAAATTATCGTTTCTTGAATTTTGTTTCATTTCATGGAAATCCTACGCATGTCCGCTCTGCAGCACACCAGGAATGTAACTTCTCAAACAAAAAAACTCTCAACGCAAACTTTCTCATCGCTTGTTTCAATAG
The DNA here is from genome assembly GCA_023376005.1 of Doryteuthis pealeii. Classification (NCBI taxonomy): domain Eukaryota; kingdom Metazoa; phylum Mollusca; class Cephalopoda; order Myopsida; family Loliginidae; genus Doryteuthis; species Doryteuthis pealeii. The sequence goes on from CM042155.1 coordinate 49,893,114, forward strand.
AAAAAATAACCTTTAATCCTACTTGTCTATCAATCTCCAAACTTCTGCTCGAGAAGAGCAGCTGTGAGAGGTGATTAAGGAAGAAACCAATACATAATATAAGTATGTATGTATTTACCCCCCCACCCAGCACGAGCAGGATGTGATACAAGGTCAATTCTTTAAGCGGAGTTTACCAGGTTTGAATTCAGAGTTTTCCTTCTCCTAGACCAGTTGCCGTACGATCTAAAGTGGAACGTTGCACTGCTCAGCCACCAGGATTTCATCCTTAAGCATCATGGGTAGCCACCAACAGTCAACAGGCAGCTCCATTAGGGGGATTTTATCCCTCTGCTGAGGTGCAGTTGGTGTATTCTACAGCCCCAGTCGACATGGCCCCAAATAAATTTGTCACGGTGTTATGGACACCAGGATTCCGTCCTTAAGCTTCATGAGTCGCCACCTATTGGGGTGGATTTTAACTCTTTGCAGAGGTGCAGTCGGCGTATTCCACAGCCCCAGCCAACAGAAGCCACCCGAGTTCGTAAAAAAGGTTCCCGAGTTTGAGAAGGCTCCCGAATCCTACAAAAATACTGCGGTATATATATGTATTGAGAAATATATATACATATATATAATCAATGGTAATATTATAACTTGAAGTTTCATGGTAATCCAATCATCAGATGAGTTCAATGGTTGAGATCTTAAAAACCAGTCGTGAAATGGTTGAGATTTTCAAAACCAGTAATTTTTTAGAAAACCAGTAATTTTTTATATATATATTTATATATATATGTATATTTTATGCGACAGGACGTGTAAAAGCAAAGCAATGAAGATGAGGACAATAGTCCGAATAATCCAAATAATCAAAAAAAAGAGTGTCGATTTGTTTGACTGTATTTTTAGTGAAAGCTAAAAGGGTTATTTCCTAGTTGAGTAACATATTACAGAGTGACCCAGAAAAAACAGAACCCAAATTATTTATTTATTTTCCCATTAAACTAACCCTAAACCCCAACCATAATCCTAACCCTAACCCTAAACCCTGACCCCAACCCTTGTGGACTTAAACTTAAAAAAGAAAAATTAAAATTAACAGTTTTATTACAAATTTTGTGGGTTCTGTATTTTCTGGGTCACCCTGTAATATTATGTTACTCAACTAGGGGGTTAGGGTTAGGGTTGGGGTTTAGGGTTAGGGTTAGGGGTTAGGGTTGGGGTTTAGTGTTAGTTTAATTGGAAAATGAATAAATAATTTGGGTTCTGTTTTTTCTGGGTCACCCTGTAATATCATGTTACTCAACTAGGAAATAACCGCTAAAAGCTTCTAATGCAAACCTAACGATAGAAAAGCAGAAGAGATTTTTGGCTCACCCAATGCATTTGTGTGCACGTGCTTGTAAAATCTGTTGTTGTTTTTTTGTGTGTTTCTTTGATGAACATCTTAACATTTCAGATGAAGAGAAACATCTCTTCATCTCCTCGGAGGTAAACGTCGAATTAGAAACATTTAAAAGATATTTAAACTGATAAGTTTACATATTAAATTCAACCTGGTTATTTTAATTAAACACAATTAGAAATCCCTCGCATTGTTCTGTCTTTCGTGAGATAATTAACTTAACTAAATATTAATTACATCTCGAAGCCTTTTAAAAATCGTTTGATATCAAATCTAAATATTTACGTAGGCACACTATGCATCTGTGTACATTCACTTTATATATATATATATATATATATATATATATATATATATATATATATATATATATATATATATATATTCTTGTGTGTTGTTTGGACAATTAATCTATATTTCAAGATTATTAAAAGTAAGATAGAAATTAACATGAAAAATATTTTTGGGAAGATTTTGAGATAAACAAAGTTTGAATCTATCTATCTATCTATCTATCTATCTATCAGAAAGATGAGAATTTTAGTCAGAATAATTAACGTAATAATGCAAAGACTCCAAAGAAAGCCGCAGAAGGAACAGGCCAAATTATATATATTCACGCAACCCCTCCCACACGAGCAGGATACGACATGATCAATTTTTTTAGCCTCGGACTTGTTTAGGTGTCTTTTTAATAATGCAAAGGAACAGGCCGAATTATATATATATATATATATATATATATATATATATATATATATATATATATATATCCCATCTCCTCCTTACGACACAAGGTCAAGATTTTAAGCGGAGTTTAACAGGTTTTAATTTAGAATTTCCTTCTCTTAGATCGGTTGTCATACCAAGGTTAAAGAGCCAAGTTTTCCCTACTATTTACACATAGCTTGAGGGAGAATATTTGACTTCGTACCTTTCCCAAGGGTATTAGCTCTATGTGAAATGCAACCAGCATGAAGTTAAGCAACGATGCACTTGTTCAGTACTTAGATGGGTGACGATTAGGGAATAGCTAGTATTGTGCGCAATTTGAAACCTGTGTTCCAGATTTAGTAAAGCTGAGTAAATAGATATTATTTGCAAGATTGAAGTTAAGCAACAATGAGCCTGTTCAGTACTTAGATGGTAACCATTTAGAAACAGTAAGAACTGTAAGTAATCTAAGGCCTGTGCGCCAGTTAAGCAACGATGTAGCTATTCAGTACTCAGATGGGTAACCATTTAGAAACAGCAAGCACTGTAAGTAATCTAAGGCCTGTGTGCCAGTTAAGCACGATGTAGCTATTCAGTACTTAAATGGGTAACCATTTAGAAACAGCAAGCATTGTAAGTAATCTAAGGCCTGTGTACCAGTTAAGCAACAATGAGCCTGTTCAGTACTTAGATGGGTAACCATTTAGAAACAGCAAACATTCTAAGTAATCTAAAGCCTGTGTGCCAGTTAAGCAACGATGTAGCTATTCAGTGCTTAGATGGGTGACTATTTAGAAACAGCAAGCACTGTAAACAATCTGAAATCTGTGTGCCAGACTCAGAAAAGTTTAGTAAATAAATATTATCTGCAAGTTTAAAGTTAAGCAACAATGAGCATGTTCAGTACTTAGGTGGGTGACCATTTATAAATAACCCGTTCACTAAGCCTGTGTGCTAGAATAAGAATTACTTCAAGACTCTGAAGAATATGTGATTAAAATAACAAGGATTAAGATATTCGTTCTAAATATTTCCTCGAATGATAACAAGATTTCCTCTTTGAATTTCAGGAACCGTTTATCAACTGTCTGCTGTTGATCCTATCATCCTAGGAAAATATTGAAGGAAGACATTTTTAGACAATGTCAAGTATCCAAATAGATCGAACTTGATAATCTTATTTTCAATCGATCAGATCAAGTTATTTTCATCACCTTCCTTAATAATCAGAGATGATCAGAAATTCCTGACGAGGGTAATCGATAAAAATATGAACCCCCACCCCAACCACCTCGCAGAAAAAAAATTCCTTGTTATTGTCATTTTCAATTTGGATGAATCTTTCTGGATTTTCTTTGCGGTAAATAATTTCGTTCATATTTCATGGTGCCTAACGTAGAGAGATATTTTTACAAGCTAGACTGGCTGGTCTAATATCACGAATTTGATTCTCTGGAGAGCTTAACATGGCCTTGATCCAGACTTTATATTTTGAGATGCCTACCGTAGAGCGATATTTTTAAAGCGAGACTGGTTGGTCTAAGATCACGAATTTGATTCTCTAGAAAGCTCGACACTGAGGTACCTACCATAGAGGGATGATCTCCAGACTTGTTCACAGTGTAGCGAGTTCAATATCCTGGAATGTCTTATATTTAATAAGGTTATTTTTCCCGCCTTTCCTCAATAATCAGAGATGATCAGAAAGTCCTTACGTGGATAATCGATAAAAATGTCCTCCGCTACAAAAAAAAAAAAAAAAAAAAAAAAATAAATAAAAATAAATAAATAAATAATAAATAAATTAAAAATCCTTCTTATTCTCGATTTCATTTTCGATGGTTTCTTTGTTGTAAATTATTTCATTCGTATTCCTTTGTAAGCTAGTATAGCTTACAAAGGAATACATTGTAACATTCTCCGGATGTTAAATAATGAATAGGCAGAACATATCATTTTTAGCAAGTAGTGTAGTGTAGTTTGAAAATAACTGTAAAACAGTGGAAAATCACTGATAATACATCACTCAATAAGTCCCGGGCCTGACATATAGATGGTGCCACTAATAAAAAATCCGTATGATTTTTATAATGTACGAACCTTCAAATCGCACGTGTCCGGTTAGCTCAGTTGGTAGAGCGTCCGACTAGGAACACAAGGTTCTGGGTTCGATAATGGCCCTCGCCAACTCAGCGTATGAGTAAAAAAGTAAAGTGAGGAGCTAATAGTAGGTGTGGCTCTCCACCCCAGTAGCCAAAAACAATCTCCTTGTCCGGTTGATACCGACTTTAGGCCACCCGACGACTTACTGTTGCAAATTTTTAAAAGAATGGAAAAATCTGAATTTCATGTGTTGTTAAGCATTGCTTTCTGATGGAAAAAATACTGTTCAAGCAAAGCAACGGTTTGATAAGTATTAATCGGACTCTGCTGTGTCGGAAACAACGGTTAAGAGGGGTATGCTGACTTTAAACGCCCAGGTGTCCAAAATTCGGCAGTTGTCCCGGAAAACACCAAAAAACACCACAAATTCGTTTTGGTCGATTTGCGTGAGATAGCAGAGGAGTTGAAGATGTGAGAAGGCAATGTATTCACTGATACGTTCGAAGGAAGAAATCGCTTAAAACGGAAATGAAGAAGAAAAAAGCGCTCTTTCACCAGACAATACACCGTGTCACAAGTCGATCGCAACGATGGCAAAACTACATGAATTGCATTTCGAATTGCTTCCGCACCCACCCTATTCTCCAGATCTGGCCCCACCGAATACTGGCTGTTTGCAGACCTCAAAAGAATGCTCAGGGAAAGAGATTTGCTCCAATGAAGAACTGATATCAGAAATTGAGGCATATTTTTAAGCAAAAGACAAATCGTTCTACAAAAAAGGCATCGAATTGTTAGAAAAGCATTGGAATCAGAAAAGAGACTATGTTGATGAATAAAGTCGAATTTTGCCTAAAAGTTGTTTTATTAAGCCCAGGACTTATTGAGTGATGTGTGTGATTGATAGGTCTTAACCTCAGAGTTGGGACTAGGCATACCCAGTGGGCAGACGTGTCCTTCCGTCTGTGCTGCTTTCTTCCGCGCACGGGCGGCAAAGGATATATCGGTAATTCAGGAAACAAAAAAAAATGTCTACACAAATATGTCTCTGAGTTTGTCTATGATATAACAAGAACAAGATGGAAACCCCACACATGGAGTAGAGAGAGAGAGAGAGAGAGAGAGAGAGAGAGAGAGAGAGAGAGAGAGAGAGAGAGAGAGAGAGAGAGTAATATATATATATATGGTATTTGTGGAAAAAGTGACTTACCGGTGAAAATGTCACAGTGGTTAGTTGCTTCAAGTTTCACAATGATAAGGCAGCGATATAACAAATATAAAGTGCTCTATACGTTAATAGAGCAAATTTATTAACATAAAGGTACATGGTATTAACCTACTCGAGTTTCACTATAATGATCTTCAGGGTTAAATATACTGGATTAATCAATATATTGATTAATGGTAGTCGATTACACGTGTGTTTATATATATATATATATATATATATATATATATATATATATATATATTGGTTTGGTTTATTTTGTTTTACGGCATATCAACCTTAGTGGGTCATTTAATGCCGATAAAGTTTTGAAATAAATCAATTCTTAATGGATAATACAATTTTGTTTATAAACTCATGTTTTTCTATTTAACCCATAGATGGGACCCTAACAGGTACTACCACTCCGGGTCAGAGTGGACCAGGGAGCAATGGTGATGAAGGGGTGCTCCACATTCCCCAAACCTCCAAAACTGGAAGCTCGCCATCAGATAGAGTTTAACTTCATTCCCAGGACATGTAGACCCGCAGCCACCGCCTTCTAGCAACCCATATGATAAAAAGGGCTGGGGCTTGCCATAAGGGCAATAGGGTTGGGAAAATCATATAGGTGCTAGGGCTTGACGTGACAGCCGATTGATCGGAGGGGGCCTCTCGACCGCCCGTCTAGCCAAGATAGGGCCAAAGTGAGTATTGCATGTCATGAACTGCTCATCCACCTGGGTCTATCCTTAAGCATCACGGTCGCCACCACGGCCAACAGGTGGCCCCATTGGGGGAGTCTTACCCCTCTGCAGAGGTGCAGTCGGTGCATTCTAACGCCCCAGCCGACAGGGCGGATATATATATATATATATATATATATATATATATATATATATATATATCTAAATATCTATGGAATACATTCCTTACCCACCGAACATGCAATCTATTTCCAAACTCCTTTACAATATAAATCTTGTAATTACATATACCAAATTACAAATATATTAATATAATTAAAAAGCACCTGCAACATTTAATTACGCTGAAAAGATTAAAGCGTCTTTGTCTAAAAGATATGATCACATGCAGCGTAATTAGATGGAAACTGAGGGAAACTAAAGACATAATTTCACGGAGTCCATTATTCGTTATACGGTTGTCATCATCTGTATTGTTTGCAGTCAAAATAGTAATAATAGTAATATGAATAATGTAAATACATAAGTATTGAAGATTAACCCTTTTACTCAGTACCATCTGTGTGGGTAGGTTAGAGTAACCTCCCTTGATTAAAAGTAGCTTTGAGTGATCGTTCTTAGTATTATGCAAATGTTGGTGGCAGGCCGTCGATAGGGCACTACTTAAGGTGGTGGAAGCCGCCATTTGCATTTTAACCACGCACGTCGCATATTGCTCCTCTTATACCATCGACATATTTTATTCTATTAATACATGTTCTATGTATTAAGAAATTAATTTATTTTCCATAATCTATCTATATAATGGGTTGTTGTGTGTATGCATGTCCGGAGGAAACTATGAACTACGAAAATAAAACAATTAACGACAAAGTAAACATGCATACACATTCACTATCACCAGATCTTGAGAAAAAACTAATGAAGAATTGATTTGTATTTGTGAAGATAATTAAACAATAAAATTTAAATATCAATATGGAATTGTTTTTTTTTTTTTTTTTTTTTCTTTTCATAGTGTCTGTGCACTTTTTTTTCTGATGCCCCAGGCCAGATCAACGCAAGTTTTTTTTAAGTAGGGATTTTAATGGGGCATCCAGCGAGAATCCAACTCGTGATTCAGTAATAATGGATCTGCGAGACTAAATGTTATCCGCCCACCCCTATCCAGGCGACGCCGGGTAGCCACTTCTAGTACATATATAAAGAGCAGTTTTGTGTATAAGAACGCACATTGAGCTCTGCAAATTACGACATTTGAAAGGAAAATTTCTTCATTTGATCTTTGGATTAAACCAGATTGATAAAGAAAAGACTTAGATATCGGCCATGTTAACGGTTATGAATTTATTTCAATCGGAAAATTTCTCGTCTTTCCAGCTTTCTCAGACCGTTTACAGGCAAGACATTTACCGAACTGGGTTTAATTAAATCAAATACGAATGTGTTCAAAGTACAAAGACCGAGGCGTAAGAAGAACTAAGATATTAATATATTCTTATAATTCTTTAATCATACAGGGCTTCACACATGACCGATTTGGCTCAATTGGTAGAGCGTCTGACTAGGAACCATAAGGTTTCGGGTTCGATAGCGGCAACTCATCGTATGAGTAGCACAAGGATATGTGTTGTAAAGTGAGGACCTGATGGTAGGCGCGGAACTCCGCCTCAGATGCCAAAAACAATCTCCTTGATCTAGCGCTAGTGAAAAGGGGATAGACGCCCTCGCTGTCTGATTGATATCGACTTTAGACCACCCCGACAGGTTACTCGGCAATTGGAAACTAATATATATATATTTATATATATATATATATATTATATATATATATATATATATATATATATATATAGTTTTTTTTCCGTAGTTAGGGTCTTTCCATGTGTGGTTTAACCACGCTGATGCAGGCAGATCATAAGGAGAGCTCAATGTGCCTAATACCAGTGAATAAAAGGACAGAGCAAGATATTGAAATAAATTATTGTAATGAAGCAAGTTTAGAGTTTTTCTTCATTTACTATATATATATATATATATATATATATATATATATATATATAATATATATATATATATATATTCTTGCACCAAGCTCATGCACAGAAATACGCACAAACACACACAAATACCCCCCACACGCAGACACACAGACACACGTACACACACACACATATATATTTATGCAGAATACACTTATAATGTGTATATAGCGAGTGAATTAGAATCTAATAGACCTATGGTATCTTTAACGCTAAACTGAAACATAATTATTTTAAACGGCTTCAATAAAGGTCATTATATTTATTAATGAAAAAAAACTACTCTAGCGACAACAGATCCTCCGAAAAATAAAAATACTGCGCAAAAATTTGAAAAAAAAAATGTAGATAAAAAATTTATGTAGATGAAAAACAACTTAACGTATTGTGACGTACACACATGCGTGCATATTAATGCTATCTATCTATCTATCTATCTATCAATCTATTTATCTATCTATAATACACCCGCCATATATATATATATATATATATATATATATATATATATATATATTGTAAAAATAAAAGCTACTTACTCAAAAGTCCATTAGCATATATAAATAGAAGAATGGTATTTGGTTCTTTAAAATTTTTAAAGAATAATGAAAACGCGATTTTTTTAAAGAGTTTCTCGCAGAAATATTCTGAATATTTTTTGCATTCTGAGGAGACGAAAAGTTTGATTTTATCTACATATTTTTTCTAAGCTCAATCTAGTATGTCACAAGGACATAATAATCGAGCGCTATTCTATACCCGTTTGGTATCCTAGATTGCTAATCATTACAACATTACTAAAATTATTCATCCGGGTAACTAATGAGAGTAGGGGTCTCTAAACCTTTCAGTCCGGGAGTCGCATCATATATTCTACAAAATATTAGCTGGCTGGGAATATGACAAAAAATGGTTGATATACCAAGGTTGGCTGGTTGGTTGGTTGGTTTTACGGCATGACAACACTTGACGAGTTATTTAGTGCCGAAATCAGTCTTTTTTAAAAAAGTAATTATGTGGTTGTAGTTAACTCGTAACAGAGAGAGAGAGAGAGAGAGAGAGAGAGAGAGAGAGAGAGAGAGAGAGAGAGAGAGAGAGGAGAGAGAGCTTCAAGTAGTTATTCTTAATACAAATAATTTATAACTAGCAGGACCTGTGGATATACCACATTATGATAATTTAATGATTACAGCATTTGATATGTTTACTTAATAGCTATTGCAAAATAGTTCAATACGTAAAAAGTATAATAATCTTGATTTAACCCTCTCACACCCATTCTTAAAAGGGGGGGGGGTTGTAAAATATCCACATTAGGTTGCCGACAAAAAGTGGCAAAAACTCGACTATAAGTTGGACCGGAAATTCGCCTGACGCTAGCTCGCTAAAACAGTGTAAATTAAAGCAGGAGGTCGGGATGACATAAGATCAAAATTACAAAATATCTTCCGTAATTCACAATTTCAATATTACAAATAAAACAAACATGTAACTTCTTTTTTTTTTCGATTCATTTTAATTTTCTGTTGGGCATTTAAGCGACGCAAGGCCATTTGGAATATTTCATTTTAAAAATTGGATGAAATAGAATGGGAAAAATAAGAAATCTACGATTAAGCGACACCAGTGCATCTTGAACAATTTGGACGGTCTCATTTTTAACCCGAGGGCATTGCAGGATGATAACTGGCAGAATATTTAGGAACAACCGTATTGATATATATATATAGATAGTTATAAGATTTCAATCGCATCAGACCTGAAGTCGAAACAAATCTTGTGAAAATCACGAGAAATTTCAAAGAAATCGATTCGCAACTTCTCAGATTCGTCGAATTGTCGAAGGAATATGAGTAAAAACATTCGAGGTGACACTTTGTTTATAGATTTATCCAAGGAATAGACTCCATACACAAAGGAAAGACGGAGCAAATATTTCGAGTATATGGTCTTCCTAAAGAAACTATAATGATGCTCTACAAAGACACAAAAGCAATGGTTCACTCATCCAATGGTGACATAGATTTAAATTGTGACTGGAGTCCTACAAGGATATACATTAGCACCTTTCTATTTAAAATATGTTTACGTACCACGAACGTCATTAGACCTAAAAAAAAAGGTTTAACAACGAAAATGGGAATAAGCAGATTATAGATTTTTACATAAAGAATTATTGGCGGAGTCACCCGTAGCGTAGGGGTTAACATGCTGGTCTGTGACATTAGAGTAAATCAAAACCATTATCAATCATTATTGTTATTAGGTTTCTCTCGTATTTACTTTCATAAAAAAGGTTAGAGTATTTGAAAGTTTTACGTAAAATGGCCAATTATGAATTGAAAAGTAAAAGTCTTTCATTTAATGTGAAAAGAATTTCATGTAATTGAAAATAAATATAAATAAAATTCACAGACAGACGACAGAGCTTCGCGCCGTAAGGCATGAACTATTTGTCTCGCGGTGTCTTTTTTTTTTTCTCTCTCTCCTCAACATAGAAAGGCAATCGGCAGCAAAATGAATTCTTCTTCATAAAATAAAAGAAAGAATTAAAAAAAAGAAAAAAAGGAAAATAATTTGTTATAAACAATCAAAGAAAAAGGAAAGTGGTTTTAATTTCCGATCAAGCATCAGTTGGCGTTTGATAGAAAAAGAAAAAGAAAAATACGATCAATTGACGAAGCAGAGAATAAAACGGAAAGTAGAGTTCCACGAATAAATGAAGAGTAAATTATTTGTTCGATGATAGAAAAGAAAAAAGAATTTGAGACATGACCAATTTTGTTGCATTCTTTAAAATTGCGTTTCATTTGATTATCGTCTGCGTCATTCATTCAATATGGCCGCTCATTCATTCAAAATGGCCACTCTTCTTTAACACACGTCATTTTAGCCTCGTTTTATGCTGTTGAATAAGAGAAATTCTAAGTATATTTCAAAAACAGAATTAAGAATACTTTTCACGCCTACTGTCATATATATATATATAATATATATATATATATATATATATATATATATAATGAATTGATGTTGATCTTGGCATATAAGGACTCAACAAGTCAGTTAAGAAACGTTAAAAAGCATCTTTGTGTTTTTTAACGAAACATGTCTAAGAGAATGACAGCTGCCTAAGTATACCCCCTTTATGTATGTTTCTGTCTCTCTGTCTCTGTCTGTCTGTCTGTCTGTCTGTCTCTCTCTCTCTCACACACACACACACATATATATATATATGCACACACACACACATACACACACACACACACACACACACATATATATATATAAGGTAAAAGTATCCAATCGACTGGTAATTTGAGGATGATTCTATTCAGGATCATCTATTTGCTCTGTATATCTTCCATGGGTGCCCACGCAGATGCACACCTTTAGATTTATACAAGAATTATTTCAAATCCCTAAGAAAGTTCAGTGTAAGATAATTAATAAATTAATTATATACTGAGCAATATTTACACTTTCAAAAAGAAATAAAAACTTAACAACCCGTCATTTGGCTATTATAGATCTATTTCGGTCGGTATCTCAATAAATGAGCCCAGTTTTGTCAGACAGCCATTACATAATAACCACAAAAATATTCTAGAATGAAGAAAAAAAACAAACAAATTTTTTTCTCTTTTCTTTAACTTTTTACAAAACTAATAGATTCCCTTTTCTTCACACACCAGCATAAAAATCCCTAATAATAATAAAAACAAAAATAAACCAATAAAATACATTTGACAAATAAATAGAAAAAAATAAAAATAAAAATAAAATAAAGAACTGAGTTTGAATTTAGTGTCACAATCTTGTTTTGTGACACTAAATTCAAACTCACTATCCATAATTACCGGGTTAGCTCAGTCGGTAGAGCGTTCGGCTAGAAACCACAAGGTTCCTAGTTCGATACCGGTCCTCGCCAACTCAGCGTATGAGTAGCACAGGGATCTGTGCGGTGAAGTAAGGAGCTGATGGTAGGTTTGGCGCTCCACCTCAGATGCTAAAACAATCTCCTTGGTCTAGCGCTATTGAAAAGGGGATAGACTCCCTCGCTGACTGGCTGATACCGACTTTAGGCCGCACCGACGACTTGACTTTTAAAAAAAAATTAGATTGTATACCAACTTTGCTATTATTGCATTTAGCACTACCTCTATGCATACACCCTTTTTTTAGTTGCATTATTTCTTTATTTACACACACACATACACAGCATATATATATATATATATATATATATATATATATATATAATATATATATAAGGAAAAGTATTGTAAAAGTGAATGACAAACACAAATATTTGATTAGTATTATCTGCATTATTCGGACTATTGTTCTCATCTTCATTGTTATTTGTACAACGTTTCGGCCGATATGCCCTCCGGCCTTCTTCAAGTATTTCTTGTCGGACTCGGGAACATACTCGCACTCGGGAACCTTCTTTTCGGACTCGGGAACTTTCTTGTCGTAATCGGGAGTCATCACGGAACTTCGAACTTAACCCTTTATTTAGTCCACGGGGGTAACCTGTTCTAATTCCGCTAACCATAGCTGGGGTAGGAGTTGTGTTAATTATTTTTCTATTTTACTGCCTCTACTCAGGATTGAACCCGGAATCCAGAGATAACTGTCACTTAGAACTGTCTTAACCTAACTACAGATAATACTAATCATCAAGCCTCATCTCAAACATTCAGAGAAATACAAACAATTGAATTCATTTAATATTTCGCACCTGTTGGTTTCAGATCCTGATGAAGCATCTGAAATCAATAGAGGCGAAATATTAACTGAATTCAATTGTTTGTGTTCGTTATTCATTTTTTCAATACTTCAAACATTACGAGTCACCACCCACGGTCAACAGGTGGTCCCATTAGGTGGGGGGATTTTATCCCTCTGCAGAGGTGCAGTCGGTGTATTATTCTGTACCAGCCAACAATTTCTGTTTTCATCATGAAGCTGGCTATAAATAAGGATCTTTAGAATTCTGTCGTCTCTCATTTGAATGACACGTTCAGCCCATTTTGATCCTGATTTACACGAGGGGGATTTCTATGCCTCCAATATTGCACATTGTCTTGCAGTGTGCATCCGTAGATCGAGCAAACATAACTCTTATGAAAGATATGAAGCTGGTTAATTTATGATTGATATAGTGTCTAGAAAAACGATCCATACAAAACAATAAAAAACAAAAAACAAACAAAAAACAAATCGGTGAGTACGACAGCCTTGTAGATTGCAATATCTCAAACTTAATGCACCTTTTTTTTCTAAAGGCGATGATGTTGTTTTCCAAAAGAACCAGTAACTTGAGTCATATATATATATATATATATATATATATATATATATATATATATATATATATATATATGGGGTAAATCTATCCAATTAACTGGTATGTATGGGGATAAATGAATGGCTTAGCTCAAATATAAATTTATTTCGGTATTTTTTGCCTCTTTCAGTCTTATTTTTAATAATTTGAGGATTTCATATCCAGTCTTATTGATATGATTTTCCCGTCTAAACTGATTTTTGTGTTTTCAAATTTCTTTTTCTGTGTTTGTTAATTACCACAAATACAAATGTTTGTTGTGAAGCAAAATGAATTGCGTGAATCTTTGTCCGAAAATATCGCCAAGAATTGAACTATTTGTGCCAAGCAAGGCAAGCACATCCTTTTCACTAAATGTCATTATTGAATGCAAATTACTAAGAGACAACCTTGTTTACTGTACAGTACGGTTCTGAAAGCACCGGCACCCACTAGATTACCGAATTTAAGCAACGATGAGTCACTTCAGTACTTAATTGGTGTTGAAATCTTTCTGTATATAAGGTGTGTGCTAGACGCCCACTCTTATTTATAGACTGGGCGATAGTCATGTGACCATATTCTTGTCCAATCACTGGCAGTATTCTGCTGCTGATATTGTTACTTATACTGGCTGTTCTAATCTTAGCTACTCACAACTACTTGAACCTTCGTGGACGACGGAACATAGGATTATATCACTGGACCTTTGACATTAGGATTACATAACCCAGGACTTATTCACTTACCAAAGGATTCTATAGCTCAGAACTTACTTACTTTAAGTCCTTTTCAACTGGCTAGGATGTCGGTCAGAAACTCAACTTACTTTGGGTAAATGTCATTATTGAATGCAAATTACTAAGAGACAACCTTGTTTACTGTACAGTACGGTTCTTAAAGTACCGGTACCCACTAGATTACCGAATTTAAGCAACGATGAGTCACTTCAGTACTTAATTGGGACATCACTTAAGCCACCGCAGGTACTGTAAGCAAATTGAGTCCTTTGTGTATAAAAATGATTTGATTCGGCATTAAAAGACCCGATTTTTATAAGATATTAAAATATGAAATAGGCAAAAGAAAAAGCAAGTGTAATATTGTGGGTAACAATTCTCAAAAGAGGTAAAGTGTTCTCTATTTTGTTGTCATGGAGATTTACTTTCTTTTGTTTAGTCACATCTGAAAAGTTATAGATTAATTTGAATATACTTGATATGAGGTAATAAATAAGTAGATAAATAAAAACTTGTCAGACAAAGGAAGTGAAATGAGACAGAAAACAGTTTTAAGTCATCAAACTAAGTAAACATAAATCAGATTCCACCACGAAAAAAACAAACAAACAAAAAACAACAAAAAAAGATTTATTTTTTTAGATCATTTTATTCTTGTCATTAGTAATAAATTATTAAACAAGGCTTAAAAATTAATAAGAAAAGTTCACCACAAAACCAACAACCAATCTTCTTCTTCGAGTTTTTAACACCAGCTCTTGTTGATGGTTTCTCATTGGAGTCTGATTGACAGCTAATTCTCCAGGACATTTCGAAGAATCCGAGCCGATTTTAGTTGTACTCTACTCTACATAGGTCAAAAGTACTTGGGAATCAATAATGTGATCGAAACGTTTTTTTAACTACTTAAAATTACAAAATCACAATTATTTACACTCTCTCTCTCTCTCTCTCTCACACACACACACACACACACACACACAAAGGTATATATATATATATATATATATATATATATATATATATATATATATATATATATAAACTGCAGAACGAATTTGGCATAGACGATGCCAACCAAATACCGAAGACAGAGATTACTGTTGTCGTCGGCGTATCGTATCATTTGGGAAAATATCAGATTGAAGATTTAAAAAAGAAATCAACGATAAAGAAAGAAATTAGATTGAGAAAGAACAGAATTAAAAAAAAAAAAAATACCCCCCAAAAAAAAACAAAAAAAAACAAAACAAAAAAAAACAAAAAAAAAAAAACAAAACAAAAAAAACAAAAAACCAAAAAAACAAAAACAAAATCGAAATGTATATTCTACAACCACAGCCGACAAGGTGAAGTTTTATTACGTTTCGTACTAGACATAACAGTATTAAATTATTGTCAATGTTACCGAGGGAGAGTCCCCGTGGCGCAGTGCTTAACGTACTGGACTTCGACATCGTGTTGGATATTAATAATGATCGTCGATTTTTAGTTGGTTAGTGCAGAGTTAGATTTTGAATTCAACGTTGTCGATATTCAAAATCTGTAGACTTAGATGATTGACATGGGTAACACAGACTGTGGGAAAGAAGGCGCAGGGCTTAGCTTAGTCAGTTAAGCGCGAGACTTCCTAAGGTAAAGATGGTATCCGCTTTACTCACGCATGCGGTTAAGGATCCTAGGTTGAGAAAGTTCTGTTTCCGAATGAAAATATGATCCCACAAAATACATGCCTTGGTTGTTTCAATATGAACTAAATGGCAGCCTGGGGGACATAACCACGGATGCTCTTATATCTCATAAGCGCGTGGTGTAATGGTTAAAGTCATGGGAAATGGACTCGTCGCCCCGAGTTCAAAACCTGGATGTGGTAATTGCATTTCACTTAGCGCTAATATCCTTGGGAAAGGTATGAATCCTACTCTCCCTCCAGCTATGGATAAATAGTAGGGCAGACTGGGCTCTTTGACCGTGGTTAGGCAACCGGTCTAGGAGAAGGAAAACTCTGAATTAATTTAAACCTGTTGAACTCCGCTTAAGAAATTGACCTTGTGTCACATCCTGCTCGTGCGGAAATTGGTAAATATATATATATCTCATAATCTTAATAGAAGAACTTTTCCCAACAGAGTAAGGGGTATATAACAACCATAGTAAGCGAGTTCGAACTCCAGTCGTGCTATTATGCTCACTTTCGGACTAATACCCTTCAGCGTCACCCCCCAGCTATGGGTTACATAGTAACACTACTGTTCTTCTACAAGGATAAGTTTGGCATTAAATGACCCACGAATGTTGATATGTCATAAACAAAGAAACTAAACCAAACCAAACCAAACGACCATTAAATTAGCACCATGACCCAAAAGACAATACGCCCTTCAACGAGACTTCAGTTTGGCTATAAATACACGAGATCTGAACGAGACTATACACAGATAATCGACCGTGAGAATCTGACGACGTTTTTATGGATTTAGTGATAAAAGCAAACAGAGAGAGTGGTTGATAAGGTGAATCCTTTCTTATTATGTTCAATGTCTCGACGTCCATCCGGTAGAAGAATGGGAAGCGCCAATGGACAAAAATGTCTGAACTGATTCGCTGGTCTGAACTTCAGCTTAGAGAAAAGCGAAACTGATCGATCGATAAAACTGTTAAATTATTTATTCAGTTGATTGTTGGGCTTTTTATTCAGCATTCACCAACATGATTCTTGTTGCTAACCGAAAAGTTCGGTTCATTCATCCTATCTATCTATCTATCTATCTATCTATCTATTCTGGCTATTCAGGCTGTTCATATCTATTTATCTATTCAAGCTATTCATATCTATCTATCTATCTATCTATCTATCTATCTCATTCTGTTCATATGTATGTATGTATGTATGTATGTATGTATCTATCTATCTATCTATCTCATTCTGTTCATATCTATCTATCTATCTATTCAGGCTATTCATATCTACCTATTTATCTCAATCTGTTCATATCTATTTATCTATCTCAGTATGTTCATATATATCTATCTAAATCAGTCTGTTTATCTATCTATCTATCTATCTATCTATCTCAGTCTGCTCATATATCTATCGATCTCAGTCTGTTTATATATATCTATATATCTCAGTCTGTTTATATCTATCTATCTATCTATCTATCTATCTATCTATCTATCTATCTATTCAGGTTATTCAGGCTGTTCTTATCTATCTATCTATTCAGACTATTCCCTATATATCTATCTGTCTAATCGTAAATAAAGAAACATTTAATAATTATTTCCTAGGAGAAATTATTATCATAGAGTTATTTAGATTGGTTTATTTGTTTGATGGTATATCAATCTTTGTAGGTTATTCACCTTTCATCCACCCTTCTAGAAGAACAGTAGGTCTACTATTTAACCTATAGCTGGAGTTGAGGGTTTTAATACCCTTCCCAAGAGTATTAATCCGAAAGTAAACGTAATAGCGCGACCGGAGTTCAAACTACATGGTGGCAATGCAGTACGTTAGCCACGACGCCACGGGGACTCTCCATGAGTGCGACTGAAAATTCCCCATAAGTAATCACAAGAGAATATATCTACGACCTATGTTTAAAGACTTAAGCCTTTTGGTATCCCCAAAGGAAATAATCTCACGGAGAAGGATTTATGGCTATTGAAGTCAGTCAGTATACTGTTGGTTTGGACAACAGCAACTGGCTAAGCACAACTCAACTAGTGCACAAGACAACTGGTACTTATTGGATTTAAGAATAGTCCATTCATGTATTTGGGTGATCCCATTCCTTGAATCCTGATTGGCTGCTTGGTTTCTATGATGTTATGAGGCTTCATACATACTCTAGCATTCTGTATTGAGTTACAGCTATTTGTTGCCTTGTCTTACCAATTCGACGGTAATTGGAACATAGTATGATTATTCTACAATGGCCTACATTTAATTACTTGAGTCTGAAGGTCTCTCCAGAGGAAGTAGTCTCAACGGGATAGATCTACTACCATCGTTTAAAGACTTGAGCCTACAAATATTCCCATAAGAAGTTATAACAATGTGATAGATCTACGACCCACGTTTAAAAATTGAGCCTTCAGGTATCTACAGAGGAAATAATCACAAGTAAAAGGATCTACAACTTCGTTTAAAGACTTGAGCCTACAGGTATTCTCATATGAAGTTATAACAAGGGGATAAGATCGGCTAACTTTAAAAAACTTGAACCATCAAGTACCCCAGAGATGGTAATCACAAGGAGGGGGATCTACGGCCTACGTTTAAAGAAGTTTACAGAAATCCCCAGAGTATGTAATCACAAGGTGATATATCTTGTAAACTAACCAGTCAGTTTCTGTCATCTCGAAGTGAGATGAACTTTAATTAACAACGCCCAATGTTCACCATGATGAAAAGTGAAATGACATGGCTGCTGCTCGTGCTGCGCAAAGACACACCTCCCCACCCCCATGACGACAATTTCAAATCAGGGAAATAATTTTTGCCGCCCTCTGGATATGTTTATGAAGTCGTTTTTTTTTTTTTTAGATATCTTTTGTATTGATTTTTTGTTGTTGTCTTAGAAGCTTTCTTAGATTTGGTTGAATTCTATACATAAATTGTCTGAAATTTCCACAAAGTTCTTTCGACCATCAAAATTGAATAAAGCCAAAAAAAAGTCTTTAGATGACGAGAAAAAAAAATCAATAAAAATTGTTTTAAAAACTTTGTGTCATTCAACTCAAACTTCTAAAAAAAACAAAAAAAAAAAAATCACCCCCACAAAAAATAAAACCGAAAAAAAATCACCCCCCCTAAAAATCCCCCTCCCCCCAAAAAACAAAAAAAAAATCACCCCCCCAAAACAAATTCTTTTTACCTCCCAAAAAAATCCCCCCAACCCCCCAAAAAAACAAAAAATCCCCCCCCAAAAAAACACCCCTCCAAAAAAATCCCCAAAAACAACAAATAAAACAAAACAAAAAAACAAAACAAAAACAAACAAAAACAGATAAACAGCTACTGTTAAATGATGATGATGATGATGACTGTTACCTCTAAGAGACAGTAGGTCTCTTCTGGTTTCCAGGACTCTTCTAAGTATTCTAGCTGATAATAAAAGTGGTGTGATCTGGATGGTCTTGAATTTTCCTCTGATCTCCAGTCTTCCCCCACCCTCAAGTTTCATTTTGGTAGCAGTCCCTTTTTTGTTACCCCGTCACTTTTATACTCCATGATGAGGATTACAATGTAGTACTTGGGGTGGTTTCATTTGTTGTTAATTTCATTTGGAGTTTGGGTTTTTCTTGTGATCTATCGATCTTGATAGGTTTCTTGTAGTGACGTCATCTTATTAGATGTTTTGGTTGTTTTTTGTTTTTTGTTTCATCGTCTCTGTAAATAAATGCACAGACACGCAGATATACATAAAGAGAGAGGGATATTATATATATATATATATATATATATATATATATATATATATATATATATACTAGCAAAAGTACCCGGTCCATGACCAGACTATAAAAAAATTAACACCAGGTAGTGAGGGGTTAGAGAATTGATAAGAGGAAAATAATTTATAGAATTTAAAAAAATGTAATTCTTAACTTTTGAGTGTTTTCAAATATTATTTTATTTTTCAAAACTGTTTTGTACATATGACAAAAATTTAAATTCAGTTTCTGATTGTAAAACTGAATCTGGGTGTGAGGTTCCAATTAAGGAGTTCTGGGAAGTGTGGAGTACCCCTTCATTGCCATTACTCCCATACCCACATTGTCCCGGGGGAAGTACTTGTTGGGCCCATCAAGTACGACCACTCCAAGTTTCATCTATTGGTTTAAATAGATAAAAAAAGGAGTTTAAAAAATGTTTAAAAAATGAATTAGAAATAATTTGAATACCCATTAATATTGAATGAAACAAACATGACTTCGGCATGAATTGTTTGAAAATCTTAATAACGTCTGTCATAGTACGTTTACTTCAGACAAAGCGTCTGTTTTAGTAAATATTTTGGCAGAATTTAACGCTTAAAATGTACATATGTTAATACCATTTTGCTTTTTGACTATCTGTTTTAAAGCAAGTTCAACGTCTCTGCCTACGAATGGGGTGGAATGGGTTTTTTTACTCATTTTAGAATCCATCTTTTTTTTTTATTAGTTACAAACTAATCTTAAAAAGCTTGAATCGTGCCGACGGGAGATGGGGTGAGAGTGGTCTTGATTTAAGCATTTCAATTAGTATGCAAGATTTCAAATCTGAATGACCTCTCGTTTGTGAGTTATAAGTCGACACGTACATACCAAACTTCCTTTTATATATATATATATATATATATATATATATATATATATATAGAGAGAGAGAGAGAAGAGAGAGAGAAACGCACATATATACACAAACAAACAAACATACGTAAAGTGGTAACTTGCTTTTGGAATTACGAGCGATCACTTTTGCGAGCTAAAATTTAAGGTACGAACGAGCTACAGATACGCTTATGTTAATAAATTCATTAAAAACATTTACCTTTCCAAATTTATCACACTAAACAAAAATATTTTAATAAAATATAGACATTAAAACATATTACAGCGCATAACTTGTTGCATCTTACTCAGCCAGTAGAGCGTCGGCGGAGGAACCACAAGGTATGACTTGCTCAGGGATCTGTGCGGTAAAGTAAGGAGCTGATGGTATGTGTGGTGCTCCACCTCAGACGCTAAAACAATCTCCTTGGTCTAGCGCCAGTGAAAAGGAGACCCCCTTGCTCTCTACCTGATACCGACTTTAGGTCACCCCGATGACTTCTTTACTTTTTATGTTTTAACAAAAAAAAGGATGTTTTAGGGGGTGTCATTTATTTTATTACGTGCCACCTTAGCAAAAAAAAAAAACCAACAAAACAAAAAAAAAAAAAAACAAAACAAAAAACAACAACAAAACAATGATTTAGTCAATTGATAAACTGTCTTGATAATGATAGTTTAGGCATAAATAGCCTTGATTTAGGTTCGGCAAAAGACCAAAAGTACTTGATTTGCCAATAATAACTCTTTCAGACAACTTATTAAATCCTTTCAAGATGATAAATAAAAAAAATTATTAGAAAACTTTAAACTTTTGTATACAATAAGGATTATATTTTGTTTAACCAAATTTTGAATATATATATATATATATATATATATATATATATATATATATATATATATATATATATATATATATATATTGTGTGTGTGATTATCAAAGGGCCTTTTGAATAGTGATGACCCAAGCATGAAAACCGGGGTCACAAATATGTTCATATTATATATATAAATATTATAAGTTGTAAACACGGTATGTTTGGAATGGCTTTTTTGCCGACAATTTTTGGGAGAATATGTGCTTAATTGGAGTCGTACCTAATTTTGAAAATTAATTGATTAATAATGAATTAGGCGGGAATGCCTATTTAAATGTATGGCTAAACAAATCGAGAAAAATCAATCTCTGTATGTACATTTCGGGCATACATTTAAATAGGCATTCCCGCCTAATTCATTATTAATTAATTAATTTTCAAAATTAGGTACGACTCCAATTAAGCACATATTCTCCCAAATATATATAAATATATATATATATATATATATATATATATATATATATATATATATGTGTGTGTGTGTGTGTGTGTGTGTGTGTGTGTGTGTGTGTGTGATAAAGGGCACTATTAAACAAAAGGATCGAAATCTTTGGAAAATGCATGCATAAGCGCACATGGCAACTCATCAACTGTATTTTTTTTTAAAATGTTTAAATTTTAAAATGTAAACAGATTACTTTTAACGGAAATGTCAAACACGGATATTACCTGACATTTTAAACAGAAAACTATTCTGCATCCGTGTTTTTCCACGTCAACAATCACGTTCAGAATTTAACAGCGTCCGTGTTTAATATTTCACGTTAACATTTACGTTTTAGGATCCAACACAATGTTTGACATTCAACTTTCGAAATGACGCAATAGCGTTCATTCACTTCGAAACTCTTTTCAACGGTCAAAATTGCAATATTCACTTCCGCAATTAGCTATATTTAATCAACTAGCAAAATAATCTATATTTAATCAACTAGCAAAATAAAAAAACACCCTCCGGGCGATGGAAAAATAATTTTTTGAAAGATATTGCTTGAGGGGTGTAAGTTAAAAATTAAAAGTCGGAGAGTTTGAACCATAAATCATGAAATCATCAAATTCATAAAGGAGTAAAAAAAAAAAAAAAAAAACAATTTGAAATCGAAACTAAGTTCTATTAACTTTGAATATCTATTAAAATAAAACAAACTATATATAAATATATGATACCGGGGATGTATCTATTAAAACTTGTTTTAAAAAGCAATGAGGACTGTCTAATGTTGTATGCTCAAATTTTGAGTGTATTTATTCTATGTTATGACGATTTCGGGTATAGTGACGTAGGCAGTGGCGTATTTTTTGTTACAGACAAAACCGGAAGCGAATCTCCATTATTAATAGATATCTTAATTAATTCATTGGAATTAACCCTGAATTTAAATACACACTGTAATACTATATAAACAAAACGCACTAAAAATGCATATATGTGTATATGATTTATATGTTACTTGAGTAATATATATAATATATATATATATATATATATATATATATATATAAATAACTCAAAATTTGAACATGCAACATTAGACAGTCCTCATTGTTTTTTAAAACAAGTTTTAATAAATACATGACTGGTATTATATATCTATATATAGTTTGTTTTATTTTAATACATATTTAAAGTTTACATTTCAAATTGTTTTATTTTTTAATCATTTAATGAATTTGATGATTTTACTTATTTAGGGTACGAACTCGCTGACATTGAATTTTTAACTCCAACCCCTCAGGCAATATGTTGCAAAAATCTATTTTTACATCGCCCGGCGGGTGTTTTTTTTATTTTGTACTGGTATAAGTAATATATTAATTATATGCATGAATATAGATCATATCTATATTCATACTTGAGTTCAACATATTTTAATCAATCATATGAATATATATATATATATATATATATATATATATATACATGTGTGTGTGTGTGTGTGTGTGTGTGTGACAAAAAAAGGCGTTTGAATCGGTCACAAATGTCGCTGTTCGTTGAAACGGAAGAATTTTCACACTCTAGTTGCGAAATATTGTTGAGGATTTTGTTCTTTCGCCTCCAGCAATGACATAACCGAAATGTCGCGGCTTCGTTGCGTAAGCGCTTGGTGTCTTAGATGTCCTGCAACGGGTCACGTGATCGCTCTTTCCCGCCATTTTGAACATATCCAATTTAAGATGAGGTCACGCGGCGAGCGTTCGCCTGGATAGAGCTCCCGGGGTGGAGGAAAGGACTTGTCAAGTCGCTGCCATTCGGTAAGTGAGATGTCTGCGTTGATATTTGTAAACTTTTCGGTAAATGGCATACAGAACAAGTTGAAATGGCACCGGTACACACACACGCACTCGCACACTCGCACGCACACACATACACATACATACACACACAAACACACACGCACGCACTCGCACGCACGCACGCACACACGCATATATATATGTATATATATACACACACACAAGTACATATATGTATATAAAGGGAGAGAGAGAGAGAGAGAGAGAGAGAGAGAGAGAGAGTGAGTGAGAGAGAGAGAGAGAGAGAGAGAGAGAGAGAGAGAGAGAGAGAGAGAGAGGGGACGTAAGAACGGACATTGATTGACACAAGCATATTGATACATATGACCACTATTGAGAGTCCGAAAAGGGAGAAATAGATAAAACTGGATAATTAATAGAAATATATATACATTTCAATCCCGGCTGTAGGTAACTTACAAATGTCTAGCCACACTGAAGAGACTTGATAAGTCAAAACATGTGTCTGTGGATGATTATATATGCTCCCCATCCCCTAGGGTTGAGCACTTTGGGGGGTGGTTTCGCTGACGATTGCCAACTAAAGCGTAAACGCAACGCTCTCCTATATAAGAGATGGAGCACTTTACATACAAAGCGATGTGTGTATTAAAACAGTTAAAATCCCCTTCGCATTCTGTGGGTGATGACAGCCTGAAGTATAATTACAAAACTGGAGGTCACTCAGATTCGAAATCTTGCATACACGTTGATACACTTCTAACTAAGAAACACGCCGAATTTGGTTATCGATTTTTACTAATTAAGGGATATAATTTATTAATTAAACCAAAATCACCCAATTTGCGGAACTGTTCGTATACCAGCACTTGCTGATAATAAAATATTGTTCACTGCCTGCTTTTTGTTGCAGCAATACCAGCAGTGAAGTTTTAGTGAATAAATTTCGCAGTCTAAGTTGTTCAGCTCTGAATTTATCGTTTATTTATAATCCAATCTTAAAAATGTTTATATGGTTGGAAATAAAATAAAATAGTCTTTCTAAATATGTAATTTGTATGTGTTTTTATCCATTAATTATTTTTACAGCGAGTAAAAATTTTTTTTGTTGCTTCGGACAGCTGATAAGTATGATTTTTTTTTCAGGCTAAATTTTAACGAAAAATCAAATTCTTTTTTCTCGCCTATTGACGGTTCAATCTTCAAAATATTTATATGGTTAGAAATAAAATAAATAATCTTTCTAATGTGCATGTATTTTTATCCATTGTGTTATTTTTTACAGCGAGTTAAAAAATATTTTGCTTTGGACAGCCTAGAATTCGTAGTATGATTTTTTTCATACTAAATTTTAACGTAAAATCAAATCTTATTTATCGCCTATTTCTGTTCTTATCTTAAAATATTCATTTGGTTAGAAAGAAAATAAAATAATCTTTCTAAATATGTAATTTGTATGTGTTTTGATACATTGAATTATTTTTTACAGCGAATTAAAGAACAAATCAAACGAAAACATTCAACGATAACACAACTTTTTTTATTAATACTTTCATTTTAGAATAATCAGTAAACTAAAATCTTTTTTGTAAGAAACTATTCATGAAATAAACATCTATCTATCCACAGATGTTTCATGCCTGAGCACTATTTTTTTTATTTAAAAATTAACATTTACATAGTTATTAAGGTCGATTTTCGGTCGTTCGTCAATGTAAACAAAACTTTTTTTTTTTTTTAACTTTGAGACACTCGAGTAAGTGGGTTAGAATTAGGCTCCTTCGGGAGTTTCCGTAATCTAATGTTATTTATTCGTAAAATACGATTATAATGATATCATCTATTGCGCGCTATTCTGTATTTGTATCAAAATCAGAACTGTAATTTGATATTAAGCACATTCAGAATTCTTTTTAAAAAAGTATGTATCATTTTTTTTTTCATTCAGTTTTCTTTTCTTTTCGTAATGTTTTCAAGTCAGTGCACTTTTCGATTTAAAAAATAATATATTATACTTAGTATAGTATATCATTTTCATCAAATTGTTATCAAATTTATAATATACTATAATAATTTGACATTCGAACGGCTACGCTTTGAATTAATAATGTTATTTTTTAAAAAGATTATTTATCGTTTTACATAAATTTGATTACTTTATTTAATTAAAAAAAAATTAATTTGAAATTTAGCCAATCGTGTTATTTATATTTTATTTAAAAAATATAGTTAATCATTGAATTAAAATTTCTTACTATATCATTATGTGATGTCATTCCCTCAAATCTGACGATAAGAAAATTCCCTGACCTCCCACCAGGCCGGATTAAATTAAGATCTTTTTTACGTGGTGATTTTTATGGGTCCTCCTTCGAGGACCGAACTCTGTATTAGTAGTAATAGATCTGTAAACGATTATTAAACCATGTTTTTATCTCCTCTGCTCAGGCTTTGCCGGGTAGCCGCTGCAAGTATATATATATATATATATATATATATATATATATATATATATATATATAGAGAGAGAGAGAGAGAGAGAGAAGAGTGAGTGAAGAACGGAGATTGATTAATATCACCATATTGATGAATATGACCATACTGAGATAGATAGATTGACAGTCATGAAAAGAAAAAAATAGATAATAAAAATAGATGAATTGGTCTAGCGCTAGTGAAAAGGGGATAGACTCCCTCGCTGTATGGCTGATGCTGACATTAGGCTGCCCTGACGACTTTACTTACTTTACTTACAACCATCAGCAAGTGCATTCTGGGTAAAAATTGCAACATTTTATAAGATATATGATAAACATTAGACAAAAAAGAAGGTTGAGTTGATGAAATAGAAAATGATCATGTCTTATCAAAAGTTTACTATAAGAACAAAATTATACCTTAAAATTCTGCCTAATTAATTTGTCTAATTATTTTACCAACTCATTACTTAAACTGCATCTAATGGTGAAGTTTCAATTTTGGAACTCTGGGGAGTGTGGAGTACTGTTGTATACCTCTTTACTTTCTTTCTAACTTCTTCTATTCTTCTTCTGTTCTTCCTGATATCTTAAGTTCTTCTAGGTCTCTTCTAGCGTCTGGACTTCGTCTTGGGGACTTCGTGTCTGGTCTTCCATTGGGGATTTCTCTTTATCAAGAAGCCCTGTGTCATTGGTAGTTTTTAGATAATAACATAAGACTTCGATTTACTTAGATCATATTTTATTCTCGAAAACCCCCACCAGACTAACTGTGCAGAGTGAGTCGGAGCGTGTATAACACGACTCACCACCGTCGTGGATTTTGGCCGACTGACTAAAATCTATTTCTAATCTAAACCGGAAGAGGGTCTCCTCCACCGATTCTCACGGTATCCACCGGAAAGGATCAGGATGAGGTCAAGCCTTGTCACTCATCCTTCAAGGCCGTGGGCTGCAACTTATGACAGCCATTTTGATTTCTACACTATTGCACATAAATATTAGGCATCTAATAATTATGCAACAGTACCCCTTCATCACAGGTTCACCCTGACCCAGAGTGGTAGTATATGTTAGGGTCCCACCTACTGGTTAAACAGAAAAAAAATGAATTAAAATTTTTTTTTTAAATTGAGTTAAACAAAGTATTTTTAATACCCATCAAGACAGGAACTTTTTTCTCAAGGATGAGGTCTGAGAACGTTGAAGACACTAACAGAAACGGGACGCTGATGCCCTTTTGAAAACCGTTCCCTCCTCCATCTAAGGAACCGTTTATTTTAATGTGACGACCGTAAGCCGTATTGTTATCCACTAAACTTTATTACTCTGGTATACAGAGTGCGCTTAGCGTAACGGTTATCATCGGAGGAAATGGACTCGGTGATCCGAGTTCAAATCCTGGACGAGGCTATTTGCATTTTATTTCGCGCTAATGCCCACGCGTAATGTATGAATCCATCTTCCCCCCAACTACCTATATATTTGTACTTGTGTTTCTTAATCTTCCACCGTTTTCAACTTGCAACACCCCCTGGTTAAATATGAGACCGTCCAAATTGTCCAAGATAAAATGCAAAAATGTAAATCCTGATTATTTTAGTTGCTTATCCACCTAATTCTTATTTATTATGAGTGTGATCACCTTACCTAAATAATGAACCATTCCGTTTTGATCATAAAGAAATAAAGAAAGGGAAGGAAAAAGGCATACTACACAGAAAAATATAATAAGAAAGAAAGACGGACAGAAATGAGTAGGGAAAAGAGAGAGAGAGAGAGAGAGAGAGAGAGAGAGAGAGAGAGAGAGAGAGAGAGAGAGGGAATAAACGCGGGGAAGCGATAATGCTAATCTGTTTTCAATCGAACATAAAAGACGAAAAGAAGGAAAGAAAGCCCCCCCCAAAAAAACCTAAGAGACTTATCAAGAGTATTATACTTTACCTATTGAACATTTTCAATAGCTCTTAAGTAAACATATTTAATGTTGTAATAATTAAATTATCATACTGTGGTACATCGACAGGTTCTGCTAGATAATAGACCACACAAGGTTCTTTAGCCTTGATTAGGCAACCAGTCAAGAAGAAGGAAAACTCGGAATTCAAATCAGCTTTGCCCCGATTAGAAATTGACTTCAGTCACATCCTCTCACTGGCGTTGTGTAACGGTTATTGTCATAGGGAATGGAATTGGTGACCCGAGTGTTACATAATCTATGTGGTTGCATAAGATTATTGTCAATCCCCTGTAATTCTGAGGGGATGACCCCTTTCATAACATGGCCGGGTCCTTCTATGGAAATTACAGAAGCCCGCCAAATATGTGAAATCACGTGGGACCTTTTTCAGAGTCCCCAGTTTGCAGTTGGACGTCAGGCAGAGCAGTCGGCCATTTTGTGCTCAGCCTAATGCTGGGACTCGCGTGCGCTATGTTAGTCAGATATTTAGTTACATGAAATGTATAGTTAAGGAAATAAAAGTTTATATAAGTAAATGTTCTTGTGGTTGATGAATGTCTTGGTAACAAGACTAAGAAATGAATCCAGGACGACCAGCCTGTAGGAACATAGCAAGAAGACCAGACGAGACCTTAGAAGATATACCAGACCAAGATAGATGATAGACAATCATAAGCAAAGCCGGCCAGAAGAATAGACGACCAGAGTAAGAAGTAAAAAGGTATATAATGTTATACTGATTTGGGTTAGTGAAAACCCCAGTATATAACACGAGTTCAAATCTTGGATGGGGTTGTTTGCGTTGGAAAAGGCATGAACTTTCTATTCTACCCCTAGCTATGAGTAACTAGTAGGTTGGCTGGCTGGTTGTTTTTTACGGCATCTCAACACTTTTCGGGTCATTTAATGCAGATTCAAGTCATTTTGATATCAGGTTACTTACAGTACCTACATTTTTTTTAAAAAATTGGACACCCAACTAAGTATTGAATAAGCTTATCACTAGCGGGAACTTCTAGCTGCTTTCAACATGACTTGACCGTAAGCGTACTTAGACCCGTGTTCTTAAACTTTGATTGGGAAAGCAGTCTAGGAGAAAAACTCTGAATTCAAACCAGCTTTACTGCGCTTAAAAATTGACCTTGTGTCACATCCTTCTCGTGGTGGAGGGGTCCACGTTGAGAATCCCTGCTAAAATTGATAAAGGAATTATTTGATTATCGTAGGTATAAGGTGTGCAAAAATCACTACTTATACTTATAGACTCTTCCAAGTGGCGGTAACTGAATTGACCAATGAAAAACACCCAAACATGAATGTAATGGCGTTGATAAATTGTCCTAAAATTGCTTGATGGACTACTTTAAGAAAGGATCAACAGATAAGGGTGAAAACTGACACTACTTTTTTCTACTTCAAGGACAGATCAACAGACGAGGATTAAAACTTATACCACATCTTTCTACTTTGAGGACAGATCAACAGACAAGGATTTAAACTAACACTACATCTTTTTACTTCAAGGACAGATCAACATATAAGGATAAAAACTGATACTACATCTTTTTACTTCAAAGAAGGGTCAAACTTTATCCACTGTGAAATTACATTCAACTACAGGCCCAAAATGGCAACTAGAATCGTAACAGAAATGAAAACATATACTCTCTCTCTGTCTCTCTGTATCTTTTGTCTCTCTCTGTCTCTGTCTCTCTCACTCTTGCGCATGCGTGCACATACACACTTGCAAAGAATGTGTTATGACATGTTCTATAATCTTTGCAAAGAGATGAAATAAACTTGAAAGAGACGGTGCTGACGAAAATCAATACGTAATGCCATTAAAAGTGACATTTGAAATCTGACAGATGTCACGTTTACCTCAGGTGGGGGGTGGGGGCTTAATGAGGTGGCAAACGAAGGATTCGTTTAAGGGGTGGGGTAGGAGAAGCCGGCACCCTGACAAGGCTTTTAGAATTTCAAAACTTTTTAGTGGAAAACGACCAACCAAAAAGAAAAAAAAAACATTTTAAAAGTTTTTCATTAAGTTTTTTGGACTGAAAATGTGTGGATGTATGTGTATGTTTGTGTGTGTGTGTGTTTGAGTCTGTTTATGCGCGCGTGTGTGTGTATGTTTGCGAATGTTTGCGTGTGAGTGTGGGGGAAAGTCTGTATGAGTGTGTATGTATGTTTGGGAGTATGTGTGTGTGTGTGTGTGTGTGTGTGTGAGAGAGAGAGAGAGAGAGAGAGAGAGAGAGAGAGAGAGAGAGAGAGAGAGAGAGAGAGAGAGAGAGAGAGAGAGTTGCTTATGAGTGTATGTGTGTTTGTGACTGTTTGTGTGTGTGTGTGTGTGTGTGTGTCAGTCCGTTTATGTGTGTGTGTGTAAATTTGTGAATATTTGTGAGTGTGTGTGTGTGTGTGTGTGTGTGTGTGTCCGCTTATGAGTGTGTGTGTGAATGATTGTAAGTGTCTGCGTGTGTGAGTCTGCTTATGTGCGCGTGTGCGTATGTGTGTATATGTTTGTGAGTGTCTGTGTGAGTGTAGTCTTCTTATGCACTTGTGTGTGTGTGTACGTTTGTGATTGATTGTGTGTGTGGGTAGTTGTTTATGCATGTGTGTGTGTGTGTGTGTGTTTGTAAGTGTCTGTGTGTGTGGGGAGTATGCTTATGTGAGTGTGTGTATGTTTGTTAGTGTTTGTATGTGTGGGAGAATCTACTTGTGTGTGTGTGTGTGTGTGTGTGTGTGTGTGTCAATTTATGTGTGTTTGAGAGTTTCTCTGGTGTGTGTGTGTGTGTGTGTGTGTGTGTGTTGCGTACAGCAACTAGATACAAAATAAACTCCAGAAGAAAAGAAAACAAGAAAAAATAATCTTTTATTTTCCCGCCATCAAATAAATGTGAGGTTTCAGCTTAACCCTTTTGCGCGGAGAGAAATCACCTAAATATACTTAATACGTGATGTCGAGATGCAACTTTAGGGTCTAGTGCGATATACGCCGCCCCAAAAGTTCCCCTTGTTCAATGTACCAGGAATCGAAATTTAAAAAAAAAATCATGTGTGTGTGTGTGTGTGTGTGTGTGTGTGTGTGTGAGAGAGAGAGAGAGAGAGAGAGAGAGAGAGAGAGAGAGAGAGAGAAGAGAGAGAGAGAGATTCATGGGAATTCGTGCTATCAGAAAAAAAAACTTGATAATAACTGCCCGTCTACAAAAATGGTTTTGTCATTAGATAACCCACGAAGGTTGATATGCCATTAAATAAAAGAAATAAAACTTCATGACTGGCTTCGGCTAGGTAAGTGTATATTTACCTAGATCTCCACACAAGCAGGATGTGACACAAACTTAAAGTTTATCAGGTTTGAATTCAGAATTTTCCTTTTTATACCGGTTGCCATACCAAGGTTAAAGAGTCCAGTCTGCCCTACGATTTACCCACATCTACAGGGGGGGTATTTGGATGTATACCTGTCCCTAGGTGACGTTGACATTCTCTTTTCTCTTAGACTCTCCAGCCGTCGGAAGTAACGCACCAGCCGTGTCTCCCATTTATTAGGACAAGGGTGGTTACAATTGCTCTATCACAGATATTGAGCATTCTCCTAATACCACTGCATATATTGGCACACCACTAACTCATCAAGTGAGATAGCATTAACCATATACTGTGGTAATATTATATATATATATATATATATATATATATATATATATATATATAATAGGTCTGGATGCATCACCAGTGATGTCTTTAAGTAAGTGAGGATTTCGGGTCTTTTCTCCTCGCTAAAGTGACCCGGCTGTGATTGATCATGTTTCAGCCGGCATCCAATATCGGTGTTTATCAGCACTTCATATGTTGCAACCAGCTGATTCAAATGGCTTAGTGTTTAGTTTTTATACACGTGGTCAGGGTATTATTTGACATATGAGTAACACACACACACACACACACACACACACACACACATATATATAATATATATATATATAAGTCTGGTTCAAGGCCATCACTGTTAATCTCTTCAGAGAATAAAACTCGTGGTATTAGACCAGCCAGTTTAGCTTTAAAAACATCGCTCTACAGGAGGCACCACGAAATATGAAACAAATTATTTACTGCAAAGAAAATCCAAAAGATCCATCCAAATTGAAATTGACAATAATAAGGAATCTTTTTCTGTAAAGTAGTGGGAGTAGGGGGGTCACATTTTATCGATTACTCACGTCAAGAATTTCTGATCATCTCTGATTATTAAGGAAAGGTGATGAAAATAACTTGATCTGATCGATTGAAAATAAGATTATCAAGTTCGATCTATTTGGATACTTGACATTGTCTAAAAATGTCTTCCTTCAATATTTTCCTAGGATGATAGGATCAACAGCAGACAGTTGATAAACGGTTCCTCAAATTCAAAGAGGAAATCTTGTTATCATTCTAGGAAATATTTAGAACGAATATCTTAATCCTTGTTATTTC
This sequence comes from Doryteuthis pealeii, assembly GCA_023376005.1. Taxonomy (NCBI): domain Eukaryota; kingdom Metazoa; phylum Mollusca; class Cephalopoda; order Myopsida; family Loliginidae; genus Doryteuthis; species Doryteuthis pealeii. The sequence continues at coordinate 49,925,729 of CM042155.1, forward strand.
TGTCACTAAAATTCGGCCTATTCGCTCTTCAGCCCTCTTCATAGTCTTGAAGTAATTGGATGTAGATATTCTTAGTCTGGTACTAAGGCCTCGAGTATAGATTATTTATAAATGGTCACTCATTTAAGTACTGAACAGGCTCATTATTGCTTAACGTTAAACTTGCAAATAATATTTATTTACTAAACTTTGATAAGTCTGGCACACAAGTTTCAGATTGCTTACAGTATCTGATATTTCTAAATCGTCATCCATCTAAGTACTGAACAGATATATCATTACTTAACTTCAAGCGGGGTTATGATATTTATTTATTAAGCTTTGTCTAGTCAGGCACAAGGGCTTCAGGTTGTTTAGATTACTTGGTGTTCATAAATGGTCACCCATCTAAGCACTGTACCGTCTCATCGTTGCTTAAATTCAAACTTGCAGATAATAGTTATTTACTAAGCTTTGCTTAGTCTAGGACATAGGCCTTAGATTACTCACAGTGCTTGCTTTTTCTAAATGGTCACCCATCTAAGTACTGAATAGCTACATCGTTGCTTAACTGGCACACAGAACTTAGATTACTTACAGTGCTTGCTGTTTCTAAATAGTCACCCATCTAAGTACTGAATAGCTACATCGTTGCTTAACTGGCACACAGGCCTTAGATTACTTACAGTGCTTGCTGTTTCTAAATAGTCACCCATCTAAGTACTGAATAGCTACATCGTTGCTTAACTGGCACACAGGCCTTAGATTACTTACAGTGCTTGCTGTTTCTAAATAGTCACCCATCTAAGTACTGAATAGCTACATCGTTGCTTAACTGGCACACAGGCCTTAGATTACTTACAGTTCTTGCTGTTTCTAAATAGTCACCCATCTAAATACTGAATAGCTACATCGTTGCTTAACTGGCACACAGGCCTTAGATTACTTACAGTTCTTGCTGTTTCTAAATAGTCACCCATCTAAGTACTGAATAGCTACATCGTTGCTTAACTGGCACACAGCCTTAGATTACTTACAGTGCTTACTGTTTCTAAATAGTCACCCATCTAAGTACTGAATAGCTACATCGTTGCTTAACTGGCACACAGGCCTTAGATTACTTACAATTCTTGCTGTTTCTCAATAGTCACCCATCTAAGTACTGTATAGACTCATCGTTGCTTTACTTGTAGATAATAGTTTTTTTTTACTAAGCTTTGCTTAGTCTGGGGCACTGGTTGCCAACAGTGCCTGCAGTTTCTAAATGGTCACCCATGTAAGTACAAAACCTGGAAATCGCCGCTTAACTAAAATGTGAATATAATAGTTATTAATTTGTTTAGTCTGGCACACAAGCACCAGGTTGCTTACAGTAAGTTCTGTGCCCAAATAGTCACCCATCTAGGTATGAACATGCTCGTCATTGCTTAACTAAAAAACCTGGATGTAATAATTATTTACCAACCTTCACTTCGTCTAGCACACAGGTGTCAGGATGCTTACAGTAACTGCTATTTCTAAATCGTCACCCATATAAGTACTGAACAGTGTAATCGTTGCTTAACTTCAAATGCGGCAATATTTATTTGCTAAGATTTGTTTCATCTGGCTCACAGACTTCGGGTTGTTTACATTACCTTTTGTTTTTAAATGGTCACCCATCTTAGTGTATAGGCTTATCGTTGCTTAACTTCAAAGTTAGTTATTTAGTAAATTTTGCTTAGTATGGCACACAGGTTACCCACAGTTCTTTGGATACTTACAGTGACTTTAAGGGGCCGGGTTAGCTCAGTCGGTAGAGTGCTCGGCTAGAAACCACAACGTTCCTAGTTCGATTCCGGTCCCCACCAACTCAGCGTATGAGTAGCAGAGGGATCTGTGCGGTAAAGTAAGGAGCTGATGGTAGGTGTGGCTCCCCACCTCAGATGCTAAAAACAATCTCCTTGGTCTAGCGCTATTGAAAAGGGGATAGACTCCCTCGCTGACTGGCTCATACCGACTTTAGGCCGCCCCGTTGACTTTTTTTACTTTACTTATGGCACACAGGTTACCCACAGTTCTTAGGATACTTACAGTGACTGCTATTTCTAAATGGTCACCCCTCTAAGTACAGCTCATGATTATCATTGCTGAACCTTGGTATATCTAGCTGCGCTGGATGCTTCCAACGTGACCTGATCGTAAATAACACAGCCCGCCATTGTTATTATTTTGTTTGGTCTGGTACATAGGCGTCAGGTTGCTTACAATACCTATTAATTCTAAATAGTCACCCATCTAAGTAATGAACATGCTCATCGTTGCTTAACTAAAAAAAGTGGATGTAATAATTATTTATCTACCTTTACTTCATCTAAGACACAGGTGTCAGGATACTTACAGTAACTGCTATTTCTAAATGGTCACCCATCTAAGTACTGAATAGGCTCATTGTTGCTTAACTTCAAATGTGGCTATAATATTTATTTGTTAATCTTTGTTTAGTTTGGCTCACAGGCTTCAGGTTGTTTACGCTACCTTCTGTTTCTAAATGGTCACCCATCTATCTACTGCACAAACCCATCATTACTTAACTTTGGTATATCAAGCGGTATTAGATTCTTCCAACGTGACATCACACAGCTCGCTATTGTTATTAATTTGTTTAGTTTCGCACACAGGCGCCAGGTTGGTTACAGTACATTCTGTGCCTAAATAGTCACCCATCTAAGTAATGAACATGCTGATCGTTGCTTAACTAAAAAAAGTGAATGTAATGGTTATTTACCAACCTTTACTTCATCTAACACACAGGTGTCAGGATACTTACAGTAATTGCTCTTTGTAAATAGTCACCCATTTAAGTATTGCATACTTAACCTTTTGTATATTTCGCGGTAATGGATGCTTCCAACGTGACTTGACCGTTAATCACACGGGCCCGGTATTGTTGCTGCTACTGCACATCTTGTTTACCGTTCTTCACATGCTAAGACCGACGCGAAAAAGTCGATGGAACGAACTCCGCCAATAACAGATTCGCATTCTGACTTTGAAGCGAAGGAGAAGCCGCCAAGCGAAATAATTTAGTTTCACATGCAAATTTTCACGTGCATGCGCGTTTTGATCCAAATCGAATCGACATTAGGGATGTGGCGGGAAGAAAGACGAGCGGCAATGTTTTTCTTTCTTTTTTTCTTTTTTCTTTATTCTTTGTTGATGGAAGGCGAAAAACAAAAAACGAGAAGACCCCCCCTTAAAAAAACCCCCCAAAACATAAGCAAAAAATAATATAGAAGAAAAGAAATCATGGAAAAAATCTCACGTGCAACAAAGATAACTTATTTCTACGTTAAATTAAAATTATTGAATTTCATATTTCTTATCGTGTTTCAAACACTTTGCATATCTGACACAATGTAAGATTAAGCGCGCGAGCACACGAACACGCACACGCACGCACGCACACACACACACACACACACACACACACACACAGCACATATATACGTATATTTATAGCTATGTAAATATACGTATATTTGCAACATATATATATATATATATATATATATATATATATATATATATATATATATATATATATATATAGCAAATATATATATGTATATATATATATATATATATATATATTAGCAAATATATATATGTATATATATATATATTAGCAAATATATATATATATATATATATATAATATATATATTATATATATATATATATATATATATATATATATATATATATATATATATATATCCGTCTAATGATTGCGTTATTCACATGGTACGTCATGTAACGAACTACAAGAGTTCATAATTTGAATATCTTAGGCTTTTTATCTACTCTTCCATAATAACATTGATCAGTTTTTTATACGGCTCTCTTATCAGTTTTCCTTTATATATATATATATATATATATATATATATATATATATATATATATATATATATATATATTGGTGCAACATAGAAATAATTATAGAGAATTTAAGATTTAACTTAGGATAGCATGACACTTGGTTTACCGTCAATTTCTCGCATATGAGATTTTCGTACGAAGGAATAGAACCTACTTCTAAACAAAACGAAAAATCTAAGAAAGTCCGGTTTGTGTAGGGGTTAAGATGCTCGCCTGTCAGCTTGAAAGTCGGGTTTCGAATCACGCACAAGGCGGTCTTCCTATCTATAGCTCTGCTGATGAGGCCTAATAGGCCGAAATGTACATACAGAGATTGATTTTTTTCGATTTGTTTAGCTTTACATTTAAATAGGTATGCCCGCCTAATTAATTAATTATTAGTTAATTAACTTTCAAAATTAGGTACGACTTCAATTAAGCACATATTCTCCAAAAAGTTGTCGGCTAAAAAAAAAAGAAGCCATATCATAAACACATCGCTTATGTATTTACTTCTTATATATATATATATATATATATATATATATATATGAGTCGCGTCTGTTTTGGTATGTACGTGTTGCTTTATAACTCAGAAAAGACATGTCATTGAACATTAAAATAGCACATACACTTTATTATGCTTATAATAGGGAAAATATAAAAATATACTTTTTTGATTTTTACTGATTAAACGATATAATTGAATAATAAAAATCAATCGATTTGTGAAACTCTTCCCAGTTCTTCATTAATAAACACAAAAGTTTCAGATTTTATCAATCCCGCCATGTTTAAATATCACACAGACTCATAGGCAAAATTTGAATTTAACCCTTTTTTGAAAATCATTGTTTTGTAATTTAGTAAAATAAAATCTTAATTTTTTGAGAACTAAAAAGAAATCATGAACATGTTTCAAACCAAGTGTTTTCTTTTTAAATACTATTATGATAAAAAAGTACAATTTGAATTCTTAACTTTATTGTAAGGATATATTTTTGATTCTATAATAATAATAATAATAATAATAATAATAATAATAATAATAATAATAATTTCAGCTATTATATTAGGCCTGATATCTGTCAGCTGTTCCTTATAAACATTCATTTAATTCCACAGAATATTTATAATCTTCCACAGATTATCTAACATTGCCTTGAAGGAGTTTAAGATGGGGCATTCACTATTGATGATGGTAGTTTATTCCATGTATTCACCACTCTGTTACTAAAATAATTTTGTCTTGCGTTTGCTTTACAAGGAGTTTTAATTTATGACCCCTGGTATTGATATTTTGAGCAATGTTTAGTAGGTCAGAGTTCGTGTATTTGTAGGCTTCAATCATATCCCCTCTTATACGTCGATAAACCAGACTTGGTAAGTCAATGTTCCTAAGTCTTTTTTCATACGAAAGGGATTTTAAATTATTCACTAATTTAGTAGCTCTCCTCTGACTCCCTCAATGAGTTTTGTGTCCTTGATGAGTCTTGGGCTCAAACCACATTAGCAAACCCAAAATGAGGTCTTACCAATGCAGTGAACAACTTTTTTCAGCATTTCTTTATCCATGTATTCATATGACCTCCGTATTAATTCTAATATCTTATTTACTTTATTTACTTGTATTTCTATGTGTTTGGAAAATTTTAATTCAGGGTCCACATTCACACCAAGGATTTTTTCTAAGTTTCTTTATATTGTACATACCTATGATGTTACATGAAAAACAAAAACAAAAAAAACCTAAGAGTTTATTGATAACTTTAAAAATTGATTTTTTAAAATTAATACTTTTCATATTTCTAAAAAAAATATATTAATAATAAGAAAAAGAAATAAACTATCTATAGAATAAACTAACGCTTTTTATTTGAATTAATACACAAAATCTTCCACCACAAAATAAGGACACATTCTATTGTTACATTTTTATCCCTGTAACTCAACAGACAATTAAGAACTAGGCTTTAGAAAAATAATATCATCTTTCAAACCACACACGATTTACGATTACATTTTTGAAAATAATATTTTAAAACTTCAAAAGAAAAAAAAAATTCATAAAATAAACGAATACTGGATTTTTCCACTAATGAATAAGGGAAATTGTTAATTTTTAGCTTCTTTGTAAAAACGAATATATTTTATTTTCATTGTAACTCAACAGGCAATTAAGAACTAAATTTACATTTTTGCCATGAAAGGATTTATTTTGTAGAATAAAATAAATTAAATTTAATCAGTGTAACTCAAAAACCTTTATTCTCTTACCCCTCTCTTTCCCCTTTCTTTCTCACTCCCTGGTGTTCATAAAATCCTTTTAGTCCTTTCATGTACCGATTACTTCTACTAGTGTATATATATTAGCAAAATCTAACTATATATAAATAACATATATACATATTTAAATGAAGTGTATATATGTAAATATGGCTATATTCACAGGAATTAATGTTTTATGTTAGTTTATCTACCTTTTCCATCTATATTTTTCATATATATATATAGCTATGTAAATATATCTCAAAATATACATGTATAGATATGTCATACACACTTGCCTTGTGCTTGGGAGCTTCGGCCTCTGAGCCTCTAAGTAATAGTAAAATTAATCGCGTGGTCCCAGTAGAATCACTGATAAAGCAGCCAGGTCTGCCTTATGTATAATTGCTGAAGAAACAAATTAAGATTCCATATACAGATTTAAAAATGAAAATAAACAAATATATAAAGAAACAAAAGCAACATTACTGGAGCAACAATAAACATAACAAACTCTTAGAAATCTTTCTTCTTTATATTTCTTCTTCTTCTTTATCTTTCTTTTCTTCTCTTTTTTCTTCTTTCTTTCTTCTTTCTCTTTCTTCTTCCTTCTTTATCTTTCTTCTTTTCTTTTTTTCTTCTTTCTTTCTTCTTTCTTCTTTTCCTTCTTTATCTTTCTTCTTCTCTTCTTCTTTCTTTCTTCTTCTTCTTCTTCTTTCTTCTTTCTTCTTTCTTCTTTCTCTTCTTCTTTCTTCTTCCTTCTTTCTTTTCTTTCTTCCTTCTTTATCTTTCTCTCTTTCTTTCTTCTTTTTCTTCTTTCTTTTTTTCTTTTTCCTTTTTTCTTCTTCTTATCTTTCTCTTTCTTCTTCCTTCTTTTCTTCTTCTTCTTTCTTCTTCTTTCTCTTTCTTATTTATTTCTTTTCCTTCTTTCTCTTTCTCTTTCTTCTTCTTCTTTCTCTTTCTTCTTTTTCTTTCTTTTTCTTCTTCTTTCTTTCTCTTCTTTTTACCTTCTTCTTCCTTACCTCTGCATTCTGAGAGTGAAAAAAAGCTTAAGGAAAAGCCGAAAGGAAGAAGTAGTATTCTCCAGACTTCGTATAAATCACAAAAGGATTACACATTCCTATTTGCTTAAAAAAAAGAACAGCAGCCAATTGTTGTATACCTCTTTACTTTTCTTCTATTCTTCTTTTGGCGTCTTTGACATCTTAAGTTCTTCTAACGTCTCTTCTAACATCTTGGTCTTCGTCTTGGTGGTCGGTCGCACTTAACTCATTTCTTCTTCTAATCAGTCTTGTTACCAAGACATTCATTAATCACAAGACCGTGTTATTTTTCTTAAGCTTTTATTTACTTAACTATACATTTCATGTAACAAAATATCTGACTAACACAGCGCGCGTATGCAGAGTGAGTTACAGTTAAGGCATGACATCTTCACTGCCTGACGCCCAACTGAAAACTGAGGACGCAACCAGGTCCCACGTGACTTCACGTATTTCGCGGGCTTTCTGTACTATTCCATGGAAAATCCCGCCCGTGATATGAAAAGGGCCATCCCCTTAGAAATACAGGGGATTGACAATAATCTTATGCAACCGCATAGATTATGTAACACATTGTGCCATATATGCTAGATTGCATACACAATAAAACATGTTCTCACTGAATGCATTGATCTGGCTCCTACAAGAGAAACATTTTGCAGCACAAGAAGAATGAAAAAAACTGTTTTAAAAACTAAAGTAGACACTATAATATCCTTCCTAAATGTAGCATTGTCGGCTGGAGCTTTAGAATACACCGACTGCACCTCTGCAGAGAGATAAGAACACCCAATGGGGCCACCTGTTGGCCTTAAGTGGCGACCCATGATGCTTAAGCTCTGTGTTGACGCTGGATATTGTTTAGAGAACTTACCAAGAACAATAATTGACAAGGACTGATGTGTGCGTGTGCGTGTGTGTGTCTGTGTGTGTGTGTGATAGATAGATAGATAGATAGATAAAGAGAGAGAGGGAGAGAGAGAGAGGAGAGAGAGAGAGAGAGAAGAGAGAGAGAGAGAGGTGGGGCGGGGGAGTGAGTCCGTGCTATCAGCCTGCCTTGATGATGGTGATAATGCACCAGTGTTGGCCGACCAGCAAATACATGCATTCATGAGGTCTGTGCGGACGCTGGATCTCGTTTAGAAGACTTATCAAGAACGATGGTCAATAGGGACGGACTGCGAGAAAGACAGTAAAGCGAATCCGTGCTATCAGTACGGCTTGATGATGATGATAATGATGATGATGAACGATACTGCAAATAGATAACTTAATACTATTCTTTAAAGTTCAGCATGCCCAGGGCCCCAAGAACCCTAAGGTTGTCTCTAGCGATATACTTTCAATTACGAATTACATATTCATTCTTAAATTCAATAATCATGAAAGATAGAAGCACGAGTTCATTAACATAGAAATCGAACGAAAGGTCGAATTCTGATCGATTTTTTCCGGTACGAAGCAAATTGGTAGCTTATATCCGCCCACTTCTAAATGAGGAATTGGTTAACTCAGATTCCTGGTAATAGAAGCAGTCTCCTCGCAGAGAACTAAACCCAAGACCAAATAATCTTGAAGCTGCAATACTTGAGAGGAATAGATATTTCCAACTGAAGAACACACTTTTGGGAAGGTTCGCATTTAGAATTAAATTTTATGGCGCTAATTAACAGTAATGTCCGGAATGGTGCAATTAAAGGGTCTGCAGATGGTGACCACATGCGACGAGATGGACTGGCGCCTAAATTCCATTCTAAGATAAACGACAAATCGTTGGAAATGGTAATAGTGTTAAATGAACAGACCACGGCCTTCGTTAATTGCACACGTTGCGTGGTGGTTGTCTTCGTGATTGGCGCCACACTGGCACCAGCGAGTCGGTGCTGCGAATTGCTGGTTTTCACAGCAGGTAGACTCTCCCTTCTAGAACTCCCCTCTACCCACCAAAAAACAACAAAAAACAAAACTCTGGTGTATGTATTTACCCCAACCACTCCGTCACGGGTAGGATGGGATATAGGATCAATTTTTAAACTAGTTTGGATTCAGAGTTTATCTTCTCCTATACTAGAAGGCACAATCATCAGAAGAAATTTTATTAGCTAATAAAGTTTCCTCTGATGTTTGTGCCTCTTATTATATAGGAAATACGTGAAACTTATAGTTATGGAATGATAGTAAGAAGGTGAGATTTTAATTACTTTTTATAGCGTTCCGAAGAAGGGGTATAAACATCCCCGAAAATCTAACGAAATAAAACGAAACTTAACATTCAAAAACTGAGTTTCTTATATTTCACACCAGATGCTTCATACTAAATCCCAGCAATATATATCGTAGATACACACACACGCACACACACACACACACACATATATATATATATATATATATATATATATATATACATATATATATGGATACGCATATATCAACTAAGAAGCTTACGTGGACTACAACACCCCCATATATATATATATATATATATATATATATATATATATATATATACATATATATATATATATGTATGTATATATGTGTGTGTGTGTGTGTGTGTGTGTGTGTGTGCGTGCGTGTACATGTGTGCACGAGTGTGTAAAACTCAACTGAATTCCCGCCGGACGATTGAACGAGAAGGCATTGAGCTTGAAAGAAAAAAAAATGACAAAACCTCCAAAACACACACACACACGCGTGCACGCACACACACGCACACACACACACACACACATACATACAGACAGACAGACAGACACACACACACACGCACATAACACAAAAAACAACAAGACAAACAAACAAAAAGAAAAAAAAAAAACAACAAAAAAACAAACGCCAAATATCAGAGATGCCTTCCGAACAAAAGCGAGGCTGGCGGGAAAATGATACCTTCTCTGTGGGTTTATTTATTTGTCGGTTGGCGCATTCGATTGAGTTGAGAAAAAACAGGAAACAACAATCGGTCAGAGGGAAATAAAAGTATCGATGGTCAACAGTTCGTTTTAGCCACAACGCATTGTAGGATAGTAGGGCACGGTTTCGATTTCGGGATAATAAACGAGATGTTCTTCGCCAACATTTTTCAACGTCAAATTTCAACGTCGATACCTTCAACTTGTATCACAAAAACAGTTACAACTTATTCAAATACGCCAAAAACTCAATATATATATATATATATATATATATATATATATATATATATATATATATATATTGGTTAGGAGGTTGATTTAGAAGGCCATCACAATGCAGTTTGGAATAAATAAAAATAATAATACGGTAACAATGGTGGTGTGTGTTGACCTGTATTTTTTATTATTTCTTGAATTTTCGAGGTAATACCTCTTTATCAAAAGAATTGAACTGAAACTGTCTTATATATATATATATATATATATATATATATATATATTGATAATATAGTTTGCTATATTTATAATCTTGATTTGAAAATCGCATCAGTGAGAAACTGACAGTTGCCAAGTGCCGTTGACTTTATGTCTTCGCTACCCTTTATATATCTATCTATATCCATATCTCTCTCTCTCTCTCTCTCTCTCTCTCTCTCTATATATATATATATATATATATATATATATATATATATATATATATATATATATGTATGAGGAAATGGGATTGGAATGAATCCGACAGAATGAGGTAAAATAAGGAATGAAAGAACAAATAAAGGCTGAGGAAGTAGAATTTAATATTCCAGCAAAATATAGTACACATTTTTGTCTGAGTTTTGTTCTTTCATTCCATATATATATATATATATATATATATATATATATATATATATATATATATTCTAATAGATTAATTCAAGAGTAAACCCTACCCTTAAACAATGACAGAGAACGGACGATCAGCTGGTTAAAAATTTAATTTATGACCGGCTGTTAAATTAATTCAGGAAGGGCCTCACTAAAAAAAAGATTCCTCATTTTGCATCTGAAGATTGGAACCGAGAGATAATTTCTCTCGTTTCCCTGAAATAGTTCGTGATGATTTGAACCTAACTTCGGTGACTTAGTGGGAACCGGTACATTTTCCGTAATGTAATGGGTATTGTAAATTTGTCAAAAAATATGATACACTCTAAATCGGCACACGTTTATCTCACCAGAAATTCATTTATGGCCGCTAAATAGCCCTCTGTTGGAAAGAATTTAATATCTATTTTTGACACAAAAAAATCAGAAAATTACATCTCTAGACTTTAAAGGAACTAGCAAATATATGCCCCTCCGGGTGCAAGTATTTAAGTTTTAATGTAATAAATATTGTATTAAATTAGAAAGGCTAATGAAACTAAATAAGAACAGATAAAAAGATTTGAAACAGAGGGAGGTATAATAAAAGATTTGAAACAGAGGGAGTATAATAAAAATAGAACAACTGAAACTTACTCTTCCATCACTCTCGTCTTTCATTGTTTTTTTTCTAATTTAAGTATTTAGTTATAAGAGGAAGTAAAGAATAAAATGACAGTTATTTTTTCTTGTTAATGGATTTCATCTAAGATTTATTGAAGAGATTTTTGCTTATATTCATTAAATAAAACAAACAGTTAGAAATCAATAATACTAAGCACATATTTATTAATTCGATTTTTTAATATTAATATGCAAATTAGCCTTCCAGTTCACACTGTAAACCGCTATTTTTTGTATATATAAATATAATTGCATGTTGTTAGTATGTAGACATAGTTAACAGTATTTAATAATGTAAGACAATTTTATTAATAATTGAGGTTTAGATAAAAATAAAATCATGGAGAATGTGATGTCAATAACTAAGAGAATTGTAACTTGAGTAGGAATATAGTTTCGGTTACAGACAGAAAAACACACAATCTCCATTATAATAAGATATTAATAGCACATGAATTTATTAAAGTAAATGAAATGAATATGCATAGTTTGACTTTGATTCTTGTTTATTAAAAATAGAATTATATAAATGGCATTTACCTGATGTTCATATACACTTACCTTACATACCCGGCCTCGGCTGGGGGTCTAGTGTGCTTCGGCTACTGGACCGGTAAAGTAAAATTAATAGCGTCGATCCCAGGGGGCTTTCCCCCCAGGCAATACCTGCCCCCTTGATTTAAAGGGGTAGGACTGGGTTTATTGCCTAGCACCTGAGGGAATGCCGACGGGATCGACGCAATTTTTTCCACCAACCACCCACAAGCCGAAGCTTATGGGTGGGCCTACATAAAAATGTCCTTGTGTCAAGCCCTCATAAGTGGCATGAGCGGTAAATAACTTTATCTGATATTCATACTGGAAATCAAATTGGGTGACAAAAAATTAAGAATTTAAAAAAATGTTCAGTTTGAATATTTTCCACAGCAGAACTGAATGAAGCCACTTAAAATGATAACATGTAGGTCCCTCTTTTATAATACATACATATGAGTAGTCTATTCTACCATGGCGTTTTTCTGATATTTTCAGATATACAGAAACTATTTAGGTGTTTTAAACCCCGAAAAAGTCATTTTTGAGGCTGTGTTACCCTTCATATCTGGTTATAAAAAGGAAAATTTTACTGAAATAGTCATAAGAATATATTATTAAACGTTTCAGTCTAAAAATATCATAACATTCCTGGAAACCATTGGGTTATTTTGTCTTAAATTAACATACACCTCAGCTACTTAACCATTCTTAAGATTGCATCAAAATTTCAGTGATAAATTTACATACACAAATTTTACCTTTAATTTTTCAATAAAACTGTCAGCTTCAAAACACTGTAATTTTTCAACAAAAAATGATAGAAACAAAATTTTAAAAAATGTGTTTGCCCCAAAATTCAAAATTAAGAATATGCACATGTCACGGTACACTAACAATCTTTGAAAATAGTCAATGCCTGGCACAAAGCAATTGGGTATTGTTGGGTTTATAGACTAAAGGATTTTAAGTTCTTTTTACACAAAAATCTTCGACGTACATGAAACGGTCTCATGTCCTATTCAATGAATAATATTTTGGAGTGGCGTTAATTAAAAGAACAACTAAATTTACTTAACCACTCTGTGTCAATAAAAATACCCCCCCCCCAAAAAAAGACTAATTTAAAAATCTGTGATAAAATCATGGTATGTGCTTGTACACATTGAAGAACACGCTAAGAGAAATAGAAAAAAAAAGATAGAAAGAATTTCGGTGTTGCTGAGAAATGAAAGAAGAATTGGAAGAGATCGCTTAACTAAAAGGTTCTAAATGATGTCTTCTTGGATCACTTCTTATCGAAAGGTCAGACGATTTGCTTGAACGATTTTTCTCTCTTGACAAACGACATTTCATCATTTGGCATCATTTTCATGATTTGCGTTTCAAATTATCAATGAACGAATGACCAGAAAAAAAGAATAATACAAGTGAATTCTTTCACTCAGAAATGACAATCACAAAAAGAAAAAAAATGTGCCATTTGACAAAAAGGCGGCCAAGTAACCACCATTTTTTTTCTTGTATGTTGTTCTTACCCTTGGGTTGCGCAAACTTTTGAGCAAAAATCATTTTCGATAACGACATCTCCAGCGCCATTGTGTCATGAAATCGTCACATTTGATTATACAAGACCGTGACATATTTAAAGGTCAAACGTGTTTTTATAAAATCTGTACAAATATTTTTCTTTTTATTTCCCAAAGAAGAAGAAAGTGACGGGATTAAAAAAAATGGACAAAGAAATGCGATTTGTGTATTGACCGTGACAAATAACGAATGGGGGAAGTCATGTTCGTAATTTCTGTAACTTTGAGAAGATGCATCATAATTTAGGATCCAAAACTCTTTGTAAATGATTGTTTGTATAGAAATACACAACAGATAATGTTGCTATAGAAAGACATAAAAATGTTACTATAGAAATTCATTGTAAATGTTTTTACTAAAGGAATCCATCATAAATAATGTTACTATAGAAATATATTGTTAAATAATGTTAACATAGAAAAAATCATTGCAAATAATCTATGTATTAATACTGGTGTTCCTAAATCTTCCGTCCGTTATCATCCTGCAAACACCCTCTGGTTAAAAATAAGACCTTCCAAATTGTTCAAGATGAAATGTAAATACAGATTATCTGGTGTCGCTTAATCGCAGATTTCTTATTTGTCCCATTTTATTTCACCCAATTTTAAAAAGGGAATATTTCTAATGTTCTTGCGTCGCTTAAATGCCCAAAGTAAAATTAAAATGAACTGAACCCCCCCCCAAAAAAAAAAAACAAAGAAAAAAAGAAATTACATGTTTGTTTTATTTGTAATATTGAAATTGTCAATAACGGAATATATCTCGGTAATTCCGGCTCAACTCGCACTTTTGTGACTTTTTTGTCGGCAAATTAATGTAGATATTTTAAACACCTCCCGCAGATTTTTATCGGCAAATCAATGTAAATATTTTACAACCTACCTTTTAAGAGAGAGAGAGAGAGAGAGAGAGAGAGAGAGAGAGAGAGAGAGAGAGAGAGAGAGAGAGAGAGAGAGAGAGAGTTCAATGAAGATTATCATAGTTTAAACATATTGAACTATTTTGAAAATAGCTCTTAAGTAAACACATCAAATATTGCAATAATTAAATTATCAGACTGTGGTATATCCTGCTAGGATTATATAAATACATTGTAAATAGTATCACTATCCAAATACATTGTGAATGATGTTAGTATAGAAATGAATTGTAAATAATGTTAATATAGAATACATGAAATAATATTAATAAAATAAAATATATCACTATAGAAAGACATAATAAATCAGGTTATTATAGAATAATATTTGAATTAATGTTACAATAAAATATGTCATAAAAATATTAGTATAGAAATACATTACAAATAATATTACTATAGAAATACATTGAAAATAATGCTGCTATAGAAGTCACATTGTAAATAATATTATTATAGACATTCATGGTAAATAATGTTAATATATAAATACATCCTATATAATGTTGATATAATAATGAACTGTAAATGATGTTACTATAGATTTTACATTGTCAATTATATTACTAAAGACATTCATTGTAAATAATCTTACTATAGAAATACATTGGAAATGATATCACTATAGAAATATATCCTATTAATATTATGAGAGAAAAAAAATAATGCTACTAAATAGATATTGTAATTAGGGGCCGGTTTTGATCAGTAGGTAGAACATCCACCTAGGAAACACAAGGTTCCGGGTTCGATGCTGGTCCCCGCCCACTTAGCGCACGAGTAGCACTTCTTTGATCTATACTGTAAAGTGTGGAGCTGATAGTAGGTGTGCCACTTCATCTGAAACACAAAAACAATCTCCCTTCTCTACCGCTAATGAAAAATGGATACTCTCCCTCGCTGCCCGACTGATACCGACAATAGGCTACACCACCGACTTATATATATATATAGGGTTATATATATATATAGGGTTAGGGTTAGGGTTAGGGTTATATATATGCTCTTTGTTGGGGTACCAAGTTTCTTGATACAAGGTGATTCTAGGCTGGTTCTATTCTCTAGCAGTAGTTTGTTGTAGAGTTCAGGTTCCGTATGAGAGCTCAATGTTTAATTTTTATAAACAGAGCAAATTTATTTGTGAATATATATATATATATATATATAATTATATATATATATATATATATATAATATATATATATATATGTCAGGGCGGCCTAATGTCGGTATCAACCTAAAAGTGAGGGGGTATATCCCCTTTTCACTAGCGCTAGACCAAGGAGATTATTTTAGCATATGAGGTACGCCACACCTACCATCAGCTCCTCACTTTACCGCACAGATCCCTGTACTATTCATACGCTGAGTTGGCAAGGATCGTTATCGAACCAAGAACCTTGTGATTCCTAGCCGAACACTCTACCGACTGAGCTATAACATATTTAGTTAAATAGGTGCAATCTTTTGTCTACACATGGTTTCAATTCTTTCAAGTCGCCGAATGGATGATATGATATCCGGCCGAAATAATAAATTTGCCATAACTAATTTGTTCCCTAGTACTTTCGGTCTCGCCATGGGCCATCATCGAGGGATGTGTATAATGCAAAAAACAATACAATTTTGCAAGTATTCTATATATACTGGTGCTATGTAGTAGTGTTTTTTTTAAAAATGTGGTTCTATAAATACCAGAAGTAGTTAAAGACGTTTAAGTCAATTGGTAGTGGATTTGAAATTAATTTTATTGAGGCTGGAAATTTTATATCTAATGTGTAGGGCTTCAAGAATTTGTAGTCTCTGTTTGATATATTGATATTCTACATGGAGGCGCGTGGTGTAATGGTTAGAGTAATAGGAAATGGACTTGTCGACCCGAGTTCAACTCCAGAACAAGGTTGTTTGCATTTCACATAGCGCTTATACCCTTCGGAAAGGCGTGCATCCAACCATTCTCCCATGTATGTAAAATACATAATAAATAATGTTGGTATAGAAATGAACGGTAAATAATGTTATATATATATATATTATTACCGTTCATTTCTATACCAACATTATTTATTATGAACCCCCCACGTGAGTTTTAAGTTTCGGAATTTTAACGATTCTTCTTTCTGAGAGATAAAAAAGAACAAACTTTTTCCTTGTTCTCACTGCTTCCTGTCTTATTCGTTGTCTTCAACTACACTTTTTTACCATCTTCAATGTAATTTTTCCTCTGAGGAGCATTGATCGAAAAGAAGAAATTCATTTCTGATTTTAAATCAAAACTAGGGTACCCTTTTCCTTTCTTTTAAGAAAAAAAACAATTTATTTTACATAATGCATATGCTTTTACGCATCCTTATTAAATTCTGTACTGTAAATAAACTTTTTAATATATATATGTGTGTGTGTATATATATATATATATATATATATATATATATATATATATTAATATATATATATATATATATATACATAATAGGTT
>CM042155.1:49945397-49950397 GCA_023376005.1 Doryteuthis pealeii
AGTCGCGTCTGTTTTCGTATGTACGTGTTGCTTTATAACTCAGAAAAAGACATGTCATTGAACATTAAATAGCACATACACTTTATTATGCTTATAATAGGGAAAAATAAAATATACTTTTTTGATTTTTACTGATTAAACGATTATAATTGAATAATAAAATCAATCGATTTGTTGAAACTCTTCCCAGTTCTTCATTAATAAACACAAAAAGTTTCAGATTTTATCAATCCCGCCATGTTTAAAATTACCACACAGACTTCATAGGGCGAAATTTGAATTTAACCCTTTTTTGAAAATCATTGTTTTGATTTAGTAAATAAAATCTTAATTTTTTGAGAACTAAAAGAAATCAATGAAACATGTTTAAACCAAGTGTTTTCTTTTTAAATACTATTATGATAAAAAAGTACAATTTGAATTCTTAACTTTATTGTAAGGATATATTTTTTGATTCTATAATAATAATAATAATAATAATAATAATACATAATAATAATTCAGCTATTATATTAGGCCTGATATCTGTCAGCTGTTCCTTATAATATTCATTTTAATTCCACAGAAAATTTATAATCATTCCACAGATTATCTAACATTGCCTTGAAGGAGTTTTAAAGATGGGTCATTCACTACTCTGATGATGGTAGTTTATTCCATGTATTCACCACTCTGTTACTAAAATAATTTTGTCTTGCGTTGCTTTACAAGGAGTTTTAATTTATGACCCCTGTATTGATTTTTTCAGCAATGTTTTACGTGGTCAGAGTTCGTGTATTTGTAGGCTTCAATATATCCCCTCTATACGATCGATAAACCAGACTTGGTAAGTCAATGTTCCTAAGTCTTTTTTCATACGAAAGGGATTTTAAATTATTCACTAATTTAGTAGCTCTCCTCTGGACTCCCTCAATGAGTTTTGTGTCCTTGATGAGTCTTGGGCTCTAAACCACATTAGCAAACTCCAAATGAGGTCTTACCAATGCAGTGAACAAATCTTTCAGCATTTCTTTATCCATGTATTCATATGACCTCCGTATTAATTCTAATATCTTATTTACTTTATTTACTTGTATTTCTATGTGTTTGGAAAATTTTAATTCAGGGTCCACATTCACACGAAGGATTTTTTCTAAGTTTCTTTATATTGTACATACCTATGATGTTACATGAAAAACAAAACAAAAACTAAGAGTTTATTGATAACTTAAAAATTGATTTTTTAAAATTGATACTTTTCATATTTCTAAAAAAAAAATTATTAATAATAAGAAAAAGAAATAAACTATCTATAGAATAAACTAACGCTTTTTATTTGAATTAATACACAAAATCTTCCACCACAAAATAAGGACACATTCTATTGTTACATTTTTATCCCTGTAACTCAACAGACAATTAAGAACTAGGCTTTAGAAAAATAATATCATCTTTCAAACCACACACGATTTACGATTACATTTTTGAAACTTTTTTTAAAAAACTTCACAAGAAAAAAAAAAGGAAAAAAATTTTATAAAATAAACGAATACTGGATTTTTCCACCAATGAATAAGGGAAATTGTTAATTTTTAGCTTCTTTGTAAAAACGAATATATTTTATTTTCATTGTAACTCAACAGGCAATTAAGAACTAAATTTACATTTTTGTAATGAAAGGATTTATTTTGTAGAATAAAATAAATTAAATTTAATCAGTGTAACTTAAAAACCTTTATTCTCTTACCCCTCTCTTACCCCTTTCTTTCTCACTCCCTGGTGTTCATAAAATCCTTTCAGTCTGTTTATGTACCGATTACTTCTACTAGTGTATATATATTAGCAAAATCTAACTATATATAAATAACATATATACATATTTAAATGAAGTGTGTATATATGTAAATATGGCTATATACACAGGAATTAATGTTTTGTGTTGGTTTATCTACCTTTTCCATTTATATTTTTCATATATATATAGCTATGTAAATATATCTCAAAATATACATGTATAGATATATCATACATACTTGCCTTGTGCTTGGGAGCTTCGACCTCTGAGCCTCTAAGTAATAGTAAAATTAATCGCGTGGTCCCAGTAGAATCACTGATAAAGCAGCCAGGTCTGCCTTATGTCTAATTGCTGAAGAAACAAATTAAGATTCCATATACAGATTTAAAAATGAAAATAAACAAATATATAAAGAAACAAAAGCAACATTACTGGAGCAAAATTAAACATAACAAACTCTTAGAAATCTTTCTTCTTTATATTTCTTCTTTATCTTTCTTCTTTCTCTTTTTTCTTCTTTCTTTCTTCTTTCTCTTTCTTCTTCCTTCTTTCTCTTTCTTCTTCCTTCTTTCTCTTTCTCTTTCTTTTTCCTTCTTTATCTTTCTCTTCTTCCTTATCTTTCTCTTTCTTCTTCCTTCTTTATCTTTCTTCTCTTTCTTTCTTCTTTATATTTCTTCTTCCTTCTAATCTTTCTTCTTCCTTCTTTATCTTTCTGTTCTTCCTTATCTTTCTCTTCTTCCTTCTTTATCTTTCTCTTTCTTCTTCCTTCTTTATCTTCTTTTTATCTTTCTTTTTCCTTTCTCTTCCTTCATCTTTCTCTTTCTTTCTCTTCCTTCTTTCTTCTTTCTCTTTGTTCTTCTTTCTCTTTCTTCTTTTTCTTCCTTCTTCTTTCTCTCTTTTTCTTTCTTTTCTTCTTCTCTTTCTCTTTAACCTTCTTCTTCTTTCTGCATTCTGAAGAATGAAAACAAAGCTTAAGGAAAAGCCGAAAGGAAGAACGTAGTATCTCACAGACTCGTATAAATCACAAAGGATTACACATTCCTATTTGCTTTAAAAAAAGAAGCAGCACCTCAATTGTTATATACCTCTTTAATTTCTCTATCTTCTTCTGGCGTCTTTGAGATCTTAAGTTCTTCTAGCGGTCTCTTCTAACATCGGCTACTTTCGTCTTGGTGTGTCGCACTTAACTCATTTCTTCTCTACTCAGTCTTGTTATAAGACATCCATTAATCAAGCACAGACGCGTGTTATTTTTCTTAACACTTTTATTTACTTAAACCTAACCAATTTCTGTTAAATAAATATATGACTAACACAGCGCGCGTATGCCCAGAGGGGTGGGAGGTTTACAGTTAAGGGCAGGGACATCTTCACTGGGCCTGATGTCCACTGAAAACTGAGGACGCAACCAGGTCCAACGTTGAACTTCACGTATTTCGCGGGCTTTCTGGTACTATTCCATTGGAAATCCCGCCGGTGATATGGAAAAAGGGCATCCTTTAAGGAATACAGGGGGAGTTGATAATAATCTTATGTAACCGCATAAGATTTATGTAAACAATGTGCCATATATGCTGAGATTGCATACACAATAAAACATGTTCTGCATACACGCGAAGAAATGCATTGATCCCTGGCTCCTACAGAGAGAAACATTTTGGCAGCACAAAAGAATGAAAAAAACTGTTTTAAAAACAAAGTAGACACTATAATATCCTTCCTAATATGTTAGCATTGTCGCTGGAACTTTAGGAATACACCGCTGACCTCTGCAGGAGATAAGAAGCACCGACCAATGGGGCACTGTTGGCCTTAAGTGGCTGACCCAATGAATTGCTTATGCTCTGTGTGACATTGGATATTGGTTAGAGAACTTACCAAGAACAATGATTGACAAGGACTGGTGTGTGCGTGTGTGTGTGTGTGTGTGTGAGAGAGTAGATAGATAGATAGAAAAGAGAGAGAGAGAGAGAGAGAGAGAGAGAGAGAGAGAGAGAAGAGAGAGAGAGAGAGGGGGTGGGGGGAGTGTCCGTGCTATCAGCCTGCTGATGATGTGGATGAATGCACCAGTGTTGGCGACCAGCAAATACATGCATTCATGAGGTCTGTACGGACGCTGGATCTCGTTTAGAAACTTATCAAGAACGATGGTCGTGGGACGGACTGCCGAGAAAGACAGTAAAGGAAATCCGTGATTAATCAGTAGGCTTGCATGATGATGATGAATAATGATGATGATGAACGATACTACAATAGATAACTTAATCTATTCTTTAAAGTTCAGCATGCCCAGGGCCCCAAGAACCCTAAGGTTGTTCTAGCGATATAACTTTTCAATTACGAATTACATATTCATTCTTAAAATTCAATAATCATGAAAGATAGAAGCACGAGTTCATTAACATAGAAATCGAACGAAAGGTCGAATTCTGATCGATTTTTCCGGTACGAAGCAAAATTGGAGAGCTTATATCCGCCCACTTCTAAAATGAGGAATTGGTTAACTCAGATTCCTGGTAATAGAAGCAGTCTCCCTCACAGAAGAACTAAACCCAAGACCAAATAATCTTGAAGCTGCAATGCTTGAGAGGAATAGATATTTCCAACCGAAGAACACATTTTGGGAAGGTTTTCGCATTTAGAATTAAATTTATGGCGCTAATTAACAGTAATGTCCGGAATGGTGCAATTAAAGGGTCTGCAGATGGTGACCACAATGCGACGAGATGGACTGGCGCCTAAATTCCATTCTAAAGATAAACACAAATCGTTGGAATGGTAAATAGTGTTAAATGAACAGACCACGGCCTTCGTTAATTGCACACTTACGTGGTGGTTGTCTTCGTGATTGGCGCCACACTGGCACCAGCGAGTCGGTGCTGCGAATTGCTGGTTTCACAGCAGGTAGACTCCTCCTTCTAGAACTCCCCTCTACCCACAAAAAAACAACAAAAAACAAAACTCTGGTGTATGTATTTACCCCAACCACTCCGTCACGGGTAGGATGGGATATAGGATCAATTTTTAAACTAGTTTGGATTCAGAGTTTATTTTTCTCCTATACTATAAGGCACAATCACCAGAAGAAATTTTATTAGCTAATAAAGTTTCCTCTGATGCTTGTGCCTCTTATTATATAGGAAATACGTGAAAACTATAGTTTGGAATGATAGTAAAAAGGTGAGATTTTAATTACTTTTATAGCCTCCGAAGAAGGGGTATAACA
>CM042155.1:49952897-49957897 GCA_023376005.1 Doryteuthis pealeii
TTGGAAAGAATTTAATATCTATTTTTGACACGTAAAAGCACAAAAAATCAGAAAATAACATCTCTAGACTTTAGAGGAGTATTAATAGCACATGACTTTATTAAAGTAAATGAAATGAATATACATAGTTTGACTTTGATTCTTGTTTATCAAAAATGTAAATCCTGATTATCTGCTGCTGCAAATCCACTGAATTCTTATTTCTCATGAGTGTCGTCACCTCAGCTAAATAATGGACCATTCCTTTATTATAAAGAAAAAAGGACATGCTACACAGAAAAACAATTAAAGAGAGAGAGAGAGAGAGAGAGAGAGAGAAGAGAGAGAGAGAGAGAGAGAGAAGAGAGAGATGAGAGAGAGAGAGAGAGAGAGACAACGCTAATCTGTTTTTAATCAAACATTAAGATTAAAAGAATGGAAAAGAAAAGAGTTAGAGAGTTAGATTTTACATGTTGAACTATTTGGCAATAGCTCTTAAGTAAACATATCAAACGTTGTAATAATTAAATGTGGTATATACACAGGTCTTACTATATCTATTATTATACAAAAGCCGAGCGAATCAATCTTTGTCTCCTAAAGACCTGATATTCATACTGGAAATCAAATTGGGTGACAAAAAATTAAGAATTTAAAGAAAATGTTCAGTATGAATGTTTTCTACAGCAGAACTGAATGAAACCATTTAGAATGATAACATGTACCTCCTTCTTTTAGATTAGATACATATGAGTAGTCTATTCTACCATGACGTTTTTCTGATATTTTCAGATATACAGAAACTATTTAGGTGTTTTAAACCCCCAAAAAGGCATTTTTGAGGCTGCGTTACCCTTCATATCTGGTTATAAAAAGGAACATTTTACTGAAATAGTCATAAGAATATATTATTAAACGTTTTAGTCTAAAAATATCATAACATTTCTGGAAACCATTGGGTTATTTTGTCTTAAATTAACATATACCTCAGCTACTTAACCATTCTTAAGATTGCACCAAAATTTCATTGATAAATTTACATACACAAATTTTACCTTTAATTTTTCAATAAAACTATCAGCTTCAAAACTTTTCAACCAAAAATGATAGAAACAAAATAAAAAAAACGTGTTTGCCCCAGAATTCAAAATTAAGAATATGCACATGTCATGGTACACTAACAATCTTTAAAAATAGTCAATGCCTGGCACAAGGCAATTGGGTATTGTTGGGCTTATAGACTAAAGGATTTTAAGTTCTTTTTACACAAAAATCTTCGACGTACATGAAACGGTCTCATGTCCTATTCAATGAATAATATTTTGGAGTGGCGTTAATTAAAAGAACAACTAAATTTATTTAACCACTCTGTGTCAATAAAAATACCCCCCCCCCAAAAAAAAGACTAATTTAAAAATCTGTGATAAAATCATGGTATGTGCTTGTACACATTGAAGAACACGCTAAGAGAAATAGAAAAAAAGAGATAGAAAGAATTTTGGTGTTGCTGCGAAATGAAAGAAGAATTGGAAGAGATCGCTTAACTAAAAGGTTCTAAATGATGTCTTCTTGGATCACTTCTTATCGAAAGGTCAGACGATTTGCTTGAACGATTTTTCTCTCTTGACAAACGACATTTCATCATTTGGCATCATTTTCATGATTTGCGTTCCAAATTATCAATGAACGAATGACCAGAAAAAAAACAAAGAATAATACAAGTGAATTCTTTCACTCAGAAATGACAATCACACACACACAAAAAAAAAAAAAAAAAAAAAATGTGCCATTTGACAAAAAGGCGGCCAAGTAACCACCATTTTTTTCTTGTATGTTGTTCTTACCCTTGGGTTGCGCAAACTTTTGAGCAAAAATCATTTTCGATAACGACATCTCCAGCGCCATTGTGTCATGAAATCGTCACATTTGATTATACAAGACCGTGACATATTCAAAGGTCAAACGTGTTTTTATAAAATCTGTACAAATATTTTTCTTTTTATTTCCCAAAGAAGAAGAAAGTGACGGGATTAAAAAAAAGTGGACAAAGAAATGCGATTTGTGTATTGACCGTGACAAATAACGAATGGGGGAAGTCATGTTCGTAATTTCTGTAACTTTGAGAAGATGCATCATAATTTAGAATCCAAAACTCTTTGTAAATGATTATTTGTATAGAAATACACAACAGATAATGTTGCTATAGAAAGTCATAAAAATGTTACTATAGAAATTCATTGTAAATGTTTTTACTAAAGGAATCCATCATAAATAATGTTACTATAGAAATATATTATTAAATAATGTTAACATAGAAAAAATCATTGCAAATAATCTATGTATTAATACTGGTGTTCCTAAATCTTCCGTCCGTTATCATCCTCTGGTTAAAAATAAAACCTTCCAAATTGTTCAAGATGAAATGTAAATACAGATTACCTGGTGTCGCTTAATCGCAGATTTCTTATTTGTCCCATTTTATTTCACCCAATTTTAAAAAGGGAATATTTCTAATGTTCTTGCGTCGCTTAAGTGCCCAACGTAAAATTAAAATGAATTGAAAAAAAAAAAGAAAAAAAAAAGAAAAGAAGTTGCATGTTTATTTTATTTGTAATATTGAATTTGTCAATTACGGAATATATTTCGATAATTTCCGGCTCATCTTAGTCGCGCTTTTATGACTTTTTTGTCGGCAAATTAATGTAGATATTTTAAAAACCTCACCGGAGATTTTTATCGGCAAATCAATCTAAATATTTTACAACCGACCTTTTAAGAGAGAGAGAGAGAGAGAGAGAGAGAGAGAGAGAGAGAGAGAGAGAGAGAGAGAGAGAGAGAGTTCAATGGAGATTATATATTATAATAAATAATGTTCGTATAGAAATGAACAGTAAATAATGTTATAATATATATATATATATATATATATATATATGTGTGTCTGTGTGTGTGTATATATATATATATATTGTATATATATATATATATATATATATATATATATATATATATATAAGGTTTTACATATCTATTTATTTGGTGACAAAGGAACATTCACGACCATCTTCACCTGACGATGTTTTGTCGCATGAAACCAAAATGGCCGTGAATGTTCCTTTGTCACCAAATAAATAGATATGTAAAACCTTTATATATTTATTTTATTATATTTTATAACAGCTCTATTTTATATTGAGCACTCTCTCAATAATACTACGTTTGGCACAACGTTCCAGTAAAAGCTGAAACAGTGACAATCCGACACTATATATATATATATATATATATATATATGGTGGGTGATAGATAATGTATATTAGATGTTGTTTTCGTCCTAAATTCTGATGGATGATCAATGCGCGTCATTTCAAATTCAATTATTTTCTATGTGTCATTCAGTTCACTATTTATTTCATTCCATTGTATTCAAAAGAGGATTGACACAAGTTAATGATTTGAAGGTTGTATCGAAGCTTCTCCTTAAAAACGCAACAAGGGTCAAACCTAAATTTCACATGCAATCATCGAATTGACTGGACTCGATGACTTTTGCTATTCTGTTGTTACTCCTTCTAGTAATATGCCCAAGCCTAACAAAGAGCGAAACCTTATTTTAGTTCTTTGCTGGACGTCAGGATAATGGTGTTATATATATATATATATATATATATATATATATATATATATATATATATATATATATATAACAACATTATCCTATATATATATAATTTTGGTCTCCGAATAAAAAAGTACCGTCGTTAGACTTATATATATATATATATATATATATATATATATATATATAATAATACACATCTATCTATATACACACATCTATATATATATATATATATATATATTATATATATATATATATAAAACACACACACACACACACACACATATATATATATATATATATATATATATATTATATATATACATATAAGACTAACGACGGTACTTTTATTATTCGGAGAGCAAAATTATATATATATATATATTATATATATATATATATGTGTGTGTGTGTGTGTGTGTGTGTGTGTGTGTGTGAATAATTCAGTTTGAATGAATATTTTTGTGGAGAGTTTCACTCTTCTGCAAAGGTGCACTCCGCATATTCTACAGCCACAACTGACAGTTAGGACTTCACAGAATTGTTATTCAGTTTTAAACGAATATTGTTGCGGGGAGTCCTACACTTCTGCAGAGGTGCAGTCGGTGTAATACACAGTACTTGCCGATAGGCCGGGTTTTTACAGAATCGCAAGATATTCAGTTTTAAACGAATATTTTGTGGAGAGACTTACTCCTCTGCAGAGGTGCAGTCGGCTTATTCTACAGCTCCAGAAGACAGGGCAGACTGTACAGAATTGCAAGATATTCAGTTTTAAACGAATATTTTTTCTGATGCTGGAATAATTTCGCAGAATTGATTGGGTGTCTCCAATTCCCAGAATTATCCAGATATCACAAAGCGAAATTTGTTATTTGTAGTTAATAAAAGAATCCTACTTTTTTTGTTCCTTTTTTTTTTTAATTTTCTTTCTTTCAGATTGGCGGAAGACGATCACCTCTAAATACTTTGAAGACCGTCAACTGATCGATTGATCAAAGCCGACAAATCGATAAGGACGAACTGATTGGATGGAAAAGATCTTACATTTCTTTTTTTTTATAAAAAGAGTTTTTTTTATCATTAAGAAAAGAGAGAGAAACAATGTCTGTGTTTAAACAAAAAATACTCTATAAGAGATGTGTCTGAAAAGTAAGTTACAAAAAATTTCATCGTCATCCTCATCAAGGCCTTCCGACAGCATCCATTCACTTGACCCTCTCTCACTGCCTATTCCTATCTAGACGACATCCAGTGTTCGTACATAGGGGATGAATGAAGGTTTTTGCTGGTCGACCAACACTGGCGTGTCCTTGTGTAGGATTCTTATAGGAGAACATCGCTTATGAGTTCGTCCTTACTTCTCCAGCAGTACCCAGCATATCTTGTTCGTATTATT